>CAKMYA010000030.1:0-449084 GCA_928869825.1 Ustilago lituana
TGTGAAATCGAAGTTAACTCGAGGTAAACATCGATTTCATTTGAGTTTGAGGTTAACAGCCAGTAAACATCGATTTCACTTGAGATTGATGTTAACTGCATCTTATGCTCGATGTTGACTGACTGCTGTTGCCACTCCATTCAGAGGTAATGTGGCACATTTGTGGTAGCCTGATGTGTGTCCTACACTTGACAGGAGTGGGCTAACTGTCCTCATGTAGGTATGCAGCACAGATGAACTGTGCTGCCATCATCAGATGATGCTTGAGGCTGTACAATGCTGATAGTCAGCATCATCATATAGTAATGGTACTGGTGGAGGTTCCAGGACCACAGTGTAGGTTCCACCTGCACAGGTGAGGCCTGTGGTGCCAGTGGTGGTTCTGACTGATGTCTATATGTACTCCGACTTGAACAGAGGCACACTGAGTAGTAGCAATGCCTAAGATTGCTACTCTATGAGACAATGAGTGTGAGTATAGTGATACTAAATGTACTGACAAGTTAATGAATGATAGAGTGGATGAGGTCCTGCCTCTCCACTCACACAAGGCATGTGTATATATGTATGCTGGTGGCAGATGCTCCAGAGCATCCCTCCTCCAGCATCAGGCCAGTGTTGGGGCCTGCCCCACTGTCCTAGAGACTCATCACTGGCCTCCAACCAATACCTCTTTGGTGGCTCCACAGCCTCGAGCCAGTGTTGGGCTCCCTTTCCCTTCCTGCAGGTCCCCCCTATCTTCGCAGGGGCCCCTGCACCTCACCCAGCTGTTACTGGTTGGCCTAGGGTTGTCGACAGCATCCTCCAGGTGCTGCTGACATCATCGCTGATCACCCTGACCCATTTGGGGATGATGTCATCTTAGTCATTGCTTGTCATTTTCATTCCACAGCATCATATGGCCCTGTAGGCGAAATCGATGATAAGGCCTGCTTAACATCGATTTCATCTGAGATCGACTGTAAGACATGTTTAATGTCGATCTCAATTCGAGTTCGATTTTATGTCCTGTGACATTACCCCCATTTTCAGAGCTGAGCTCCTGCAAAGTAATGAAGTCCATCCAGAGCCTAATTCTTTGTGGCCTGCACAGAAAAGGGTGGCCTGTATTTGTGGTGTTGGCAGTGTTCCTTCCTTTCCTTCCTTCCTTCTCATCATCATCCACTATGCTGCCACCTACCATGTCAGCCCCCTTGTCCAACCCTCTGTTGCACTGCTCGACTCATCAGGTGGCTCCCATTGCTCCCCATGCAGCTCTCCATCGCACAAGCCGATGCTCCTTTCCCCTGCTGCTCCTGCAGCTCAGGCTCCCTTGGCCATTAGTGGC
The DNA here is from genome assembly GCA_928869825.1 of Ustilago lituana. Classification (NCBI taxonomy): domain Eukaryota; kingdom Fungi; phylum Basidiomycota; class Ustilaginomycetes; order Ustilaginales; family Ustilaginaceae; genus Ustilago; species Ustilago lituana. Next base: position 1,328 of record CAKMYA010000030.1, read on the forward strand.
ACTGCACCTATCTTGGTGCAGTTGGTGGGCGCCAGCCCTAACCCCTCTGATGGCGATACAGGCTTGGCTGTCAGGCAGCCCACAGATCCTGCAGTGCCACACACCACTTCCAAGGCAGCTGTCATGCCTGTTGAGGAAGCTGTGGCTGCCTCCCTGGTGGAGTTGGCCTCCCATGGCCCTCCTGCTTCTGCCCTCAAGCCTCTTTCCTGGGTGCATGTGCTCCCAGCAAGGAGTGCCAAGAGGTATATGAGGCCAAGTTGGCTGCCCTGACAGCATTCTTGCCTCTCCTGCAATGCCTGGAATGCTGCATATGCTCCATCACCTCCTCCCCAGGCATAATGTGGAGGGACACTCCCTCTGATGGCAGGCACATGCCTCCTGCTCTGGCACCCTTGTGCCACCCTTCTCCATTGCCACCTGTGGCCCACACCCAGTTGGGCTGAGATCGCAGCCTGGACCCAGGTACTCTGGGCTCCAGTGCTGCTGATCTCTATGCAGCCAGCCTCTACCCTGAGCTCTGGACCATTGCTTGAGGCGATGCTGCAGATCAGCAAATCTGCAACATCATCATGTGTCACCTGACTGAAGGCTCAGCTCCCTGGCCCACCTGGATGTGCACATGCTGCGAAGTGCTCCAGATCCCATGAGTATTCCCCAATTCCTCCTTACTGCTTGTGTCAGGGTCATTCACTAACCCCTTGCTTTGATTCTGTGGCGTAGCTGCTTCCCATCGATGTTCATGGACCTGTTGGGTCAACATGCCATGTCCCCACCTCATGTGTGCACTGCCACATGGTGGGCATCACCCACTGCAGTTGGGACATTGCTCACCACCCAGCATTCATGTACTGTGGTGACTTCCCTGGCTGGCAGCATGGTCATCATGAGCACAGCACTGAGTGTGCCCACCTCTCGATGCCAGGGGGTCAGCATGGGTAAGGTGTGCCATGATGACCATGTGTATCTGCCTACCCACAATCATCACTGGGCAGAGGCCATGGTGTGGCTCTGGCACCTTGACAATGCTGACTTCCCTGGCATCTTGCATGCTGTGCACCAGTACATGGTGGCCAACAGTGCTCTTGTGAGTGAGCACCAGCCCCATGAGTCACACTCCTGCCCTGGCAGTCCTCCTCTGCCCATGGACATGCCATTGTCCCCTCTGCTGGTCCCTGAGGGTGAGGATGGTGAGCCCTTCTACATTGACATGTAGTTAGTCCTTCTCTCATACTGTTTCTGTCCCCTTTGAAATCCACTGCTGTTCTCCTTGTCCTCTTGTATGTGCCTCATGAGTGTCTGATGAGCTTTGACACTGAGACTGGAGCCTTCCTGGCGACTTTTCCTCCTGTGGGGCTGACCTTTTTGAGATCAAGGATAAAGTTGCATAATCCTCAATTTCGCATGAGATCGACTGTAACTCGCTTTTAATGTCGATTTCATATGAGTTCGACTGTAACCTGCTGTTAACATCGATTTCATGAAACTGAGGAGATGGCCCTATTCTTGAGCAGGGATGCCTCCCCCTCAAAACCTCATAGTCCCAGATGAGGTCAGGGCAATTGAGGTTCTTGGCAGGTTCCCAGGTCACCTGTTCCTTGGGATAGCCCTTCCAGAACACCTTGTACTGGAGCTGGCCATGATGGATTCAATGGTCAAGGATGTGCTCAACCTCATACTCCAGCTCATCATCATGCAATGGTGGTTGTACAGGGAGCTCATTGCACCCTGCCAGTTGGCTTGCTGGCTGCTTCTCCAGCATGGAGACATGGAAAACATCATGGACTTTGAAGGTCACTGGAAGTTGTAGGTGATATGCTCACTGTCCGATGCATTCCAGGATGGGAAAGGGGCCAGCAAAGCGTGTGTCGAGCTTGGGACTGGGTCATCGAGTCTTCCAGTTCTTGCAGTTGATGTGAACAAGATCACCAACTTTGAATTCCACATCCTTGCACTTGCGATTGTATTGCTTGACCATCCATGCTTGTGCTTGCTGAATGGCTTCCTGGAGATACTGATCTGGTCCTTGGCAGTCATGAGCCATTCATGCCATCCTGGGTCATGTACTCTGAGTCGCTCTGGGATCTCTGGGTGAGACTTGGGATTCCAACTGTAACATGCAAAGAATGGTGATATGCCAATGCTGCTATGTACCATGTTGTTGTACATGAACTCAGCCATGGCCAACAAGGCATGCCAGTTGTCTTGTTCATAGTTGCAGTACATATGGAGGTACTGCTCAACAACTTGGTTTACCTGTTCAGTCTGTCCATCAGTTTGTGGATGGTAGGCCATGCTGAGGGAGTGGTTGATGCTGAGGGCAGCAGTGAACCTCTTCCAGGCTGCTGATATGAACTGCCATCCTTGATCAGAGACAATGTGGTCTGGTGCACTGAAATGTATGAAGACTGTGGCCTCTAAGAGTTTGGCAGTGTCCTCCGAGGTTGCTGACTTATGTGTCAGTGCTAGGATGGTGAACTTGGTAAGATGGTCAACCACAACTAGGATCGAATTGTAGCCTTCTGAAGGTGGCAGTCCTTCGATGAAGTCCATGGAGATCGAGCCCCAAGGCTGCTCAGGTGTGGACAACAGTTGCAAAGGCCATACAGCTGATGGCGTGGGGCCTTGTATCGCATGCACACTGGGCAGCTAGCTATGTAGTCTGTGATCCATGCAGCCATGCATGGCCAGTAGTAGTGCCATCATGCTAGCTCCAGCATAGCATCACACCTGATGTGTCCAGCTGTCAGTCCATCATGGCACTGCAACATCACCATGTAGCACAGGTGCTCGACTGATAGGGATTGGTCTCATACCTTGGCTGCACTTCTGGTGTCATTGCTGCCTTGCTTGCCAGGCAGTGTGACCTTCAGCACAACCAAATGGCCATCTTTGTACCATAAGCCATCCTTTGCTCGAAATGGCCTTGATTGTACAGCTCTACCAGCTCAAGGTCGAGGGGCTGGAAGGTCCTGATGAGCTCCTTAAATCCTCCTGCCACGATATCTGCCATAGAGGGCAATGCTGGAGGTGTTTCATGAGATCGATGATTATCATCCCTTATGCTTGAACTCGATTGAGTTTGACAATTACATGTGTTTTCGGTTGAACTCATTTGAGATCAATGTTTAATGGCATTTATCATCGATTTCGCATCAGGTTTGGCAAATAGTCAGGCCAGCAGCAGCTGTTGCACATTATGCTCTCATTCTTCACCAGCAGGCTGCATATCGCTCCACCTTGTCAAGGCATCAGGTTCACCTGCTTTGTCCCCTGGCCTGTATTGCAGAACGAAGTCGAAATCAGCTAGTAGCACTGCCCATCGAGCTTGCCAACCATTGATGCACCATTGAGACTTGAAGTACTTGAGTGCTTCATGATCTGTGAGGATGACAAGCTGCGACAGCAGGCCTGCCAGCATATGGCGCCACTGGGTCAGGCATGCCACCACTGTGAGCAATTCCTTGTCATGGATCTTGTAGTTCCACTCTGCTGATTTCATCTTGTGAGAGTAGAAGGTGATCGGATGCCATCGTCCCTCATGCTCTTGTTTGAGGACTCCAGCTATAGCATAGTCGCTGGCATCAGTCTCCATTTGTGTGGGCAGGTGATAATCAAAATGTCGAAGAACTCCTGCTGATGTGAACACCATGATGAGACTGTGGAATGCCTTCTCTGCCTCCTCTGGCAGCTTGAACTTCCTGAAATGCTTGGTTGGCTTGACCAGCGATGTGAGTGGCCTTGCAATGCATGCAAAGTGTGAGATGAATCGTCAATAGAAGTTGGCGAAGCCAAGGAAGTGCTGGATGTCATGGATCGACTTGGGGACCAGCCATTCCTTAATGGTCTGTACCTTCGCTTCATCCATCTTGATTCCTTGCAGCATGATAATGTAGCCTAGGAACTCGATGGTCATGGTGTGGAACTTGCACTTCGACAGCTTCGCAAAGAGTCAGTGCTTGCATAGTCACTGTAGCACCTCTTGTACATGGTTGACATGCTCCTTCAGGTGGTCACTGAAGATGAGGAAGTCATCTAAGTATACCACCATGTAGATACTGAGGATATCACAGAAGATACCATTAACAAGTGACTGAAAGTGTGAGGGAGCATTTGCCAGCCTGAATGGCATGATGAGGTACTCATAGAGCCTGAGTTGGGTACTGAACACTGTCTTCCATTCATCACCATCTGCGATGTGTACCAGGTTGTACACTGCCTTGAGATCCAGCTTGCTGTAGACCTTGGCCTTCCACAGTAGGAAGAGCTGCTCCTTGATGAGGGGTAACAGGACATGATTCTTCACCATAACCTCATTGAGGCCTTGGTAGTCGATGCATAACTGGAGGCCTCCATCCTTCTTCGGTACAAAGAGCACAGGTGAGCACGCTGGACTTTTCTACAGATGGATGAAACCCTTCTTGATGTTCTCATCAAGGTATTTGTGCAACTCTTCCAGCTCTTTGGGTCCCTGTAAGTACAGAGGCCCATGAGGAAGCTGAGTGCCTGGCAGTAGCTTGATTGAGAGATCATGGTCCATCCTCAGAGGCAACTTGTTGGCTTCAGTCTCACAGAAGACATGGTGGAGAGCCTGGTATTCCTCAGGTATCTCCTTCGCCTTCAGCTCCTCATGAGGTTCAACCTCCATCTTGATACCTTTGTTGCTGCCTGTAGGGATGAAGCTGTACATGGGTACTGTGGCAGGATCGATGTCCAGGAGCATGCATCCTATGGGGCTGTTGCAGAGGGCTGCTCATATGAGCTGTTTGGTGGAGACAAACTCGTTCCCATGAGCTATGAGATTGGTTGCCAAAATCGACATTAAGGATGCATTATCTTGGATCTCAGTTGAAATCGAAGATACACAGGGTTTATCATCAATTTCAGATGAAATCGATGGTAACTGCCCCTTAACTTCGATTTCGAGGCCAGGCTGGAAATTGAGAGTACCGGTGTGCCAATCTACCCTGGGCCTGAGTTTCCTGAGTAGCTTGTAACCTAGTATGATGTTGTAGTCATCGATGTCTGTCACCTCTGCTTCGAAAGGGCTGACTAGGTAACCTCCTATGCCTGTGGTGACTGAGGTGGCACTGTCAATCTGTAAGGTATGACTGGTAATACCATGAATGCTTCTTCTGTGTATGGGTTTTGTGGGTATTTGATGGGTTGAAATGAATGTATGAGCAATTATAGACACTCCGGTGCCTGTGTTGGCCAGCATTTGAGCTGGGTGACCCGCAATGGTCCTGTCAATCTCGAGTACTGGCTTCTGTGACACTGCAGAGAAACAGAAATGACAGTCTTGATATGTACAGGGTGATGACAAGGATGGATTCAGGGAAATGCATGCCATCAGTGCACTGTCCCATGCTTGTTTCCCTGGTTGGCATCACCTTCCTGGGTTTGGGCATCCTCCTCATCCTCATCAGTGTAGGCTGCCAAGTCAATGTTGGCTTCCTGGTTGCCTTCCTCAGACACCTCTTCATCAGCTTTGGCATCTTCAGCTTGCTCATTGATGGCATAGATGTGGCCACTATGTGGAGCGGGGCTGCAAGGTGCACCTGGTGGACCTGATACCCTGGGCACAGCCTTGGGACAGTTGCACTGCCAATGACCTGTCTGGCCACATAGGCTGCACTGGTCTGGCCTGAAGGTGGTGCTGCCAATGTTGGTTACCAGCAGCTTCTGAGCTAAGTGAGGAGGCAAGGGCCTCCTAGGAGCAGTATTGGGTACAGCTCTGCTACGTTGACCCCAACCACTTGTCCTGTTGCTAATCGGCGGTGCCTCCTTTCCTTTACCCTTGTCCATGGTGGGCGCTGCCACACTGGCAGGACGAGTTGGGGTTGAGAGGAGACAGGCATTGTTGGCATCCAAGGTTCGAATGTGGTCAATGCTCTCCATGCTGTGATACCATTCCCAGAGGTTGGAAGAGGGATTGTGCTCGAACTTTTGATGCATCCTGGTGGTGAGGCCCATCTTGAAGAGACCCATGATGAGCTTAGGGTTTCCATCGAGGCCTGCACAGTTTGCTAGGTCCTGGAAACGTTCGACATAGCGAGTGGCCATGCCTGGTTCATCACTGGTTTGACAGAGGATGGAGAGCTCAGTGTAGGCAGTGAATGAATCGACCATTTGACCGAACTGGTCCCTCAACTGGGCACAGAACATGTCCCAGTCATGGAACAGTTGTCCTTGGAGCTTAGGGTTGACCCATAGCTTGGAGTCCCACCATTCCTTGGCTGATCCTTCCAATCGTTCCAAAGCAATGGCCACTTGATGCTGAAGGCTTGTGATACCATATTGAGTGAACCAGTTGTTGGCCTTGATGAGGAAGAGCTCAACATCCTTGGTATCCAGCTTGGGAAACGGGATCTTCATGTCTGCCAGAAGTACCTTAGGCTCCTGGCCCTCACCCTCGAACATGGTGATGGGCTTGAGAGGTTCACGATAATGCCTAGGACCCATGGGAGTCACATAAACATTGACATTGCTGAACTCCACAGGCCATGCCTTTGCTGTTGACCTGGGCATAGGGGTTTGAGGATCCTCCACTTGAGCCAACCTGGTCTGAGCCATTGTTGATTCACTGAGAGGAGGTGCCAACCTTGTGTGGCCTACTGGTGATGGTGTAGCTGGCTCTTCGCCTTGGTACAACCACCAATTACCTAACATGGCTTGCTGCCACTCTCAGTTTGCTTCAGCTTCATGATGCTGTTGCTCCATCATCTGCTGGAGCATGGCTACCACCGACCTGAGGTTGACAGCTCTGAGGTGCTCCTCAGACTGATTGTCAGGTGCCATAGTGAACATGGGGCACTGCTTGAACGATCCACTCTAATGTCAGCAGTCACATGCCAGACATGTGAAATTGATGTTAACTTGAGGTAAATGTCGATTTCGTTTGAATTCGAGGTTAACAGCCAGTAAATGTCGATTTCACTTGAGATCGATGTTAACTGCCTCTTACACTCGATGTCAGCTGACCACTGTTGCCACTCCATCCAGAGGTAATGTGGCACATTTGTGGTAGCCTAGTGTGAGTCCTACACTTGACAGGAGTGGGCTAACTGTCCTCATGTAGGTATGCAGCGCTGATGAACTGCACTGCTGTCATCAGGGATGATGCTCGAGGCTGTATGATGCTGGTAGTCGGTGTCATCATATAGTAATGGTACTGGTGGAGGTTCCAGGACTGCAGTGTAGGTTCTGCCTGCACAGGTGAGGCCTGTGGTGCCAGTGGTGGTTCTGACTGCTGTCTATATGTTCTCTGACTTGAATGGAGGCACACTGAGTAGTACCAATGCCTAAGATTGCTACTCTATGAGACAATGAGTGTGAGTATAGTGATACTAAACATACTGACAAGTTAATGAATGATAGAGTGGATGAGGTCCTGCCTCTCCACTCGCACAAGGCATGTGTATATATGTATGCTGGTGGTGGTTGCTCCAGAGCATCCCTCCACCAGCATCAGGCCAGTGTCAAGGCCTGCCCCTACTGTCCTAGAGACTCATCACTGGCCTCCAACCAACACCTCTTCACTGGCTCCACAGCCACAAGCCAGTGTTGGGCTCCCTTTCCCTTCCTGCAGGTCCCCCCTATCTTTGCAGGGGCCCCTGCACCTCACCTGGCTGTTACTGGTTGGCCTGGGGTCATCAACAGCATCCTCCAGGTGCTGCCAACATCATTGCTGTTCACCCTCAACCCCTTTGGGTGGTGCAGTCATAGTTGTTGCTTGTTGTTTTCGTTCCACAGCATCATATGGCCCTGTGGGCAAAATCGATGATAAGACCTGCTTAATGTCAATTTCATCTGAGATCAACCGTAAGATGCGTTTAACATCGATCTCAATTCGAGTTCAATTTTATGTCCTGTGACAGCAGGATCATCATTGGCATCCTGAGCCACACACACACTCTTGCTCAAATGAAAGACTTGAGGAACAGTATCGCATTGCTGGTTTGAATCGTGAGCAGTGTGTGCTGGTACTGCTGAGAATGGGACTGATCGGGATCGCATGAGAGGGCATTCCAAGTTATGGTAGCGCCATCTTCAGTATGGGATCATGCTGTAGCCCCTCACCATCGAAGAGCATTGCTCACATCAGCATTGTTGGAGGGACTTGGAAGGCATTGTCGAGTGTTTTGACTGATGGCAGCATCACAAAGAATGGTGGCAAAGAGATCTAATTGAATTGCAATGAGTGAACTAATATACATGGCTAACAGGTGCAGCGATGAGCTCCAAGTCTCGAAGAATGGCATCAAGGGCTGTGACACTGCTCAACGACACAGACCAAGCTTGGTGGAGGCCTTGAATGGCATCCAGCATGATCTGTGCTGCATGATGCTGATAATGGTCAAGACCATAACCTGCATCGTGCATAATCTGTGCTGTATGATGCAGGTTATGGTCTTGAATGGCATCAGCAGCCCAGCCATCAGGTGTTGGTCTTAATCTGTTGCCAGCAACCCATTATTTGAATGCTGAGTTTGCTAAAACCACATTAATTATGCAGTTCTAATGCAGGTATCATGTGGAAGAAGCATGTCACACATGCAGCTTTAACCTAATTTCGATGTGATTCAGTTTTTAAAAAATGTCAGATAGTGCAAAATTGAATCATGCTTCTTCACCACCATCATCCACAAGAATCACCATAGAGTCATCAAATCTTGCTCAAACACCACCTTGCAGGATGCCATCAGAAACCCCTGGACACAAGCTACTCACTGATGCTCAGAAAACTGCATGCTTATCATTCAGAACAGCTGGATGGAAGCTCCCAAAGATTGCAAGGCATCTGGACCTCAACTATCACACTATATATCAGTTTTTCAAGTGCTATGATGCCTCTGGCAGCAAGGAGAATGCCTACCACACTCATGGGAACCCAAAGTACAGCCCTCAAGCTATCAGGAACATGGTCAGGAGCACTCAGAAGGATGCACAGAACAGGAGGACACCACTCAGGGAGATAGGCAAGCAAAATGGGGGTATGTCAACTAGCACAGTGGGGAGACAGCTCAGGAAGGCTGGGAACAACTGTTACAAAGCCACCAGAGCTCCCCTGCTCTCCCCTGCTAACAAAGCCAAGAGACTGCAGTTTGCTATGGAGCACAGGAACTGGACACTGGAGGATTGGAAGAAGGTGCTTTGGACAGATGAATCTGCAGTGGAGAAACAGGACAGAAGGCACAGGCATTTGCTTAGGAGACCACAGGAAAAGTATCATCAGGCATGCATTCAGCTTACCACCAGGTCAGGGACAGTCAAAGTGATGGTTTGGGGTAGCTTCATGGGCTTGCAAAAAGGTCCCCTGGTCAGGATGCCATCTGGGAGGATTGACAGCAAGGTATTCATGGATATCATGGAGCAGGAGGTCTTTTGTTGGTTCAAGGGACAGCCAGAGGATACTGTCTGGATGCAGGACAATGCTGCAATCCACAAGAGCACCTACAGTAAGCAGGGGTTTGCATTATTTGACATTCAGACCATGTCATGGCCACCTCAGTCACCAGACCTCAATCCCATTGAGAATCTCTGGGCTTACCTCAAGCACAAGCTCCATCAAAGCCCCCCACACCTTTACCTGCTATCAGGAGGACCAGAAACAGTCAAAGATGCAATCTTCCAGGCTCTCCTTGAAGCATGGAACACTATAGAGGAGGATTACCTGTCAAAGCTCCTGGAGAGCATGCCTAGGAGGATGGAGGCTGTAATTCAGGCCAAAGGTGGCCAAACAAAGTACTGATTTGTAGTACATGCACCCCAGCATCCACAGAAAGCAGCCCCAAGAGCATAGCAAAGGTTGTGTTGTGAAGTTTCTTTCAATGTTGATGTATGTTGACAGATATATGTGTCACAAAAAAAGCGATTTTCATTTTTTAAAAACTGAATGACACGTACTGTAGAAGAAAGACGGGCTTGGATGAACACTCATTCGAGATTGCATTACCATGAATACCCAGCCGTCAGACTCGTCGCAAGCGAAGCGAGTGCCGTTTAGGCAGGTCCATGGCGAGAGACTAAAAGCGACTACATATGGACGAGGCCTTTTGCCTTCTTTGCTTCAGACACCATCTTTCGGATATGATCATCAACAGCCTGGTGTACATTAGGCTCAAGATAGCCCATGCCGTAGTAGTGCACCTCTGGCTCTTCCTCCCCCGGGTGTTCCTGCAGTCCCCAAAAGGCGTAGAGGGGGGGCCTGGCCTTCTTTACGGGCCCCTGAGTTCCATACTGCCTCGGCAACTTGTGGTCGGTAAAGTAGACCGGCGAAGGATCTGCTTGAAAAGGAGAAGGGTGAGGCATGGTGACCAACGGAAGTTTACGATATCTTTGTATCAATGGTGTCTTCGACTTGAGTTTCCTCCTCCAATTGCCATCGTTAAGAGATACCCATATCAGCTTCCCGTTGAAAACCTCATTGTTAATGCGGTCTTGCGTGCTCTCGGTAACTTGACGAGTGATGGTTTGGTAGGTGTCCTTTTCCTTGTGAGGCTTAGAGTACTGAAGCTCACGGAAGTATTTGGGTTCTTGCGTGGGGTGCAACCCTGTGACGCGACGGAAGCTTTTAGGGGGCTTTACATCGGGAGGAGTTTGCGTTGGTGGAGGTTGTAAGCCCAAGTTGTGAGATGCAGAAGGAGACGAGTCACTCCCAGAAAAGTGACTGTGAGGACTCATTGTCACTTCAGGGCCAACTTGCCTGCCAGTGTCTTGGCTGGGCGAAAGCGAATCAGCTCGACTGTATTCACTGCCTTGCGTTGGGGATTGCGGCTCCTGTAAGACTGACTCGATCCAATCATCGACCTGTTCTGACGATTGTGCAGGTGATCCATAAGCTTGCATATGCCCATGAGGCCAATCTGGTGAAGCAATCCTCGGCCGCTTGCTTTTAAGTTCGTCCATGAATGAATTGAGAATCTCTTGGTCCATTTTGGGATCAGACGATGGAGGAGGCGAGTCCCAGATCGATGAAGATTGCATATATTCATGGTTCCAAGCTGGCTGATTGTGCGCCGAAGAGGGGTTGTCCCCCAATTGCGGGGTCCAATAACTGGGACTGTGGCTCGAAGGGAAGGCACTTTGAGGCAAGACCGCATGTGAAGAAGGAAGCGTGTGAAGATCATTTGAGGGGTTGTTGCGAGCATGGCTCGATGAAGCAGTACTGTCATGGTTGCTTGTCAAGCCCCAGTTCGTATGCTCGTCCTGCTCTTGTGGCCAGTCACCGTGAAACCAGCTCCCATGCTGACCAGTCTGGTCCATGGGCGTTGCCAGGACTAGGGACTGGACGAGAAGCATGGTGCCCAGGAGTCCGCTTACTATGAAGGCCAACATTGCGACTAGTAGACTACTTTTAGACTGACTAGAGACGTGGTGAAACAGAGAGGCGCCTCTCGGCTTCTGTTAGCGCTTTTATAGCACTTAGCATGGCCGTTCGTTTCGAGAAGCATCAGGCGACACGTCATGGTGTCATACAGAGCCCACAATCCCAGATGAAGAAGGGAGGGGAGGGAGAAAAAGGACATGTGGGTCAATTGAGTTTGACACCGCCGTCCCACCTCCATTCGTTTCCGTTAAACACATCAATGCCATCTGTTTGGTTTGCTTCCCGGCTGAGCTTCGCACGCTGGATGTGTAGAGACATGGATTGCGGCTAGACCTGTGGGGCCTTGATCTCAAAAAGGCTCCCAGCCCGCCGTAGAGGGGGCTGGTCGAGTGCAAAGGCGAGCGGCAAAGACATAAAGGGAGGGAATACAGGGAGGGAAAAGCTACAAACGCCAGGCTGCGCCTAGCGCTGAGTGAGGAAGATGGTGGTAACGTTAGTGAAGTAAACATGACGGGTGACTAAATGAAGAGTGGGTGAGGCGCGCTCAGCCTGCCCAGGTGCTCTCGCCCTCTCGCACGAGCTACATGTTGCCCTTCATGTCTTGGCACTCGCACACTTGCACACACACACATGCACGCAAAGGAGGCTGCCGTCGCTAAAACAGTTAGCTTACAAAGTGTGTCTCTTCTTCATGTGTGCTTGGTTACCCGGCTGTGTTGAAGAAGGCGCAGAACATCACCGTGAAACTACAAAGAGGGCTTGTCTTAGCTCCACCATCATTGCTTCGAATTCACCGGTCCACCATCACACTGCCAACCTTACGATACTTGCTACAGAGCATGTTTCGCAAACGGCCACACGAGCTTGTCCCTCTTCTCGAACTCAGATCAGCAACCAACCAAGCAAGTACCTACCTAACTGTCTCGAACCCGCATCCAAACAGCAAACATGGCGGATGTGATCTCCGGCTGCCTAGCCAGCATCTTCACCCAAATCCAGTACAACATTTGCAATTCTCGTAAGTCCCACCACCTTTCGTCTCCTCCCCTCATTCCCTCCGTTGCTGTTCCTTTCGAGTTCCTTGCTCACCACCCTCCTCGCGCGGCGATGCTTTCTCCATCTTTTTTCTCTTCGATGTGCAGGCAACTACGGCACGGACGCAACATGCGCTGACAACTGCTGCCGCTTCAACTGCTGCTGGAAGAACGGCGCGCTTCCCGTGGAGGACTATCCGATTGCCAACTCGTCAGCCGAGGACAGGATGCAGACGCTGGATGGTGGTGTGAATGGGAAGAAGGAAGAGGCGGACGGGGGAAGCTTGCCTGCGTACACAGCGACGCCACAGATGTCGGCAAGTGCGACGACGACGCTAGCAGCGGATGCAAAGATTGGGGAGCAGTAGGCGTCGCAGTCTTGAGGTGCGTTCGCGCTACGCTTCCTTGTCGACGTGGAAGTCGCAGCCTGCGATACCACTTACTTGATGCTTTGACGCATGTGGCACGCCCAAATCAGCATACCGATCCAATTGAGAGCTCACTGGATTGATCACACAATCATCCTCGATACTGTCCTGCAGTCACCATGTTCATAAACTTATACCCTCATCGAAACCACAATGCAATCTCACACTGCAACAGCATCATGCGTGCCAGCACTCACTCGCCTTTGATAACTGCCCTTCTTTCATGCCTTGCATCTTTGTCTCAATTCGCATCATATCGAGCTTCGCCATCCCTCCTCTAGCCAACAAACTTGGTATGGGACCCAGTAACTACCACCCTATCATCCTCCCCCGTCTCCCTCCCACCCTGCTTCCTCCCCAGAATCTCGACATCGATGAACGCCAGGTTCCTCCCGACCTTGTTGCTCTTGCCCTTGATGATCAGCAGATCGCCTTGCTTGGCAGCACCGACGTAGGTGGCGTGGATGTCGACCGAGACGCCGCGGTTCTTGAAGCGGTCCGGGGAGATGGAGGCGATGACGAGGCCGCCGATCCAGTCGATGATCGTGGCGGAGGTAGAGCCGTGGAGGATGTTTTTGGAGTTCATGAGGGTGGACGAGACGGGAACGTGGGCTTCGATGTAGCCGGCGGAGACGGTCTTGATCACCAGCTGAAGGGCAGAAAGAGAAGTGACAAAGGTCAGGATTGGGTACCCTGGTTGAGGTGCGCTTCACGTCGTCGGTCAGCACCGTACTCTGTGACCAAGGTGACCATCGTCGACCGACAGCTTCGAGCATTGCTCGCGTGCTTGCACCCTCTGTAGCTGGGCGTCTGATTGATTCCGTTTTTTTCGAAGTCTGCTAATCTGCTACTGGCACGAAGCCTCTCCTACAAAGCATCATGACTTGACCGTGTCTGCTACTCACATCAGACAAGAGGTACTTATAGATCGGATTGTTGTCCAACACCTGCTGCTGCAGCTCGTTGATCATCTCGAGCGTCACAGCGCCCTCGTTTGCTGTTGTTGTCGACATCAGCCTTTCTCGTCGCTTTATCTGCACAACTACAGATGGATTGGTGTGGTGATCCGGAAGGTGTTGGTGTCTAGGCCTATATCGAGATGCAGAGTGTTGCTTATATGTTGCATCGGTTCTTCGCGGTTTTGCCCCACATCGACAACAGCGCAGGTTGAAGCCCCCCAAAAAAGAAACCGAGACAAAGCGTGGGGGCAGGACCCCTAGCTGGATCTAACAAAGATACAGATTCTTCGGAAGTCGGGTTTAATCCCTCCACTCAACACATACATTTGATGCTTTCTGCTCAAGCCGTCTTTCCACTACAGTACTCACAACCGGGTGAATCGTTGCAGTGCAAGCGGATCAACGCTGCAATGTTCTCATCCGCGGACGGGCCTTTTCAACGCCAGCACGCCGGCAGCAGCGCACATACGCCGTTCCAGCGTCTGAAACCAATATGCGTCGAACTTCTCTCCCTCATCGGCCGAACGACAGGCCCAGCCCAGACGCAGCAGGTAACCGCTTGCTTGCGCCGGCTCAAGGCAACATTACGGATGCTGCTGGAGGACAGCGCTTCCCACGCGGAAGCCTCTGCATCAACGTCACGGCTAGTCGTGCGTACGGAAGCAGCCCTACCACCTTCATTGATCAACTACGTCTTTTACCCGCTCTCCGAGCTCATCAGCGCGGCGCCGAAAGGGATAACAAGCTTGCCTGACTCAGTAGCGGACCTTATGTTGGAAGTCCTGGCGCTGCTGTGCAGTCAGTGGTGGGAAGCTTGGGCAACGGAGCCATCAGCCAAGGGGTGGCAGGTTTGGTGCGATCTCGTGATCCTTTCGAGCTCAGTGCTCGGCTCGCCATCGAGCAAAGACGCGAGCAGTGCTGCTTCCCAACCGAGGGTCAGTGACGAGGTCAAGCTCGCGGCTTTGCGGGTGCTCAGCGAATTGCTCTTGCCTCGATTCAGGTCTTCACTTCCGCCGGACTCGGGTCGAGGATTTGCAAAGGAGACTGAGGAGGCCGAGTGGGAGTGGGATGGCACTTCCGACCTGCCGCTACTGGGAGACGACGATGAAGTCACAAGCATCAGTCATGGGAAGAAGGCATCCAACGACGAAAAATCTTCAAGAACAGGCTACGACTTGATCTTCCCGACTCCTGAGCACCTCTCATACGCGGCGACGGACAGAGTCGCGAAGGGCGCAATCAGCTTTGTCCTCTCCTCCTCTTTTGCCATCGCAGAGTCATCGCAGGAATGCACAGAGGCACGAACGGCTGCAATAAGCGTAGCTCGCAACGCGCTTCTTTTGTGGATCGGCTGGGCTTGCCCCCTGCCCTCAACGAATAACAGCGAAGAGGCGACATGGCTTGAGATCCCCCCGCTACATCATATTGAGCTCCCTCAGCCGCCATCTACGAGCACAAGCACAGCTCCAAATGCCACAGCTCTGCGTCTCCGTCCTCTTCTCCCGGGTATTACATCATCACTCACTCGGCTCGCCACAAGCCGGCTGAAATCGAGGCAAGATGGGGCTGCGCAAAAGCCGACGCCGAGCTCGGTTGCGGCGACAGCGATTGGGCTCTTAGGTGATCTGTTTAGGGCAACATTGTCGGACGAATGTCTCCACGAGGAGATTAGCCAGCATACTCCTTTTTGCCGCTCACATGCTCGCGCAAGCTCTGGTTTGGAGACGTCTACCAAAGTAACAAATTTGGGTGACTTTGCCGATCTCGTCGCCATGGAAGGCGATTCTTCAGGAATAGCGAACACGAGCGGAGCCGAGTCAACAACATCCATACCCAACGACAACCCATCAGACCCAGCCAACAAAGACGCTCAATGGGCCCTCTCGACCCTCGCTCAGGTGCATTTGGCGCTGAAGACGTTCTCCCCGCTCACGCAGCCTTCGCTTCCGGGGACACCACTTCCATCTACCGTAAACGCATCTGTGCAAAAGGCGGTGCTGCGCCTGGCCGTGGTCCTCCTTTCCGACTGCGCAGAGTCATTCACATGGCTCGACGAGCAGCTCGAAAGCATGGCAAGGTTGGATGCAACAAGTGGAGAAGCCTCATCGGACAGCTCGAACGCGTCGAGTGTGAGCACTTTGCTCACATGGATCATTGATCTTGCGTCTGACCGCAACTCGAGTTCGGTGGCCAAGTGCGCGAGAGCTGCGTTCGATGCGCTGCAGACAGGGCAACAAGCACCAGGAGGCAGCGCATCATTAAAGGTTCGACTTCAGGATGGATCAGCGTTGTGGTCGGTGTTAACGCAAGCTCTGAGCAGCCTACCCGCGGCAATCACGGCGCACAACGACGGTAGTGCTTCCCGGCTCGCTCTGCGCATTAGCACCGTACTTGCAATGCTATCTGAACAGACGAGAACACAGAGCACTGGCCTCGCTGGTCTCACAAAACTATCCCGCGACATCCAGAGCAACGCAGTGAGACTCATACGACCCTTGAAGGTCGAGCAGCTCACCTATGTCGCCGAACCCGCGCAGATGCTGGGATCGAGCCCGACGTGGCGCCTGCAACCGATCTTCTCGGGTCTGGATGCCAGCACGGCAACCCAACTGAGTCGGATCTTTTCCGACTTTGGCCGGTCGCTCGCGCTCTCGCTCATCCACGAACTCAAAGTTGATCCGAATCGGCAGCGTGCAACGGGGGAAGTTTTTTCGATGATCACATTCCTCATCGAGAGAGCTGCGCAACTGAGGTCGGTGCGGGTGGGGGAGGATGCCGCTCGCCGAAGCGAGAGCGTGACGTCGCTCGTGATGGCGGCGGAAATGCTGCGCGGGGTCAGCGGCTGTCTCGACAATTTGGAGCTCGGGATGCAGTTTGCGGGGGCGGCGCAGGCGAGTAAGCAGGGGAGGAAGGTGGCGCACAAGCTGGGAAAGAAAGTGTTCGGGATGGTCATGGATATGCTCGATGGCGATGCGGAGGAAGCGATTGCTTCGCGGTCCGCACTAAGCAAGTGTCGCCCTCAGCCATTGGAAGAGAACGACAGCATCGAGTCTGCACGCGATGTCAGCGTTGCAGAAGACACTTCCTCCGCCCACACACTCGTAGAGAGAGTAAAAGGCATCTCTCTCGCCCCGGACACCATCGACTCCTCGACCCCCGCTCGCCACGGCCCCGTCCTGGACCTTGCTTTCGTCCGCGCCGCCGACGTCTCCAAACCCACTCGCCACTCCTCCAGCTCTCGGGATAGCCAAATAGCGGTGCACCAAGCTGAGCGCACCCTCGACTTCTCCAATGCTTTGCTGTTTGCGTTGCTGAGTTCGGCGTCGAAGCTGCTCGGCCAGTCTTTCCGCACCTTGCTGCTGCGGGGGAGCTATCCGCTGATCAGCGGCATGAGCGCCGCTTCCGAACTCGTGCGCGAGGTTTCGGCTGCAGCGGTGCGCGATATTGCGTTCAACACTGCCTATGCGGATGTGAAGAACTGCTTGCTTGATCATGCGGACTATATCCTTGGGTCGGCGTGTCAGCGGCTGATCAGCGGGTTGGATGAGGAGCTGCGTGCCATTGCCCTCTCTGATTCCAACGCAATAGTGCCGAGAATTAGTGCTACTGCAAACGACGGAGAGGGGAGAGTGATGGTGCTGCAGCCACTGGTGTCGGCGCAGCGAGCCCCGTTTGTGCTGGTCGAAATGATCCGCGTGCTGGGGTCGGAGATCGTGCCGATGGTGGAGGATGCGATTGATGAGATTTTGGATGCGTTGGATCGGTTTCATGAGCATCCGAGCATTTGCGATGGCTTGTTGGCGGTGCTCGACTCGATCCTCGAGACGATGGCTGCTGAACAGAGCTCCAAAGGCTCCATCCCCACATCGCACAGATTCGGGTTGTTGGCTACTGGCGTGAGCGAGTCGAACCACAACGAGAAGGAGGAGGTTGAAGCCTGGCTTGCCACGCGCCGACGCGAGCAGTCTCCGTTCGATGCACCGGCCGAGGGCGATACTGACAAAGACGGTCTCAGCGACGCAAAAGGGGTCAAGAAAGAGGAAGAAGGAGAAGACAAGCCAAGCAAGAGCCAGCAAGTGGCCTCCCAGATCCTCACCAAAGCAACCTCGTTCCTCACCCACGCCTCGCCCATCCTCCGCACCCGCGTCCTCGGCCTCTTGCGACACGGCATCGCCACCCTCGCCCCGCAATCGCGCACCCCGGAACTGCTACCCATCATCAACACCGCCTGGCCCTTTGTCCTGTCCCGGCTCGGCCCCGCCTACTCTTCTTCGAAATCATCCCACCAGCTTCAGCCGATTATCGACCTCGACCCCCGCTCTTACACCAAGAGGAAAGTGGAAGAAGAGTGGGGAAAGATGGAGGGAGGATTTGTGGAGAAGAACCCGGAGGTGTGGGTGGCGGCGGCGAGGTTTGTGGAGGCAGCGGCGGAGTGGGTGCCGGAGTTTGTGGGGAAGAGGGTGGTGGTGGAGGCGTGGCCGAGGTTTGAGTTGTTGTTGCGGGTGGTCAGGTGCAAGTTTGATCCGCGGATGCAGCGAAACGTTTACTCGACGCCGCAGCATCGTTTTGCTACTGCGTCATTGACAGATGGATCGGAGAGCAATGCGCTGCTGCAGACATCTTCTCCTTCAATCACAGGGCTGATCCAGGACCTATCTCCCCACGCGCCTCGAGGGAGCAGCGTCAAACAAACGACAGCATCACCACACACACACATCGAGCCCCCCTTCATCCTCCCTTCCCCCACCAGCCTCCCCGCCCAACTCACAATCTGCATCGTCACCACCCTCACCACCGTCGTTCGACACCTCAGCACACGCATGCCCGATGACGCAGCTTGGAGCATCACTACCCACCCCCACCTCCTCGGTCTCTTAGACTCTCGCCAACCGGCAAGCGTACTGCGAGCGGCGGAAGAGCTGTACACCGAGCTGGGACGGCGCAACCCGGAAGCTACCACTTGGGCAATCCAAGCAGCGTTCCCCAAAGCAGCAACGCGTGCGGGTGCGTTGTATGCAAAGGTGGCGACACCGTGCTTTATGTACCACGCGCGGACGGATGTTCATCCTGAGACGGTGCACTGTATTGTTTCGGGCTTTGATGGATGCTAGCGATCTCGGACCATGTTCAGCTGCAATTCGACCCTGTCATTGACTTGATTGAGCGCTTTGCTACGGTAGTTGAGACGGGTTTGCTTCGCCCTAAAAAGACGTGAGGCTTTTCTTGCATCTCCGGAGGGCGCACAATGTGACGTGATTGACTCGATGATGTTTTTTGTTCGCTGTTCCATGTGCTTCTGATGATGGACGCGTAGTGACGAGTATACATGGCCATTGGTTGATTGGTGCGGCTCGGCCTTTGCTCACAGGGCGTCCATCACAGTTTCTTCGGCAGCGGGCAGGAGATCATCGTTGAAATGATGCTGTACTTGCTTGTGTTCATGAGCCGTGTTGCTAGCGGTAGCTGCAGCGGTCGCCTCCTTGCCTTCCGACGACTGCCTGAAAGTGGCTAGTTTGGTAGGAGAGTGCTCGCTCTGAGCAACGAGTGAGTTCGTTGCAGCGTGTGCCCTCTGCTCAGTCAGACGCTGTTCGGTATTGATGTCATGATCAGTGGGAGCGCCGCAAGGCCTGCGAACATCATCCTCCATGGCAACGAGATAGTCCTCTTCTTCGCAACCGCAGATGGATCGGACCGACAAGTTGCTTTTAGTGCGAATATGATCGTGGCATCTTATGCCTGACGCTTCTCCATCCGAATCGTCCGAGATGCGCGAGGGGGTACGAACGATGTTAGTCGAGATGTGGTCACTTTTCATCCCTCGCTGCGTGTCTGGCGGGTTGAGTGTGCCGGCGGTGGTATGTTTCATCTGTTCACGAACACCTTCGTCTTTCATCATCTGTGCAGCTGGGCAATGCTGCTGGAAACAGGCTAGGGCTGCTTGCTGGTCGCTGATGAGCAGCAGAAGGAGCTGGGCGTATTCAAGTAGGGCATAGGTCAGTGCGATGGCCATGACAATGTTTATGTGCCAGCTAGACGAGGTGGTGTTGGGGCATTCAAGAGCTGGCACCTCGACGTGCGACTGTGCTTCGGTGTCCTGGCCAAGGGTCCAGGCTGGTCCGCAGGCCAGAAAGATGCAGTCCAGAGCTACAAGGCGAAGGAGACGCCTGGCGATATTGTTTCCCGCAGTGTACTTGATCGAGATCATCTTCCTGCTCGGAACCAATGGAGAGGACACAATGGTCCGCAATGTGCTGCGGTCTGTTACAGAAGTGCTCTTGTATCTGCTCGGTAAGTCAGATAGCCTGCTGATGAGCGAAAGAAAGGGTAAGATGCTGAGCAGGGTCTCGCGATGACGCCGAAGTGTTTGAAATTGGAGGGCCGAATGCGTCGCTGTGCAGAACAGTGGGTAGTTTTGTGGCCAACTGAGACGATGTCAGACGCGCTGTCGGTGGATCGGTGGGAAGGCAGCAGCAGCGCCGACAAGTGAGACTTGTCCATGTAATTCATCTCTGAACCTGGAATTGGAATTTACGATAAAATGCAAGCCCAGCGCTGATTTTTAAAACTTTCAGAGGCATGCAACGCCAGGAAATGGGCAGAAACTCTGTTCGCTCTTGCAAGCCTTGCCTCGCCCACTCTTTCCAAGTAACATTTAGAACGGTCGACAGAGTGAAACTGAAGCGCCATCGTGGGTTGACTCATGCTTTGTCTGAGCTGATAGCTTTCTTTGGTTGCCGACAAGCAAGATGATCATTGGAAAGCGATTCTCACAGTGTTCCTTTGGACGTACAGTCAGAACAGCCGACGCAGTAAAGATCGCGAGAGCTCTCTCACTCAGCCCCCCCCAAAAAAAAAGAAAAAGAAAAAAAAAAAAAGGAAACATGCCTGGCGCGTCTATTTTAATTCCGTCTATCAGATTTGGTGATGTGAATTTGTAGCTTCGAATCAATATCGTCTGCAGTGGTGCGCGCTCACAACCATAGACAAGGGACAACCAAGGTGCTTCACGTGTACGCTCGAGGAACCGGGAGTGGTGAAGAGCTCATGTTCGACGCACTGGTGGCAATATACGATGCAATATAGGCGATAAGAGTGGATCTCGAATGCAGCAGCAGCAATCAAAGCGTGTGCTTGCGAGAATCTTCTCGTGGACGCGCGTCTTGATCGCACCCTGCGTCGAACGCTGTATCTTTTTGTTGGTCGCGAGACGTTCTTCTGCGCATGCCAGGCACGGTGTAAGTGCATCCGAGTTTACTCAAAATCGATGCAACGCAGTCAAGAGGATGCACGTTGGACTCTTCTGACATGTTGAACAGCCGCCGCCGCCGCCTGATGTTGCATATTTTGGGAACATGTGAGCGCTCTGTTGGCGACATTGACATGTAAATCAAGGCAGGACCCATCAAACACCTCTTCACCAACTCGCCCGGCCCAACAGTCAGGAGAATTGTTTTCAGGCTACCGATCACAATGCAAGCTAGTTGCCTGCCATTGATTGCGCTCAAGATGCAACCTGAATGCAGCTTTCACCCACCTTGAACACCGCCACCAGAGCGTCCAAGACACGGCTCCATGCCAAAAATTAAAAGGGCGTGTCTCAGCACAATTTCGTGTCTCGCGGAGCACACAGCTTCGCGCCGTAGCCGCCTCGCTTGCCTTGCCTCGCCTAGCTATTGCCGCGGCGCGGAACGGCGCCCACTAGATCGACTGTGGGGCCAGAGGGGGGGGGGGGGGGGCAACTTACAATGTGCGTCGCTGCTCTTCTTCCCATCCGTTTCAGAGCAATTCTTTCAATTATTTGGTCCTGTTCTCGAGCGAAAGATGCTCCAATCGAATTGGGGATCAGCGCCAACAAAGCAAGCCATTCAAGAACCAAGACCGGATGCAAGATGCTAATCGACGGGACGAGATTTGAACCCAGTGTCAGAGTGTGACGCACATGCACAGTCAGGCTCGGGAATGCTCTCGTTTCCGGCTCGACCTTGCACGCTGACAGAGACTTGCGGCGGAGCCACTCGCTAATGTAGCTTAGATCTGGGCCATGCTCCCCCCCAATATCTTACACAGCTGGTGAAACCAGCTGTACTGCCCTTTATTCCACCTGAATGTTTCCTTTCCTAATCGCTTCATGATCCCTCCTTTGTCGCTCGGCAATACCATACAGCAGCACTGGAGAGAAGTGGCCCGAGTAACCCCCACCAATGATCTAACGGTGTACGCACAGCATCCTCACTGTCTGTTCGAGCTTATGAAATCGGATAAATCGAATAGGCCGCTGCACCGGAGCGCCAGATCTTGCATCCTCGCCATGCCGACGGATGAAGTTGCAATCCGTCCTCCTCCTCAACGTGCTACTTGTCTGTGTGATTCGCAGTGGCCAAAGGTGGAATGGGATGTGGCTGCGTTTTTCTTGTCAACAGTGGATGCAATGGCAAGCGCCGGCGCTGGATAGGGGAAAAACGACTTGGCGCCGCCTTGAGTCTTGCTTTCGCCAAGAGCGTGCAACCGGACTCCTCTCCTTTCAAGTGCGCGCGCAGATGTCTCAGCTTTTCCTTCAGCGAACTATCGACGCACTAATTTGGTAGACTGGCCGCTCAACTACAGTAGCTTGTGTTCCAAATCGCCTAAGCGACCTCCTTGTCTTGGATTCCCACCCGCTTTCATCATCGTAGGGCCCTCTTCAGTGATTTTACGCGCCTCCTTCCGATCCGGCTTATTTGTGCCGTGCCGTGAGCAAGCGAGACCGGAGGGTCTCGCACGGTCGAATGTCTCACCGAACAGCAGGGGCAATGCAGCTAGACGAGATCACAAGCACAACGGATGGATGCTTGGTACACTAGTCAAGGGATGGACATACCAAACACGGGATGCATCCGACCTCGCTTGTGCAACGTCTGGCAGCAGCGGCAGCCCGAAAAGGCCTTCCTTTTGCCGTTCTTTCCGGTGTGCTGTGACCAGCAGACAAGCAAGGAGGGTTTATTCACGGCACAAAAGAGAGGAGACACCTCTAGTTTCTTGGCAAGCTCCCTGGTGATTCGGTCACCCCAACCAATGTTCCCCAGGTCGGAGCTCGGCTGTACATGAGAACTAACCAACTCACCCGCGAAACGACAGGTTTATTTGACGACTTTTGGTCTGGCTTTTCGGTCTGAATGGGAGGCAAGCAAAGCGAACAAAGCAAGCAAAGCAAGCGGTGGACGCAGCCGGTAAGCGCCAGTTGGCTAGTTGGCTTGGCGGAGAAAGCTATAAAGAAACAAACGGTATTGAGTCGGTTTCAAGGTCCGTTTCGAAATTATCGGGCGATGCCTCTGCATCCCCCCCTCATCACGATTCATGCGACCAAACTGTTGGCTTCTCCAACGTTCTAGTGCCCTTGTCGCTCCGTCGGCTTGTTCTGTGTGAAGCTGTGTGGGCGTGTGTCGCTTATCCCGACCCTGCCTTGCCCCACTTCGCTTCGTGCCTTTGCCATGATCTGTAAGCTGCTGATCCGTGTGCTCAGCGTCCTTTTTCCTTACCGCTTTCAAACAAGTGACCTGCATCAGACGTAGAGACCTAGAGAGCGCAGATGCCTCACCCACCGCTTGTCGACGCTATGTCCTCTTCCCCTCTTTCCTCCCGATCTCTACAACTTTGGTTTGTTCCGGTTTCCTGTCTGTTTTTCTCTCTGCACCTGCGTCCGAGATTGCACTGCCGTCCGCCGAAACACTTCCGAAACCAGGCGTACGGTTCGTCGCGCACAGTCCCCTTTCTCCTTGTTCCTCGCTCTGCCGCAGAACTTTTGCGTCTGACGCTGGCTCGACGTTCAGCTGAGACCTCGTGCTGGCCCCTCGACTCGATGCAGCACGACCGTCTGAAATAAGCAGTGCCAGATGCGAAATTCCAAAGAGCGCCGCACCGTGGTCCTGGCCTCTGCGGCTTCTGCTTCTGTCAACAGGTTAGCCGTGTCGATCCATCTCAGAACAGCTGTACTCCGGCTTATCGCCCGGCCCCTCTGACGTCTAGGACCTGCAGACCTGCTCACGGGGCCGCACTCAGACGAGCTTCCTTCTTCACTTCCACCTGCACTCAAGACCCAGATCTTGGAGTTTCTTCACCCATGGAGGTGGCGAAGCGGGTCGGAACGTCTCGAATCCTTGTTCTGGATTAGAAGTTGCCACCCCCAGTCTGTTGGGATGATCGACAGCGTCTTCTGACACTTGTATAGATCTCTCCTTCCTATCATCTTCACCAAACCTGTACCCCCTTCCTTTCAGCATCTACACCTCGACATGCAGCTTCATTACCATCTTTGCAGCACCCACGTCTCTTAGCTTCTCTAAGCCGCCACTAGTTGACCTTGCTGCGTCTCCATTGTCTCCACCATTCGACCTTGACTTGCATCTTGTGGCTTCCTGCTCGACCTGTCGCCAAGCAGACACCAACATTGTTGCGTCTTTGTGCTTCATCATCATATCGACATTCGTACAGCGACAGTCTTGCCCCTTTCGAGAGTCAAGTTTTGTTTCGCTCCAGCAACACCAAAGAGCTCCGTCCTGTCGCAGATATCTCCAAAAGTGAACGGAGTTGGAGCTAGTGGGTGTAGCATTCGTGCTTGTTGTGCTGGGAGTCTAGAGGGCTGAAAGACCTTCAGCATCCTCGGCTCGTCCAAAGGCCGTTGCTGCTCTTCCGCTCCTCCTGCCTTCATCTTCCTGCATTAGCATCGTCGCTCGCCCGCTCTTCTTTGCTGCATACAGAACGCAGACGAAAGAGGATAGCGAGAGAGGGGGAGAAGCTTTGCAGTCAGCGCCTTGTTACGCCTTGCCACGGTATTGCCTCGTGGACGACGTCAATTCGCGTTTCTCCTGCTGCTTTACTGTCGAAGGTGGGGGTTATCCATCTGCACGAGAAGCTCTAACGGCTCCGAAGCCCTCGCACTGAGCGTGAAGGAGCCTCGAAGGGCAAGACCGGTGTTAGAATATGACGGACAATAGTGTGGGCGTTGGTGGCGCGACGGTGGAGACGCACATCACAATTGCAGCACCACCACCACATCATCGGTCCAAGGACGCATTGTCCGCCCAACAGTTCGACCAGCCGTGGCGTCACCTGCTTTGTTTGCTCCGCCCACCATGGCAGCAAATCTTCACGCATCGTCTACCCACTTCTTCATCTCAACCAACAACATCGGCACAGCAGCAGCAGAAAGCTCGTCGAATTCGGTCTGCGGCTCACCAAATTAGCGACAGTGAGGGATCCGAACACACCCTCCAACCGACGCCCACACCGTCTTCATCTCGGCCGCCAGTAGCAGGAAGGACAAGTCCAACCCACGCGACCACTGGCAAACAAGGCTTGGGTAGCGATGCAGCAGCAGGCGCAGACGAAGCGGTGCCTGTCCATAAGAAGACCGAAACAGCGGGTCCAAGGTAAGTCGTCGGTTCCCAGATTCCGGTCCTATGCCCCTTTCCTCTTCCCTCCCTTTCCTCCTCCTGTTCCTGTTCCTGGGGTGTTTCTAGATCCTTCCCATGCCGGCTTCATCTTACTAGGTGACTTGATCCCTCCTTCCTTGAACTGGTTCATCTTTCAGATGGATTGCCTCGGTTAGGAAGGGTCGAGGGAGGCACCAAAGCGGCAGAGGTGCGACCTGCCTATAGCCATTTGCTACGACCTATGCCCTTTCTTGAGAGGCATTGGCTCTGGTCCTGTGTTGCCTCGCACTGCTCATCGCCCATGAAGAGCGTCCTTGGATGCCTAGCGTCCTCTGATGCCTAGCTTCCGCAACAGTATTTGAAGCTAGCGCCCAGACTCCTTTTCCCGCTTCCCCCTTTCCCTAGATCGTTCCGCCGTCCCTGTTCGTTGTCTCATTGCCCCGAGTCTGACGACGCCCCTTCTTCTCTAATCCGCAACTCTTCCGCTGCTCTTGCAATGACATCCTCCAGCTCCTCCGTGGAATACAAGCTGGTCCTGATCCAAGAACCCACCATTGGCGCTGCATTCGAAGACAACCTCCTCGGCCGTATCGGCCTCGCCCCTCCACTCATCCTCGAATTGCAGGTCCTCAAAGATGGCCGGCCCGCCGAAGTGAGCGAAGAGCTGTCGTTTCTCATCTGCCAGTGCTCGCTGCTGGACGAACAGGGGGCGGTTGCGGATATGGTGGATCAATCCACCACCACCACCACCACCACCACCGCCACAGCCGCTGCGGGAGTGACGCCATCGGGGTTGATGCCCCCAACAACGCCTGCTAGCCGGGCGAGGAGGGGCCGGAGGTCGAGTTCCAGCCGTCGAGGCACTTCTACTTCTGCGTCTGCAGCTTCGGGAAGCAGGTCGTCTGAATCTACCGATGCGGGCGGTTCCGAAGACACCTCGGCGACTCCTACCCCTGTCTCGCAGCAGTCATCCTCAGGTCAAGATTCGCCACAGCTAGCAAGGATGCTGTATGGGACCATCGTCGCGGGTCCTCAGCAGTGCGCTCCCGAGGGAGGGGAAGGGGTGAAGCCGTACTTTTTCTTCCCCGAGATTAGCGTCCGGACGCCAGGCAAGTTTAGGATCCGGTGCAGACTCATGCGTTTGACCTTGTAAGTTCCCCACTTCCCCAATTTCCTTCCACATTCAGTCGTATCTTACGTTGTTGCTGACCTGATATTTGCTCTGTGCACTGGAACTGCGGGATGATAGGCCGGGCATGCAAACGTCTTCAGAAACAGGTGTATTAGCCTGTGTCGAGACTAAGACCTTCGAAGTGGTCAAGAGGAGCCAGTTTACGGCGCCATACATCACCGACATTTCGCGCCACTTTGCGCGCCAGGGCGTACCCCTCCTCCTCCCGCCCGGCGTCTCTGCCGACTAAAACACTGCAAAGATCCCACCACCGCCACACATGAAAACCGGTTGGGTGTGCTTGCACTCCCATGGCATGGCGTTTCTGCTCGTCTCGACCAGGCATACACACACGTACGATACATGCATGCATCTTTGTCTTGATAATTTTATTGTTACATCTAGTGCTTTGGTCCTTTTCGACAACTCGATGGAGCGAGGACCGGTGCAGAGAGAATGCACGAGGAGGCCACGTGAGAGTAGGAGGGTAGGCGAGGTGCTATTATGTGTTGTCGGACTGCTTTTCGAGAAGGCGAAAGTCTTCAAAGTCGAATTTCAGAACAGTCTGCGGGACAGCACGGCACGGGAAAGAAGCACGGCAAGATCCGAAGGGCCAGTGGGGATGAATACATAAGACAGTGAGAAAGGAAACACTTAGCGACGCTTGGTGACTCTCGAATAATGGGTCAAGGGATCCCCGGTTCTCGCTCGAAACGTGAATTTCCATGCGCCTTGCAAAGAGCGGAATTGCGCTGCAATTCATTTCACGCATTGGCATAGCCCTGCGCCAAAGCTTCTTCTAAGGAGCTCAAATCAATCTCAGCTTCATCGGTGCCCGATCATGGAGCTTCCCTCGGCGCACTCAACACTCAGCCCTCGACCTCATGGGCAAACTTGACGCGCACCTCACGTTCTCAAGGTGTCGAGATGTGAAATAACAAGGAGGAGCGATTGTGATTACTAGAAACGATGCAGATGTAGTGCGAAGAGACGGCGAAAAGCGCTCTGAGGTGACAAAGCTCATACGTTGCGGATGCTGGGTTGGTGTAGGGTGCAGTGTTGGTGTGCGAGCTCAATCAAGATTGTCCTTCTCATCGGCGGATGCCGTGGGCGAATCGGGCTGCTCTTGCTTGCGCCTGATGTCGTTGCGGACAGGTACTTGTATGCCCTGACGTGCAAGACATTTAGCTAGCTCGGTCGACTCGGTCATGCCGGGGAAGCGTCGGGGGCTGTAGATAGCAAACGGCTCCGTGAGGGCCTCTGCGAGCACTTGGCCTGCTGTGCTGGCCGAAGCGCCCATGGACGGAAGACTGGAAGAGCCAAGCGCGATGAGCTTGAATGCGAGTCGGAACTGGCCTTCCTGCCGAATGCTCAGGTCGGTAAAGACAAAGAAGCAAGCTCTTGAGCCATCCAGGTCACGGGCCACGTTGGCGCTGGCCACTATGCGGCCTTCAAGCATTCTGGTCCAGCGATATGCGGGGTCGTTGGACTCGACCAAGACCGAATCTACGTGCGTGCCAGTGCTGGGATCCTCTTTGCGGAGGGTGACCTGTAGTATGAGGTTAGGACTGTTCTCGGCACTGTTGACCATGCAAATGCCGATACCGATGGAAAGCGTTAGTGTGTGATTTGCACTGGCAGGAGCGGTGGGAGGAGCCAGGTTTCGTATGTAGCCCAGTGTACTCACTCTTCGTCTTCAGTGCCGTCTGTCTTCAAGATGCGCAGCTGCAGGATCGGCAAAGGATCCAATGGTCGCTTGTCTTTGCTGCCGAGCCCGCACAAACGCCCTTGCTGTGGCTGCTGGCGGATGATGAGCTTGTACGTTCTTCAAGCGCTCATTGAGGCAGCGACGAGAGCGTGACAGTGTCAAGTGCATGACAATGTTGGGAATGTGATGTGGTCGGAGTTGTTATCGGATCGAGGAAATGATAATGTTGGGAACGCAAAAGGTTAGTCTTCCGTATCGGTGACGAGAACGTCTGACGATCAATGCGAGTTGCGTCGAGCAAGGGCAGATTGCAACGTACCGATTGTCACTGGAGTGGCGTGGGAGGCCCGTCAGCATCGGCGGTGGAGCCGATGGTCCAGTACGCAGCTCGTCGAGACGGACTCCCTCAGTGCGGCTGAAGCCGGACGGGCGACTTGCAGATGCAGACCCTGGACCATGCGGAGCTCCATCCGGATATGAATGTGGTGTGCGCTGCGAATGAACGGCCATCGATGAGCCACTCAGTCGGTCTGAAGGATGGTCACTGCGCTCTTTGCTATACGTCCTGCCCACGTCGTATGGTTCAGACGAGAAGGCTTGTATCCCTGGGAGCAGTGTCGCTACAGATGGCTGCAAAGGCTCCCCCCGAAACGAGTACTGAGGCGGCATAGTTACTTCGGACGATGATGGCCGAGGAAGCAGGCGCCTGCTCAGACTGTTGTTGTCGTCTACAAAATGGTGGGGGTCGAGGGTACAAGCTAGGGATGATTCAGAACGGTCGGCTCTTCCGACGACAGATCGTGGAGGATAGGCCGGGTACTTACATTGGCTTTTTTCGGAAGCGGACCGATGAGGATCGCGAGCGGTCAGCCTGCCTGTGTTCTCTCGGCGCAGATATGCTTCGTCGGTAGTGGGTTGAGCCTGTCGGTCTGCTGATGCATCTTTATTGGGTATCGACATGTTACCCAGCTTGTCGTACCAGAGAGGCCCGGTGCAGGGCTGGTGGTGCGGTGCGTGGGTGATGTCAAGAACAAAGGGCAGCGCAGCTGACTGCGAAGTGCATGACTGTGGACGAAGCGCTTGCAAGCGCTGGGAATGAGTAGACGACGACGCCCGGGGTGGTGTGCCCGTGGATTCAAAGTAACGAGACAGTTGAGCGCGAGAGCTCTCCCAAGGCTGAAGATGCGGATCAAATGAATCGTCGGAAAGAGGAGGATGGTGCAGAAGTGTAAGTATGCTGATGCTGTCTAGCCAGTGAAGTCGGAATCGGACAGTCAGAGAGGATTGGGTTGTTGCTGGCTAATGAGGCGAACAAGAGGCAGGGAAAGAAGTCGTCGAAAAGAAAAGAGGAGAAGCGAAGCTGAAAAGGAGCGGGCAGGTTCTGAGCAGATCTGTGCATTCACACAGCCAGGCGTAGCGAGTCAAGGTGCTGCGCAGAGCATCAACGGTGGAGACGAAGTTGTGGGTGGCGGGGAAGGAAGAAGGAAAGGTGCACGAGAGGGTGATAATATGCACCGAGTTGGCAGAATCCAAAGGGATGAAGAGGTCGCGGCCCGCCAGGCAAGACGCGCAGCCTTCACCGTCTGATCTACCAACTGTTCAAAAACAATGCAGATGCGCCGTAAACTGACGCAATGGATCACCCGATCAGACGAGCTATGGCAGGGCTGGTCGACTCTGTTCTAGGATGACTGCACTGAGCAGGGTGAGCCGCACTCCAGCTTGCACTGTAGCCCAGGAACCCCGCTTCCAGTGCAGCGGAAACGTTAAGAGTTCAAACCAGACTCTGAAGCGAGGGCGGTCGGAGGCGGGGAAAGACAGTACTGCGTCAAAGCGCAGTGCAGCACTGTCTTCGGCTTCATCAACGAGATCGCCACACGTTGGCTGGACAAGGGAAGCAAGTAAAGCGAACGGATGGCGGGCTGACAGAAGCAGGTTTCTCTCGGTGGCGAAGAGGCGACAGAAGGCGACGAGTGCATCGGGAATTGCGTCAGAGCATGCTTCTTCGGCAAGGCGTCTACAACTTTCTCTTACGAAGCGAGAGCCCAGGGTGAGGAGTTTTCTGTGGGGGACTGGCGAAGGTGCAGCGGCGAGACAAATACGTGGGAGTGATGGAGCAAGAGCAATTGGCAGACGCGAACCTGATCAACGGCAAGATGCCCCTGTGGCCGGCCACACGCCCAAGACGGGCAGCCAAATGGCAGTCAAAGGTGCTGCTGAATCGAAGACGGAAACGCAGCGTTGACGGTCGTTATCGCGAGCCACGAACCTCAACCTCATTTGGCAAAATCTCGCCCCTTATCAGCGTGCAGACAGCATTAATCGCAGCTCAACTTAAATCTCATCCTCGGAAAGGGCCATACTGCGACTTGGACTGTGAGAACGATAGCGGCAACATTAAAAGGATGGGAGGAAACGCACTACTCACCTGTTTAGGTAAATCCGTTGGTACGGCCTAGGTCTAGGCAATCACGGGTGCCTACAGCGACCACAATCGAGGCAGAGGAGCCAGATCGCTTGCCTATGCAGACCTTTGACTCTGAGTCGACGTGAAGAGATTGGGATGTGCCTTTAGACGAGCTGCTACAGGAGCGAGCCGGAGAGGCTACCGATGTAGATGGGGGCAAATGAGTGGAGAGGAAGATGGAAAGTGCAGAGGATGGAAGTGCGGTGCAGCGGTGCATGTACTGAGGCCTCGATTAAACGTGAGTTTCAAGAAGAACCGACCCTGAAGCAACAAGGTTGACAAGAGAGAGTGTACCACAAATGCCTTTAGCTGCACGTGGAAGGCGCGACAAAAGGCTCGCTTGGAGAGAGCGTGATCCGAGACAAGTTTGAAGGGACAGCAGGCACGCCGAAGCTGCAGCTTTAATAACTTCGGAACCAAACAAAGAGCAACGCCCGTTTGAATGCGCAGTCATGCAATCCCATGTACAGTACCTTCATGCCCTGGTTCCGATGTGAGCTGAATGGTCAGTGATGCAGGGACTTGGAGCAAGTCAGCATACACTCAGGTTTTGACAGATTTGCGATGCCGAGTTCTGCTTGCAATGATTGTGCCAGACTCTTCGTCAAGAGTTACCTCGAACTCTGATGGTCGAGCGGAAAGGTCTAGAAGCGGGCGAGCAAGACGCTGGGGCCGGCAGGTGGTGCTTTTTTTTTTTTGTCGGAAGGGATGAAACGGAAAATTGAATAGTGACGGCAGCAGCTCTCAGCACTTTTCCTACTCCAAGGGAAAGGTGTAAGCAAGGCCAAACCTTTTCTCTGCCGAGTTGAAAGAGGGAGAGCCACAGCACGAGACCGGCAACGACAACAGCAAGGGGAGGACCGAGGCTAAGAGAAGCGAAAGAGAAAACGAGTGCAAACGAGCGGGGAAGGAGCGAAAAGAGCAAGTGCGGAGAAAGAGACGAGCAAGAGGCAAGAAGAGAAAAAAAAAAAAAGGGCTGGGAAAAGCAGGCACCGAGACTGAAAGTGGGCGCCAAGAAGCGGAAGCGAGGCCACATCCGCCCACAGTGTCACCGCTGCTTCTCACCGCCTCTTCTGCGGGCAGATGCGGCGTTGGGATTCAACTCATCATGACAGATCTTCATGCCTGCTGCTCGCTTGCATCACGCTAAGCCGGTCTCCCGAAGAGCTTGTCCTCTCGTCTCATCGACAAAAGAAGGCTCATTTATGGAGCAATTTGCATGCTCTAGGCTGATGCTCGGAGACACTTCACACTTTTGACGATGGAAGGTGGGCTAATACAGGTTTCAATGAATCCGGTGAAACTGGTCCATGGACTTGCAACGGCAATGCCGTCGCCGTCTAGCCCAGCGTTGGAGGAGCCGGACCATCAACTCGGCTGGCAACCCTACTTGCCCGCTTGCTCCGAGATTCTGATGAAATGCCTTGGCAATTTGCCGCTGCAGTACAATACAGTTTTACTCACCTCTGTCGATATTTTTGATAGCTTTTTCCGAAGATGATGGTCAACACTCTCGCTTCAAGCGGTCCATTGCTCTGGTCTGACGGGTATCCATCTAGAAAAAAAAACCCCCCCGAAGACATGAACCCGACTCGGTGCAGCTACTACTGTAAACAAACTCACTCGCCCACCCACCTACGCTACTAGGCGACTGTATCGGAAACTTCGGAGTTGTGGGGCCAGCCTCCCGGGCGGGCGATCGAGTCCGTCCGTTGCTCAGTTGTTGCGACTTGTGACATCACGGAAAGGAGGCTTCAAAGTTTTCGCGCGGAGCTTCTACCTGCGGCTACCGGGCATGCAACGGTCAAACCTAAAATAAACGAAAGCGCGAGGATTGACAACGGAAATTGGGCAAGCAGCCCCATTTTATTTTATTTTATTTTATTTTATTTTTTTAACGTAGGTTGGCTTTGAGTGACTGCGTCGCCACCTCACGGGAGTCAACAAGGTTTGGCCGTCTAGATCCGTTCGACACGTCTGCAGCTATCACCAATTCATGCGCCAATCACGCCGCGACCAACCTGCATCCTTGCTTACTTGTCTCGCTCGGAAGCTTCCACACACCATTACTCCGAAAGGAGTGGGGGCCACATTCCTTTCTCTGCCAGATTCACGCTAATTGACCATCAAAGATCACAGTGACATGCGAAAGACACCCCAGTGACTTGCCAAAGACAGTCCAGTGCTCAAAACGGGCAGGAATCATTAGCAGGTTCGTCACAGCTTGTCGTCGGTATTGGGCCAAAGAGCCTCCTCTGCCCCCACCTTTCGCACTGTGAAGACAGAACAATGGGAAGCAAGCGATGAAGCCATCTGCAATTGTGATCAAGGTTGCAAAGCGGATCTGCTCCGAACCGCTCATGAAGCTGAATCTCGTCCGGTGCAGTACACAGCCTTTCAGCCCACTTCCCGATCGTGAGGAAACCTAAATTCGTTAAAAGCGAGTCTCGTAGAGAAAACAAGTTCCTCTTCCTCCTTGACTCGTCTCAATTGGGTCTCTCCCGAGCCTCGCAGAGGAAGTGTAGGCGTCGATGCCGCAACAACCACGAGACCGCACGGACGTGAGCCGCTGTGTGCTTGACAACAAGAACGAAGCGCAGACAGTGTGGCATAGTGCGATGAGCGAGGCTACGACTTTTGGCCCGTCACTCGTTGGCGACACGCGTAACCTCAAATTATTGATAAGGTTCCACAGTACAATATAGCTACTTTTTATTTATTTTTATTTTTTATTTTTGTTTTTTTCGGTGCCTTTGGCTTGGCATGTAACGGAAGCGTTTCAGGGTTGGCTCGCCAGACAATTGCATCTTGCGCGTCAGGGAAAGCTATCTTTTGCGTGAGCTTATGGTCCTGGTCACGCCACGCCAAGCCACACCTCTCCTCCAGCCCAGATCGCTGGAAAAAAAAGTGAGAGAGAAAGAGGAGGGGGGAGAGTGAGAGTGAGAGTGAGTGAGTGAGTGAGTGAGTGAGTGAGTGAGTGAGTGAGTGAGTGAGAGTGTGTGTATGTGTGTGTGTCAGCCACAACTTCCCCGAGGTGCCCGCATTGACTTGCCGCGGTTCAGCACCACTCTGCAAGTCCAATCAGCACAAGGTAAAGACAGGTGCACGCGCGAACCGCGTTTCATGCTCTTCACATCCCGACCACCACCACGATGCTTTGCTGCTGAGATACTCACCGGTGCCACTTGCATCCTCTCCGTAACCGCACCACATTTGATCCCGATCGACATGTCCCGTAATCTGATCGGCAGCCAGCGTTTTCATCCTGGCCTCGGCCGGTCCTGCAACAAAATAAGCTGGAGCGAGCCCGCGCCGCAGATGAGCATACGCTTTCTATCGGAGCTGGGTTCTTGATCTATAACTCAGCATTTAACACGAAGCAGCTCAGATGTCGTTCCCACCCGCAGCTCCAGCGGTCCTTCCCATCTTGCGCCTGATGTTCCACCTGCAGTCGACAGTTGCAGATTTCCACACGGCACTACCTTGTTTGTCCATCTGAAAGCTAAACACTGTCCTACATTTGTCGGCAAAGTTAGTGCACGCTTGAACCGCCTCCTCTGTCGTTGACGTCTGCACCTCGCAAACCTCTCCCACATATCCATGCTGCCCGCAACGGCATAGGCTGGGAGCACAAAGCGGCTCGAGCCCGGTAAGTTGGAATTGTGACCACGGCATGGGACAAAAGCACCACCCAACCAAGCTACTCTCTCACCATTTGAGCAGCAACGACGTACCCTGTGCGCATAAGAATACCGGGATGCGCCACTTCGCCACGTCCTCGCGCCACGGATTCTCGGGAGACCGATCGACCCTCGAAGAATCCGCCGTTACATGAGGCAAAATGCGACGCCACAACAGAAAGAGACTAAGCTGTTGTTTTTGACTCCACAGGTAGACGAAACAGAGTAGCTCGGAGCCTAGATTTGGCTCGGGTCATTTCAAAAGCCGTCACGTTCGCGAAGCTCGCCTATTCTTCGCTTAGCTACTGCCGAGGTCATAAACTGCCAGATGCGAAGCTGAGCATGTGGTCCTGTCGCTAGGCTATGCAAGGCCCGGAAGCAAAATACACCGAGCACAAAACATACCGAGCACACAACAAGCATTGTTCGCTCGAAATCTGCTGTCGGTATCGATACACCACCGTCGCGAGAGAATACTTCCTCGCTGTCATGGTAGCCAGCATCCCAGCGTGGTTTCTAGCTGCAAGCTAACACTGCGCACACTATCGATTCTTCAGCTGGTAGTATAGGTGATGATGTCGCTCAGGCAGAGTCAGTCTTTGCAGCGACGCGCACAATCAGTGCCCGCACTCAACCATCGGCCGGGGCAACGACCAACTCCAAGTATCTCTTGCGGCTGACGAACGCAAGGGGTCGTCCAGCTATAGTCACTCGCACAGCCGCCCCTTTGAAGAGCACCGCACGATCGGCAGTGGACATACGCTTGGCTGAACAGTGGTCAGGATCCAATGCTGATGTCAGGAAACTTGTAAGGGTGTTACAGGCTCCACGAAGAGGGCAGCATCGTAGGCCGTGAATTGCGCCGATCGATCCTACAGTAATTGTCTTCTTCGCTTCGCCTAAAATTGATCCGACTCGCCAAATATTCATGCCTCGCACTTCGACACCAAACGCCGGCCCTCGCAAGTCGCGCAAAGCCCGACCCTTTCACAGACAGCCAAACATATCAAGCTTGTTCCTCACGCATAAAGAGCACAACACCGTTGCCACCGGAGCCCGAGCCATCTCTGCGCCCGCGTACAGTAGAAGAACCGGCCTCTTCCGCGGCCTTAATCGAAATAGCGCTGTTCAGCAGAGACGTTTCGCCAACAATGCATTCCCACGAACCTACCGATTACCGTAATCTTTCCATAGTAGGACCGAGAGTCCACACTTGTCCTAACACAAGCCAGCGCTTGACGTGCTCGCCTTTGCTTTGCTAAACGAGGCACGTCGCGTGTCGCACAATAAAAAAGGACAAGGGGAGGTGCCGCGGTCCCTGTCGAGATTGGCTTCCCGAGCACGAGGTGGAATCTGACGTGCACTTTCTCCCAATATTGCCATCTCCTGTTGTGTCAGAACAATCGCGGACTTTACCGTCAGCTGATACCGGAAATGGGGTAATAGACAATCACGGATTCTTCAGCATGCCGTTGCGTTCCGCTTCCTCATAGACGGCTCTTCAGACGACATCGCGGCCGCAATCATTCCAGCACACTCAAACAGTCATATTTATTCCTTAGATTTCACTGTCTATATAAAGATGCAGACGAAGGGTATGCTTACGGAGAATCAAGGCCGGCGTCACTGACCGGGCTGGGAGCGCGATTTGACGAAGCCGGAGAGTTTCCCGTGCTCGACCATCCCGTCATGGGCTCAGCTACGCCCGTGTCGGCGCCACTGCGAAGGTTCAATGACCAGTCTGGAGTGTCGTCGCTCGACGAATCGCTCGAGTACTCGTCTGTCGCATCTGGCACGACTTCAGCGTGCGGACCTACCTGCTCTGTAGCGTTCGCCTTCGTCTTGGCGGCCTCTTGGAACTTCTGCCTCGACTTGCCTCCGATCGGACGCGTGGTCCTACGGCGGTAGAACAAGAGGTAGGCCGAAGAGCTCTTGACCGTCTCGGGATTGGCCACGGGCCTGACGCTCGAGTCGTCAAACTCGTACCACTTGCCATCGGCCGGGCTCTTGGCAAAGGCAGTGTAGTGGCCTCCACCAAGACCGCCAAAGTGATTGTCTACAGCGTACAGGTCGTAAATAGGACGGTCTACAGCGACGGCGTCGTCATTGTCTTCCAAGGGACGCAAGATGCCAGATCCGAGCATGCTCTCAGAGAGCTCCTCGCCGCTCTCCTTGGCTTCCTCCTGCACCCGGCGCAGAGCCTGAGTGCCTTCGACTCGATCCGTCAGGTCAAGACCCTCCAAGGGGAAGTCCACGAGCATGTTGAGCTTATCGCGCGAGTGTCGTCCTGCGCTGAAGCGCTTGAGATGGACCACCAGGATGTCGGGTGCCTTCCACAGATCGAACTTCTTCGTGGCTTGACGGAACTCCTTGCACCCAGGGCAGTACCATGGGTCATCCTCGCCGAGTTGCTCTTCTTTGGTGAACTCGTCCATGCAGTCTTCGATCGACAGCGTCTTGGGCTTGGCCGGTCCGGCATTGTCACGTTCACGGATCGCCTCATCGACGACATCTTCGTACTCGCCCCACAGCTGTCCCGAATCGGACTCGACCAGTAGACCACGCTCCTTGATGGCATGCGACCACGTGCAGACGATAGCACCGCCAGTGTAGACAAGGGGGATGTCCTTGGACGCTGACGTCTTTGCCTCGTCGTCAGCATCTTCCATCTGCACTTCCTCCAAAGACGAGGCAGCGGCGATAGAGCGCTTGGCGAGACGAGCATGGCGCTCTCCAAGTTCTTCGGAGAGATGGTCTGCGCTGCTCTCGCTGCCCTTCGGGAGACCTTGACCAGCTTCTGCGACGCTGAAACGGATGCGCAGGGCGGGCTCTGTCTGCGCGACGGTCGTGATAGGCTTTGACGAGCTGGCCGAAGCGGTGGCCGCAGCCTCAGCATCCTCTGGTGCGGTAGCAGTGATGTCGGGCACCAGAACTGCTTCGCCGTCTTCGCGAATCTCAGTAACCAAGTCGCTGTCGCCCACCTGGCGTGGCGCGACGACTTCAACGGCGCCATTGCCCGTAGCCGCATCGTCAACCATCTCCCAATCCGAAATCACTGATGCAGCAGTCTGATCCACTGGAACAGGTGCTGCGGTGTCCGCCTCCTCGACAGCTTTGCGAAGGTCATCCTGATCGTTTGTGAATCGTGCGAACCCATCGACCACGTGCCTGCGGATAGCCTCAATGTCGTTGACCTCGGCTTTGGGAATCGAAATGAAGAAGGGAACGCCGACGGCCTCTGACCTCGCGCGACGGCTGACAAAGGCTTGGCTTGACGAGGGTTCAGATGCGTCATTTGCAAAGTTGGCAAAGACCGGCAAGATGGCGTGTTCTTCCTCTTGAATGTCCAAGGCATCCTCGGCATCCTCGACGGACCTGTGGTATCGGTAATGGCGCTGCTTCGAGATACGAGGCACCGCCGGCACCTCCCAGAAATAGACAAAGTCACCGTCCTTGATGTCGATGAGCGGTTCGTAGTCGTCGATCCACTTATAGATGCGATGATGCCACACCTCTCCGCACACGAGCCGTTTGGTCTCGATGCCAAACTGCGCTGCTACTTTTTGTCGGAGTTTGCTGACCGTAGTACCGGCGGGCAACTGGACCTGGAACCGTTGCAGAGCCTTGCACGGGTCGAGTGGGACAAAGTAGACCTGGCCACGCCACATCTTCTTGTTAGGGATAGGCAAGGTGAGGTACATGAAGGGGTCGAATTTGATCGAGATCTTGTTGCACTCGGGGCACACAAGGGTGCTACGATACTGTCCCTGGAAGAGGTCGACGATGACCGAATCATTCCTGGCCTTGTAAATATCCCATTGTCGCTTGGCAAACGCTACGAGATCCTTCTCATCTCCACCTTCCCAGTCGGGTGCTTCGATGTAGGGCTTCTTCAGGATACGGTTGAGGTCCTCGTGGAGGCCATCCAACAAGAAAGCCAGCAGCTCCTGACTGTCGTGCTGCGCATATCCGCTGAATTGTGGCGCGAAACGTGACAGGGCGTACTTGAATTCTCGAGGCCAGAAGGAGCCACCTTGGCCGTTCCAGATGTTGGTGATGAGGTTGCCGAAAGCGTCTGCGATGGCGCCACCCATGCCTAACGGGTTGTCGGTGTTTAGCTCCTCCTTGTAAGCACCGGAAACAAAGTACTGCTGCAGCTCGTAGGTGTTGCTAAGGCACTGGAGGGCACTATTCATAAAGCAAGTGTTGCCAAGGTTGTTAAGCCCGCGAAGGCCGCGTGATCGACCCATGGTCCGATCGTTGGCCGTCTGTGACCGTGTGACGCGCCCTTGAGCCTCGCCAGCAGTACCCGCCACGCTACCGGTATTTGCGGCAGCACTGCTGTTGTTTTGCTGCAAATTGCTGAAGAAGTCGCTCTGCTGAGCAAAGATGCCTTTGACCGATGGAGCGGAGGGCTCCAACGGTGCAGGATCGGACTGCCATCGACCAGATTGACGAGTCTCGACTGCGAGGTTTATCTCGATCTCATCCAATCCGACCGACTTCAATGTGACATTG
The DNA here is from genome assembly GCA_928869825.1 of Ustilago lituana. Classification (NCBI taxonomy): domain Eukaryota; kingdom Fungi; phylum Basidiomycota; class Ustilaginomycetes; order Ustilaginales; family Ustilaginaceae; genus Ustilago; species Ustilago lituana. The sequence continues at coordinate 40,030 of CAKMYA010000030.1, forward strand.
GGCTGATAGCTGTCGGGCTTGTCTTCGCCACCGTCCACTAGGTCGACACCCTCTTCATCTACCCGACCGAAGCTTACAAGCCCGGAGCGAAGCTCGCTCTCTGTGGCATCCGGGAAGTGAAACAATCGCACGTCAACATCGGCGATTGGACCAAGGTTGAATGCTTGCTTGGCCTTGGCTTTAAGTTCGGCCAAGCTTGCGCTGACCGACAAGCTGAACGACGGCACGCCCGACCCCTGAGCACTGTCATCATCGACGAGCTTGAGCAGTCGAATGGTGGGAGGGTAGAACTCGACGCTTTCCTGACCGGGATTGAGGCCCTCGATGACTTGTCTTGCGAAAACAGGTCCGCTACATCCATACCAACCAACGAGCAGGTTCCATCCTTCTTCTGGGAGCATCTCGTAGTCAATGTGCTCATTGATACCTGGTCTGAGCCGCGCAAAGGCCGGTGTTGAATTTTCGTCGAGGAGGTCAGAGTTGTCGATGAGACCGATGGGAACGTCGGTCTTTTCGGCGGGATCAGAGTCTCGACGCTCCGAGCAGGCGGTATCCCAACGCCGATACCATTTGCGACTGACCAGGAACCATGTGTCGCCAGCATGCAGAGGACGATTCTTCATGGGTCGAATGCGATCGAGCTGCTGCTGGCCGGTGGGTCTTGGTTCATCCGTGGAAGACTGGTCGGCGGACGAGGCCAGGTCGAGAGCCTCCTGATAGGAAGGCGGCTCTTCGTTCGTCACTGAAGGGGTAGCAACGCCATCGTTGAGGCTGAGGGACTGTTCTGTCATGAGGCCCTCAATGTTCTGAACTGGGTTCGGCATGGTGTGCGTCGGATACGACAAGTCCGCCGAGGAGATGCTCTGGCGGAGGGGAGTAGGCTGATGGGTCAAAAGGGAGTCAGCAGCGTCTATTTCACCAAGGTCGCTTGCAGATTGCGAATAGCCGGACCTCGCTTCGGTTTCGACGTCACTGCTGTTCTCGTCGATGATAGGACTGACGGTTCGAGCTCGCTTGCAGGAGGCCGGTCGTTTAAGGTCTGTCGTCGAGAGGGCTGAAAGGAAGCGCGAGCTTGGCCTGGGCTCTGGGCTGTGAACCGGAGATGGTGCGGGTCGTCGAACGGTGGGAGACGGAGTGTGGTCGCTGTTTTGAGTCGAAGATGATGCAGTGGCGGTCCCCAGCAACTGCGGTGATGACTCTTGAGCTGCGGGTAAGGTGGAATTCGGTGCTGTGTCTTGAGACGATGATGCGTTGCTCCGCCTGATATCGGAACGCATCGGCCTGAGAAGCTCAACTGCAAAGCAAAAGCCAAGATGAGCCGTCGGCGAATAGCAGCTGTTGGTCAGAGCACCCACTTCAAAGGCACTGACACTGAGCCGATAAGCGGTCGAGCCGGAGCTTAGTCTCGATTGGCTGACGTGACGTTTGAGAGGATATGAAGGGCGTCTGCTGAGCGGAGATCACGGAGCCAAACCGAGGTGGGAGCACATGAAGCCAGGATGAAAGGAGCAACAGAAGCAGCGTTGACGAGGGCTTGGGCATTCAGCATACGATACAAATGACGATCGTCAGCAATTAGCAGCTGCGTCTAGCCGGTCTGTGCTCGTAGCCCTGAGAGGAAGAAAAAAAAAAAAAAAAAACTCACAAATTTGAATGCAGGTCATGCAAAACTTTAAGGCTCCACAGCGCGATGGCGTGGCACCATTGACTTTTGACACGGATGCTGCACGTGACTGGCGTGCACATCTGAGCTCGGCAACACGCGCACGGCCAACCTCCCACCTTTCCACATCACCACCTCATCTCACTCTAGGTCTACACTCTGTCCAGCATGTCTTCGTTCCTCTTCTCCATCTCGTCTCTTGCGAGGTTGCGCTAGTACAACCTCGCTTCGTTGGTTTCCCCTCCCGTTCACCCCCTTCTCGCTTCGCCTGTTCCCGCTCTTCTCTGCGCTCGACCGGCCCCCTATGGCGGGCCGGGAGCCTCTGAGCCAGCGAGTCACCCTCGCTGCCGTGCAATCTAACATTTCTATGCTTCCTTCTACCTTTCGGCCGCGTGTTCCAGAGCTGGGATGCTGTCGTATGGACAGGGTTCTGCGTCAAAGCCCGATTTCCCCGATCCACCCTGGGGTCAGAGGCACCTCCAGCAAAGTTACAGCATATGCATCGTGAAGAAGGATGCCCAAATAGTTTAATTGAGACGGTCTGACTACAAATACAATGCAAAATGTGATGGGAACGAGTGTCTAGAGTGGTGATGATAGGAAAGAGGAATAACCACCGGTCGATAGCGGATGAACCGACATGGTGTTGACGCTGGGCGAGATGAATATAGTCGGCTAAGCCGATGCGTGGCGCCTCGATGCGTTCTCGCTGATAAAGGCCTCGACAGCGGCTCGAGGGTCATCTGGAAAGCGGATAAAGAGCCCTTGCAACTCGGCCATGCTGACTCCGCCCATAGCAGCGGGCGAAGGTCGAATGACCCGCTGAGTTGTGGTCGCTCCTTCCGATGCTGATGAAGCGGACGTGCCGATGGTGTCGCGTTGTCTTCCGTCGGGTCCAAGACCCAGAGCTGCGCGGCGAGTGACTGCTTCTTCTTCGACTATGCCTCCGAACTCATCCGCAAGCTGTCTCACTTCCTTATCTGCCTCCTCAACAGCATGACGAAGCCCAGGCACTGCCTCGAAGGTCTTGTAGGCTGCAACTAATGCTGAAGAGTCGACAGCTCCTGCTGCTGCCGCAAGGAGAGGCTTCGAGGCCTCCACAACAGCTGGTGGCAGATTCGCTTGCTTGATCTTAAGCTCTCGCATCGTAGTGCGGTAGAAACGGACCATGAGTTCTTGGACTTGTTCACGCTCAGCATCACCAAGCTCGGCGATCATGTCCACACGTCCAGGTCGGATGAGCGCAGGGTCCAGCTTCTCGATGTGGTTGGTAGTCATAAAGATGATTCGACTTTCACCGCTCGCCACACCGTCGAGCGCATTGAGCAAACCAGAAAAGGTGACCGAGGCTTGGTATCCGTCTTCGGCAGCCTGCTGCCTTCCCAGGAAAGCAGCATCCACGTCTTCGAGCAAAAGGATCGATCGGTCGGGCGCATTGGAGAGAAGATGGTTGAGCTTATCGTCCGTAAGGCCTCGTTCGGACAAGTTGAGCAGACAGATGTTAAAGTCGAGGTGCCCAGCTAACGCCGTAATGAAGGAGGACTTGCCACTGCCGGGTGCACCATGGAGCAAGTAGCCTCTTCGGTAAGGAATGCCACGCTCTGCATACCAGCGATCGCGCTGCAGGAATCGCTGCACATCGCTGACGATGGCTTCTTTCTTTCCCTTGCCGAGCACCACGCTTCCCAGCTCCCTCGTCCTTCTCGGCTGGCCAAAAGGTCTCCATTCGGGACCCCAGCTGGTGTAGATGACCGTCTTGCCTTCAGTGGATGCGAGCGCCAGCTGGCGCGCTTCGTCTAGAAGTTGCGGGAACAGATGAGCATATGCAAAGAGTGTCGTCAGCGTCACGGTCTCCCATGGCGCGCCTGTCGACAGATCCACCATCTTGCCGTCCCGTTCTCGCGTCAATCGCATCCAGACTCCGCGGTATCTGAACCAGTGAGTACCTGGACCGGGTACAAGAGAGAAGCGAGCCTGACCACGGTCTGCTGCTTGTGCATTCGGTGTCGACGCGGATGCGTGAGGCGTGTAGTTGGTCTCCACCGAGAGCTCGTGGCTGAGGATCCGCACGGGCGAGACCGAGGAGCCGCTCGAAGCGATTGTTAAAGGGTTATCGACATCCTTTCCTTTCGACGTCGTAGGTTTCAGCTCAGCTGAGCCGTCTCGCAGACCGAGAAAGTCGACGAGGCCCTCTTTCTTTTGCTTGCCTAGCAATCCTCGATCTCGCATCGACTGAGCTCGTGCCTGTGCAGCCATCCAATGCAGGAACCAGGGATGGGCGCGATCTTTCGACGGAATTTCGAGCGATATGAGCAGCCTTCTCTGCGCTGTAGAAGCTGCAACCTTGACACCTCTCCGCAACATCGCAACGGCGCCTCCGAACACCATCAAGCCCAAACCTCCCGAGAAGATGGGATTGTCGGCGATCATGTTGGACAGGAACGAGCCAGATGCTGGATCTGACCCGCTGCTAGCAGCTGGAGATGAGCTTGCATACGTTGGGGTACTGTTGTATGTGTCTCCGGTTCGTTGAGTCGATACAGATGCTGCTGTGCTTCCAACACCGCCATTGAGCTGTGCTGTCGAGGCTGCGCCGTCATCCTGAATTGGCGAACAGCGGAACCGCTCGTCCTCATTCGAAGGCGCAGCAGCAGCAGCATCCTTCTTCTTCAGCGTTCGGTAGTTGAACATGCTGTTGGGATGGACCTCGCTGCGCTTCGGTCTATCGATATCGTCGCTGCTGCGGGGGAACTGGTGACAGGGTCCATCTTTGCGAAGAAAGCGTAATGCGGCTGGAGCACTCGCTTTTGGTCGGAATTCGGTCATCAACTAACTGCCTTTCAAAAAGTGAAGTTTGGAGCCCGAGACAGGGTTTTAGTGAAATCTTCGCGGGAGTCGGCAAAAGGGGTGCAGAGCAGCTTCGCCACACTCTTGTATGCGTCCTAACTGTCCTGTAGCCCCCGCACGACATTACCTACAACACTCTCTAGACGCCTTTGCATAACTCGCACATCGGGCATAGAAAGTCCGGCACTGGCCACAATGGCACCCAAGCTATGCGTGATCTGCAATGCGGAGCAAGCCGTCCTCCGCCGCCCCAAGACCGCCCAGCAGATCTGCAAGGAATGCTTTTTCTACGTCTTCGAGACCGAGGTACATCACACTATCGTGTCCAACAACCTTTTCAAGCGCGGGGACAAGGTCGCCATCGGCGCTTCTGGAGGCAAAGACTCGACGGTGCTCGCGCATTGCATGAAGGTCTTGAACGAGCGATATGACTACGGACTCGACCTTTTCTTGCTCAGCATCGACGAAGGCATTACTGGGTATCGCGACGATTCACTAGAGACGGTCAAACGCAACCAGCAGCAGTACCAGCTTCCCCTGAAGGTGCTTGGCTACCGCGAGTTGTACGGCTGGACGATGGACGATATCGTCAAAAGCGTAGGCCGGAAGAACAACTGCACCTTTTGCGGTGTCTTCCGTCGCCAGGCGCTCGACCGAGGCGCTGCCGCGCTGGGCGTCGACCACATCGTCACCGGCCACAACGCAGATGACATAGCCGAGACCGTCCTCATGAACGTCCTGCGTGGCGACATTGCGAGGCTGGAGCGATGTACTGAGATTGTCACCAAAGGCCCCGACGGCACCGAAGACCCCGAACACGAAAGCTGCGGTTCGAGCGGCTCCAACAACATCGGCGTGGGTGGAAGCGGGATTCGACGCAGCAAGCCATTCATGTACGCTTACGAAAAGGAGATCGTCATGTACGCCTACTTCAAAAAGCTCGACTACTTTTCCACCGAATGCATTTATTCGCCCAACGCCTACCGCGGCTACGCACGCACTTTCCTCAAGGACCTCGAAGCCATCCGCCCCTCTTCGATCGTCGACATCATCCAATCCGGCCAGAATCTGAAGATTTCGTCGGTGGTCAAGCAGAGTAGGAAGACGGAACTGCAAAACTGCGTGCGCTGCGGGTATATCTCGTCGAACAAGGTGTGCAAGGCGTGCATCTTGCTGGAGGGGTTGGAGAGGGGGACGCCGCAGCTGGGGATTGGGAGTGAAAAGTCGAGAAAGATCAAGGATATTAGGCAGGAGAATGCTGATGCAGAGGCGAGGGCGGAGAGGAGGATCCCTCAGTGGACGGGCGTGGCGAGAGACGCACCACCAATCAGCTCGTTGCCGTTCATTCCGCCACAGACACAGCAGAAAGCCGATCTCACTTTCTAACCCGTTCCCCCTCCCTCTCTCCATCACTGACTCGATAGACACTCACTCGCACTTTGTATTTGTAACGTCTCCCTCTGTCACACAGTCACACTCTTGACACCAATACCATCATGGCCAACCTCTCTCGAGTGGTGCATCTTTTGCATTTCCAGTGTGTGTGCGGCTCACTCGTCATCGGTCCGCCTCGCGAGATCCGCGTTAGCCTCGAGATCCCTCCCCTCGTCCCAAATCCACGTCTTGACGGTCCCGTCATCTCCGCACGATGCGAGCAAGCTCTGTGCCTTATTCCACACAGCTCCGTACGCTACGTTGTTGTTGGTGGACAGCGAAGATGTCAGGTCGGACACGACCGATCCTGCCGACGCTGTGGTTCCCGCTGACGTGTGGCCGACTCCAACTATTCCACGCGCCGCGGTGGTGGTGGAGGAGTGCAGAGTATCCCTTCCGTGCCCTTCTAGCGTCTGCAACACTTCGCTCGACTCCTGGTCCCACATATAGATCAACCCGTCCTCCGACCCACCCACCAGCAGCGAGGTATGCGCGAAGCTGCTCCGGATGAAATTCTTGCTCGTATTCTGGTGCCCCTTGAACCTCTTCAGCGGCCTCAACATCCTTAAATCCCACAATCTGTTCGAATTGTCCTTGCTGGAACTCAGCAAGAGCGTGCCTGTCTCGTTGATCTCCACGCTAGTCACCTCACCCAGATGACCGGTGATCGTCCGGATGCAGAGACCAGATACCACGTCCCAGAAGCGGATTGTCGTGTCTTTGGATGCGGTGACGACGAGGTTGCCTAGGGGGTTGAAGATGGTGGAGGAGACGCCGAGTTGGTGGCCGGTAAAGGTTTTGACAATGGAGCCGGTCTCGACGTCGTACATCCTGACCAGCTTGTCGTAGCCCGCACTCATCACATGCCGCTCGTCGGGGTGGAATCTGCAGCTGTACACATCCCCGACGCCAGCCCGCAACGTCGCACGGCACTGACGACTCTCAACATCCCACACCTTGACCGTGCTATCCCCCGATGCAGACGCCACATGACCACCAGTGCGGGTGGAGTCGACATCCCACACCCTGCTCCGATGGCCTTCGAGCACGCCCTCGCAGCGGCCCGTGTTGGAGTTCCACAGGCGGACAGTGTTGTCGCTGGAACCAGAGACGAGCTTGCGGCCTTCCTCGCCGACGAAGCGCACGGATTTGACGTTTTTGCGGTGCCCACGCATTGTGTGCGCGACCGAGTTGGGAACAATGAACCCAGTGTAGTCGTGGAGGAGCCCGGAGATGACTGGTGCCTTCTTCGGGTGGTAGCGCGCAAACTCGACTTGGTAGGCGACCGCTTGGTGCAGCATGGTGAGCAGGCGGTGCGGTGGTACGTAGGTGTAGCCGTTCGGAGCGGAGCTCTTATTCGCGCTTCCGGTGGTGACGTTATCAGCCATCGTTCCATCATCCATCAAATCTGTCCCTTCGCGGCTGGCCCCCATCTCATTCCTCGGCGCCCCACTACCCGGCCCACCCCCATTCGTCGACGCCGAGCCCGGCAAACCCGCTTCCTTCTCCATCCAGTCCTGCTCCAGCATCGCGGCGAATTCCATCACCAGTTTCTCCCTCCCTGGCTGGATCCCCTCCCACGTCGCAAACGACGGCGCATCCGTCACGGCCTTGGCGCTCAACAAATAGCACAGATCCCTAAACTCGCTCGAGTGCGGCTGGTAGTGCTCCAACGGCTTCAACCTCTTGTTGAGGAATGTGAAACCTTTTTGGAACTCGCGGTGCTCGATGTGCTCGAGGAACTGTTGTTTATAGACGGCGTAGAGGAAGGCTTTGTGGTTTTTGACGAGCGGCTTTTGGAGGAGCTTGTCAACTTCGGTCCAGTCGCCTTCGAGGATGTGGCCGCGGAGTTTGCGTGCGTCGCGCCCGGCTTCTTCCCTCTCGCGACGCTTGATGCCGGCCTCCTCCATTAGTAGCTGCCGGGTGGCCCCGAAACCTTCATCGGCAAGCCACTGGTCGATCATCCTGATGATATCGTTACGCACATGCGGATCGTCCGGCCGCAAAATGGCTGTGCGGGAGGAAGCATATGTGGCTTGGTTCGGGTTGTTATTGCCGCCGTTGCCGCGGGAGGTGCTGGCAGTGTCTGCGGTAAGCTGGCCGACCGTTTGACCAAGGATGGAGCTATTTTGATAATACGGGTGGTAGGTGTGGGGCGGCGGGCGAAGGCCGTGGAGTTGGAGGTCGGCGACAGTGTGGTCTTTGGCTTCGGCGAGGAGGACCTGTTTGCGCCGCTTCCAGGTTTCCTTTGTCCCGCCCGCACTGCCACTCGCATTCCCATTGCTGCTTCCACTCGGTCCAGCTCCACCATCAATGGGAGCGGAGATGCCGAGGCCATTGACATTGCTCAAACCCGGGTGCGCACTCGCAGATCGATCCAACCCCAACCCTGATGGCGCCAGACTCGCTGCAGCACTCGAGTTGGCATTGGTGGCGTAAGCGCCGAGGGTGTTGGTGCGAAACATGGCGCTCGCAGCGACTGGCGACGCGGGGGCGGTGTACGCACCGCTGGACGCCGCATGGTTGTACAGTGTAGATGCAGAAGATGTGCCGTCTATCGCTGAGGAAGAGCCTTTGGGGGGAAGCTTGAAAGCAGATGCGCGCGGGGTGAGGGGCACGGGGGAGGGTTGTGCAAAGGACGTGGAGTCGGATTGGGGCTGTGATGAGCTCGAGCCGTTCGCTGATGTGACGATGATCTGTGTTGGTGCTTTTGATGCTCTCTCGTGGTCATTACTGGAGATGTGACCCTCGGTCCGACCCTGCATTGTGAGATGCAGTCGAGCGACTCAGCTCTGGATGTTGCGCTTCCGTCGCGTGGTTCCACTGGGAGCTGGAAGAGTGGGCTCGAATTCAGCGCCTGGTGAGATGTCTATATGGAAGCTCGTTTGAACCCGATGCTTGCGAGTGGTGAAAGAATGGACAACTGTCGAGGGCAGCTTGAAGTACGTTGTGACCATCAACAGATGTTGTGATGTTGCTGTGTAACTCCACCTCGCAGATAGACAAGAGCATGGACCCTTTTGGCAGCCACAGCTTGAAGCTCGCTTCTGCACATCCCTTCTCTTCTTGTCCCCAAAAACACCCAAAAATCGAACATTTAACAAAGGCTCCCAAATTCCTCACAAAATCAACATTTCTGGCCGACCCCTTCCGCACGAGAGGCAGACTAAGCCGAACGGCCGCACGGACGTCGTCTGTGTGCAAGAAGACAGCAGACGTGGAACGTTGCTATCCTTCTCCTTCCCTCTCTCAGGCTTGATATCATCTCTCACCACCTCCATCTCATATAAGCCTCGCATCGTCACATGGTCAAGATGAGAAGCATCGTAGCTGCCATGGCCAAACTCGGCCTGTTAGCTCTGCTCTCCCTCCTCGCCTTCACACACCTCCCCCTCGCTCTCGCACAGGGTTTCCAGTCCAAAGACCAAAGCGCCCTCTTCAACCGCATTCAATCCTCCCCCTCCGGCTTCCTCGATGTCGACTCCCAAGGATTCGCCTCCATCGTCCAGCTTCCGCGCGACTACGCTGTCTCCGCACTTCTCACCACTACCACCGGCAGGATCAAGTGTCCCCCCTGCATCGCATTCCAGCCCGAGTTTGAAAAGATCGCATACCAGTGGAACAAGGACAAATCGGTAAAAGCGAAGCACGTTTTTGTCAAGGTTGAGTTTTCACGAGGGCAACAGGTGTTTGCGCAGTTCCAACTGCAGCATGCGCCCGTTCTGCTGACGTTCCCGGCGCCGAGCGATGCGAATGCGGTGCCGGACCATGTTTCGTTCGACTTTAACGAGCGCGGATTTTCCGCTCCCGACATTGCGGACCACCTCAATAAGCTTCTGAAGACCAACTTCAAGTATAAGCAGCCGCTCAACACGAAGCTCATCACCATTACCGTCATGGGCATCATCACCCTCGTCGGCGCCATCTTTTTCATTGGACCGCACATCCCATTGCTCTTCAAGTCGTCCAAGCCCATCTGGATGCTGCTGTGTCTCGGATCGATGATTCTGTTCACCTCAGGGCATATGTGGAACTCGATCCGCGGCGCACCCTACATCGCTATGGGCAAGGGGGGCAAGCCAGAGTACTTTGCCGGCGGATTCCAGAGCCAGTACGGCGTTGAGACGCAGATTGTAGCCGCAATCTACTCATTGTTGGCGTTCAGCTTTATCGCGCTGACGGTGCTGGTGCCGGCACAGAGGGACCCGACAAGGCAGAGGGCGGGTGTGTATGTTTGGTCGGCCATCTTTTTGGGCACGTTCAGTTTGCTCTTTTATATCTTCAGGACGAAGAAGTAAGTGTTCCTCGCGATGTTACTCACTTGGTGGCTCAAGGCGGCTTGGAGGAGGGAGATGTGAGACTGATCCGTGTTCTTTTGCTTTTTGATGCCTTGCAGCCCGAGCTACCCCTTCCGACTCTTCTTCTGAGCAGGAAACACAAAGCAAAGCCGTCGATAGTGTCAGAGCGAACCGAAGCGACCAACAGTACAGATGCAGTGACTGTGACTCACGGGATTGCAATACATCCGATTCTCGCTCGATTTCTCTTCGAAACGTTGTTTGGTCAACAGCTTGCTTTGCCACACAGCGTCAATCCAAACACCAAAACCCTCGCACGAGCGAAGTGAGATCCAATCGGTGACATTGAAACAGCGAACCCAATCTATCTGTTGTTGTTGAACACACGAGGGTGGGGAATACTTGAAAGTGTTGACTGGTTCCGTCCTTTCTCTATCTGCCAAACACCTTCTTCTCGAGCATCCTCAGCGGCACATAAAGCACGATACTTGCCACCAACCCGGTCTCGAAACCCAAATCGCCCGACTTCTTGGCAATGGGACCCGTGAACCATACCTGTGCGATGCTGGGAATGACCACCGCGAGCGAGATCACACAGGCACCGATGGCGGCGAGACCGGGAGGGAGCTTGTTCCACTGATTCCAGTGTTTCGTCTCGTAGCACGCATAATCCCTCTTCCTGATGATGACGTGGTCAGCGAAGACGACGCCGACGTAGAGACTCGCCCAGTAGCCCAGCACCGATGTGAAGTCTGTGAGCGTCTCGTAGAACTTGTCGTGCCCGACAATGGCGAGGGGCAGGAAGATGGCGGTAGCAAAAAGGGGCCAGACGAAGCGAGGGACGGGCCCGAGGAAAGGGAGCATGGTTTGGAAGTTCAATCCGATGCTGTAGATGGTCGCTGAAATGTTGCCGCACACGGAAAGAGCGAGAAGTACGACGAGGAAGCGGCCAAAGTTGCCCAGCTTGCCAGCGAGGATCAGCTCAAAGAACTGTCCGGACGACACACTGAGCGCGGGGGCCCACTCCGGGTTGTCGTAGGAAGAGCATGCGAAAGCAGCACCGACCATGATGAACGGAACGCAGCCGAAGAAGAAACCGCAGTAGACCGACCAGAAGAGCTTGTGCGGCGAGACGTCCGGGCGGAGGTAGTGCGAGACGTCCGAGACCAATGCAGAGTAGGAGATGATGAAACCAGCGATAATGGCAGCGAACCCAAGAATGCCGGAGGCGGTGGCTTTGGGTTGGTTGGCGGCGACGTGGAGGCCGGTTGCGCCGGTGCCGACTTCGCCGATGAGGATGAGGTAGCAGATGAGGGTGGGCAGCCAGAAGAAACGCTCAAAGTAGTGGAGCACGCGGATGCCGCTAAACGAGACCACCAACGCAATGCACGCTGCCACCACAATGCCCACATCCGGCGTGAGCGTCGAACTGCCATCCCCGCGCGACGAGACCGCCGAAAGCGTCTGTCCACCAACGATCGAGTTGAGAATGCAGTAGCCCAACATGGACGCCATATTGAGCAAGCAGATCAAACTAGCGCCAAAGTAGCCGAACGAATATCTGCACTGGATCATCTGCCTCAACCCGAGCTTAGGGCCGAAGAGCGTAAAGTAGGCAGGGAAGAAGCAGCAGAAGCCACCGACGAACAGCGTGGTGAGCATGGCCGAGAGCATATCCATCTCGAGTAAGGATACGAGCGTGCCGGTGGAGAAGGAAAGCACGTTGACGTTTGCGGAAAACCAGATGAGACCGACACTCCACCAGTCCTCGCCGGTGCGTTCGGAGAGGGCGAGTGGGCGGATACCGACGGACTCGATCCAGATCTTATTAAGTTTCTGCGCGACCACATCGAGGCGACGCAGGACAGGGTGGGTCTGGATGGTTCGCTTGTACTCGCTGATGAATGAGTCTGAGGACTCATCGTCGCCCTTGTGTTTAAGGTGAGCGTCCACGCTGGCGGGGGTGTTTGGTTGGTAGTGGAGTGGGGAAGCGGGTTGCTGCTGCTCGAGGTCGAGCTTGGACGGTGGCGGCATGGTTGCGAATGTGTGATGTGCCTTGTCTATGAGAGCAAGGGTGGCAAAGGAAAGGTGAACGGCCGATGCTCAGCGAGTGGCGACTGAGCGTGACTATAAAATGGCGGCGGCGAGCAAACCAGCCAGCTGACGTCGCACGGGTATGGCCTTTCTGAGATGAGGTCTGCGATCTTGCCAAGAGAGATGGGCTGTGATGATACAGAGAGTGAAAGGAAGATCGGATTGACCGTTGGTGTTTGAGCCTACCAGTATGCAAAGTCAGAAGATCGGAAAGCAATGAGCAGATCGATGATGCGTTCGGTCCAAAAATCGGCTCTTTTTTTCTTTTGGCTGTATCTCAACGGTGATAAGCGATGGTGAAACGCGGCGCATTTTTTCTAATCCTTCCTTGCCCGTCAAACCCAAACCCGAACCCGACCGCTCTGGTCTTGCATCCTTGTCGCACTGTCGCTTTGGCTATCCTACAACTGTTGACACTCTCGCCTGATTCGCAAAGCGCCTAGGGGAAGTGCTTGTGCTATCGAGGAAGACGAGATGAGTGGTGTGCGGGCTGAGAACGAAAGGTGCCGGCTGGAGGCTGACAAGCAGCAGGCAGATTCGGACCAAGCCAATTCTTACCTTTGCTGCATGAAAAGAACTCTAGACAAGACAAAGATGAAGGCGCCAGGCAGACCATCAATCGATCCGTGCTTGATGGCGGCGTGCATCCATCGTCCTGTCAGCTTTGCCTCCATGACTTGGAACAGCACAGACCATCACTCTCTTATGGCAGGATCGATCCGCATCGGATCGCTCCCCGATTGCCTCTTGGGCACTACAGACTGATTCGCATAGCAAAGCAAAGCAAAGCATTCTGTAGCATACTCTAGCACTCTAATGAATCATTGCGCTCGTTATGACAACCTTTGCAACCGCTCCGCCACATCCTCGATTCTCACGTGTAACGACTCGAGGTTCATCTCAACCTTCTTCCTATTCTCCTCCATGTTCTCCTCCATCTTGCCCAGCAGCTCCTCGAGCTCCTCGTGCTGCTGCTGCCTCGCATCTCTCCCCTCTTCGAGTTCGTCGAGCACGCTTCCGAAGTGCGCTGCTGACGAGTGTAGTTCCGACAAGGTTTGCAGCCGCGTCAGCACAGAGGGGAGGAGCGGAAGCAGTGGTTCGAGCCGCGTAGAAACGTCGAACAGGTGCTGCAGTCTGGTAAGTTCTGCTGGAGTGAGGGTGGAGGATTGGGTGGGGTCAGAAGACGAGGAGGTGGGATCGGTGGTGAGTTTGCGACGGACATCGTGCACGCGGTCCATCTCGGTTACGAGCACTTTGACGCGGCGGCTGATTGCGTCCAGATGACGCGGCTGCGTGAGGAGTGAGAGTTGGTGTTCCAGTCGTGACAGTGTGGGCAGGACAGGGCGGGGAACTGGCTTGGATTCGTCTAGCAGCGCTTGTTGCACTCCAAGCGTCGATTCGAGTTCCGAAAGACGCGCTTCCAGCTGGACCATGTCTGCGGCGCGTCTTTCGGATATAGGTGCGGAGGGAATAGCAGTATCGGAAGAGCTGACAGCGGGTTGCGAGGTGGAAGCTGGTGGTTGCTTGACTTGTTGCAAGAGTGTTCGGATGGCTTCCTTGTCCACAGTAGTCGAGTTTACCATCGCAGAGGCTGTTGATGGAGCGGTCGAAGGCAACTTGGCCAGCTGATCCTGCAGCACTTTGAGCTGAGCGAGCACCTCTGCACTGTCCACCTGCTCCGCTGCCTCGCCCAACTTTGCTGCTGCTTCTCCGTTGGCACTCGCACCCGCCGCAGACGTGTTGAGCTCCTCCTCCAGCTGACTCGCCTCGAACTTGAGCCTGCGCAAGCGGTCCACCACCGATTCTTGCTCCGCCGCTCTTGCTGCACTGTCGAGCGCATACGTTGTCGTCTCGAGCCCTGCATCCCTCGGTTTCGTTGCCGAAGCGTTCGCCTTCTTGACACGCCGTGATCTGAGTCGACCAGAGAAATCAGCCGACTTGGCGTCTAGATCGGTTGCACCGCTGAATTTGGCAGCTGCATCATTGTGTCTCAACGATGAGCTGTCAATGTCGTCGTTCAGTACAGAAGCGCCCTTGCCATCACCCGGATGCTTGCGGTGGCTAGCACTACGGTCCGAGTCATCGCCAGATGTGTCGGAATCGGCACTGTCGTCGTTACTGTTCTGCTTGCGCGAGCGCTGGCGACTGGCGCGAGTGGCGCCGGGGGTGCGCGTGGGACCTTCGTACTCGTACACGTCCGGCGCAGAGGTGTCGACGTCGGGAAGGCTGGCGTACTTGGTGTAGTTTAATGTAGATGCACCAGCAGCGAACGAGTCTGATGAGGAACCTTCCTGTTGCGACATCCTCAATCAGTTCCGGTGTATATGGGAGGGAAGATTGTGGTGTGGGATTGGAGGATGATGGTGATGGCAAATGGTGGAAGAGTGAACCAAGCGTGACGAGAACAACACCTTGGCTTGCGCATTTTCTGAAAGAGCACCCTCGAAAGCAACACACGCGCCTTTCACTTAACACATGCACACACGCTCGCACTCACTCACAGCTCGCACTCACTCACAGCTCGCACTCACTCACAGCTCGCACTCACTCACAGCTCGCACTCACTCACAGCTCGCACTCACTCACAGCTCGCTCTCAAACCGTAATTTTGAGCTTTGTCTGCTCTGCTACGGCACTTTTCAACGCTTCCATCCAACGGTCAATCTTGTTCCTTGAATCTGATATTGCACCACGATCGCTCACAGTGAGCGCAATGACAGAGGATCATCGTTTTGAGCATGCAATCGCTGTGAGCTGGCGAGGGGCTGATTCTAGTTGTGACCAATCTTGGCAAAAGTGCGGTCCATAGCCTCCTTGATCTCGGCGTACACCTGGTCGACGGGCTTAACCGAATCGACCTCGACCACGCGGTCCTGCTTGCGGTAGTACTCGACCACAGGCATCGAGGTGTCCACGAACGTCTCTGTGTTGTTTCCGTAAAACGCAGAAAGGAGGCAGCGGTGTGGGTGAGGAGATGCACCAAGATCCTTTTGCTTTTGGGGAGTTGGCACTTACGGAAACGCTTCTTGATCGACTCAATGTTGTCATCCGCACGGCCGCTGGTCTTTCCGCGCTCCAGCAGCCTCTCAAGCATCACTTCCTCGCTGCACTGCAGGAAGAGCACAAACTGCGAAGGGCAGACCGACTCGTCAAACTTGATCGCTTGGTCCATCTTGCGCGGGAAGCCGTCCACCAGGAATCGGCCCTTTCCATCGCTCCACTTGGCCTTGTGCTGCTCGGGGATCGAGTGGCCAGCGTCGGTCTCGCCCTGCTTGGAGAGCGCCTCGGCGATGGCGTTGGAGAGCAGCGCGACAGTGACCTCCATGGGCACGATCTTGCCTTCCTTGATGTAGTCTGCAATCATGGCTCCGTACTGCGAACCGGGTCGTTGCTGCTCGGCACGCAGCAGGTCACCAGCGCTCAGGTGGACGAAGCCGTAGTCTTGCACGAGGCGAGCGCACTGGGTGCCCTTTCCGGCACCAGGGCCACCCAGGACAAAGACGACGGTCACCTTGGAAGCGTCGAAGCGGGGAGTGTCCTTCTGCTCAGCAACAGCGACCGAGCCGATGGCGGGGGCTGCAGCGGCATGATCGTGGTGATGAGCCGCAGCCTTCTCCTCCTTCTTTCCTTTGATCTTGTCGATCACACCCATCCTTCCGAGCAAAGTATTTGACCACTTAATCTTGGGCGAGGTGTGTCGGAGCGACGCTTCTCTCTAGGCTTCCACAAAGAAGCACGGAGAGATACTACGATAGAGTGAGGCTGAGGACAGCAAGAGAAAAGATCCAGTCGGGTAAAGCGCAGTCGATAAAGCGCTTTGGTGTTGTGCGTAGAAGGGGACTCCAAAAAAGCAAATGCCCCTCCTTTTATTGGGGATCCTGCGAGCGGGGCGGAATGAGCGGGTTGGGGTGAGGAATGCGTTTCTCACGAAGGTGCTTTTGAGGATCCTCGTGGCGTGTGCGCGAGATGTAGGCGAATGCACCAAAGGAAGCAAGCGCAATCACAACGAATCCGACTGGACTGGGGTGGTTCTTCTTGGGCCTTGAAGGCGAAGACGGTGTCGAGTAGGCCCGGGCGTGCGGGTGGTAGTGCTGGACGGTGGAAGCGAGGTGGTCAAAGCGTGTGAGACGGAGAGTCTTGGCCGGCGCACTTCGTAGCATTCGCAAGGCTCGGTGACAGGTCGAGATCGAGGAGGAAAAGGAAAGGGTGAGGAAAGGAGGGCAAGGGGAGAAGGAAGGAGGATAGGAGGATAGGAGGATAGGAGGATGATACAGCAGAAAGATGCATCCAGACCAAGAGATCTGCATTCCGCTTTGCATCACGTGGTCGGAGAGGGCGTGCGCGTCTGGGCTGAGCCTATCGGCCGGGATCTCTCTCCCGCTGCACGAGTGTTTCACCTCGCGATCGCCACGCTCTCTCCTCCTTCCTCTCCTCCATCTCATCTTGAGCCGACAGCGGCAATCGCTTGTTCAGTGCTCGCTTCTTTTGTGCCCACCCTGTATCTCCACACCCTTGCCGCTTGTTCCTGCGCTCGACCGGCCCCCGTCACGGCGGGCCGGGAGCCTCCTCCGAGCCCAAGGACCTCACGGGTCTTTGCCTGCAATCCATGATATGTCTCAGTCTCGCACGAGTGTTTCCGCTGATAGGCTAGCCGGGATGTTCTAAAATCACAACCCCCCGCCAGCCCAAGCGCTGTGGCACACGGCGTTGCTATTTTGTGATAATTCCAAGGGCGCCCTTCGGACAACACTCGCCGAGCCGCAAACGCCGCCATTGCCCTCCTCTCTCAACAAAGCTCATCTTGACGCCGCCAATCTTTTCATCGGTTCCGGACATGTTGTTCCTTTGCGAGTCGTACACGCAGGTCGCATGACCATTCCCGAGCTCATGCGGTTGTAAAGCGGCTGGCACACGACGTCAACTATACCCAGGATGTGTCTGATAAGAAGGCACAAGCTTCGCGGTGAGCAGCTTTTTTAATATCGTACGAGAGTTAAGATTGCCGCCAGCCATGTGGAGCAAGGGAAGCCCGCATGGCGGCGCATGGAATTCGGCCTTGTTTCCATTCGATTGCTTCTTGTCTCGTGATCACCATCGACTTACCTGCCTCTGTCGTTGCGTCGCATCTCGGAACGTATCAACTGAGCTTGGCAGGATGTCGTCGTTATCACCGTCTTCGGCGTACGCCTTCAAGCCGGGCGGATCGCTGAAGCTCAAAGGAGACGATGGCAAGAAGGACAAGAAGAAGTAAGTGCAAACAGACCTCCCCACGGTGGAATATCCATCTAGCAGAACATACCTTGCTGATCGTGACCCGCCTGCACTCCACATCCGCACTCTGAATTCAAATGCACCGCTCAATACAGGAAGAAAAAGGTAAAGTCTTCTCTCTCGCACAACGCCAAGAACGCTTCTTCCTCTACATCCACATCACATTCCACATCTAAGCAAAAGGTATCGGAAGACGACCTTGACGAGAGCACGTACGACGACTATGCTTCGCCGTCAGCTGATGGTAGCAGCAGCAGCGTCCTTGCAAGCGGGCGCAAGATGACCGAAGCGGAACGCAAGTTCGAAGAAGTGCGCAGGAAACGCATGCACCAGCGCATCGCAAAGGAAGCCCGCACCTCACACAAGGAAAAGGTGGATGCGTTTAACAACTACCTCAGCTCTCTATCGGAGCATCACGACATTCCCAAGGTCGGGCCTGGTTAGCTTTGGTCCACGACTGCTCAATATGAATGTGTTGGTGAAAGTGATTTGTCCTTGGCGTGCAACGTCCTAGCGTTTGACATTGCTTGTGTTGTGTCGGAAGCGATCGAGACATTGTTTCGTTGAGCAGTCGAGGAGCCTGATAATGATGTGCGGGAGAACAGCTCGCTTGACCGGACGAGGCTGCTACGAAGCCGCTACACCTTGTGCTGGTATGGAAGCGAAAGGTGCGGATGAAGAATCAAATCGAGATCAGGGTCCAGTGGAAACAGAGGCGGCCGCTTTCAGAAAGCCTCGGCTGATTTGCAATTTGTAATCCGTATGGGCATAAATTCCTGGCAAACTTATCTTTCCACAACCTTTATCATCATTCATGCCTCTCCTCCGTCCCACCACCGTCATAGATCCTGTCTTGTAAACCCCGCTGGACACAATGTCAAACCCGTTCCAAGCGGCGCGTGACGCCATTGACGAGTGTCACAAGAAGGACCCTGCATACCTCGCACGCGCCACCGCTGATAAGAATGCCAAGACCAAAGTCGACGAGCTAGCCTATGCCGATGGAATGGAGTACTGGGCCTCCCACCTCATCGGGCTCCGTCTCGAAACCCCCGAGTTCCAATCGTTCTCAGCCGAAGTCTCACCCTCGGACACATCAGACGTTGAGTCGATCACACGCACCAGCGAGCTCCTGCGCATCGCCGCTCGCTGCCAGCACCTCGAACGCTTCCTCACGCCTCGATCGTTCTACCCCGAAGGCAAAGCTGGCTACCTCAAATGGCGGAGGGATCTGTACAAGATCCAAGCAGACCGTGCAAAGGAGCTACTGCTAGCGGCTGGGATCGAGGAGAAGGATGCGGACTGGGTGCACAAGTGGGTCAGCAAAACCGAGCTCAACCCTGGCAAGGAGACGGGGGATATGGGCACGCAGCTGCTGGAAGACGCGGCTGTGCTCGTCTTTTTGCAGGAGGAGCTGGAGCTGTTTGCGGGCCAGCACCAGGAGTATACGGAGGAGAAGTTTGTGGATATTATCAAAAAGACGTGGAAGAAGTTGAGCGCGTTAGGGAAGCAGGAGGCGTTGAAGTTGAGCATGCCCAAGGGATTAGAGCCGATCGTGCTCAAGGGGATTGCCGCGATCGAGGGCGTGCCGGCTCAGGCCAACGAACAGCAAGAACAGCAGCAGCAGCAGCAAGGGTAAGAATCAACGTCAACCTCTGCAAGCACAGTCTCGGACTTATTGATACCCCCCTTCCCGACCTTGCACTAGCAAACAAAGGTGCTCTTGTATGCTCTTGGATAGATAGCGCCACTCCATGTGCATGCAATGAGCTCAGCGTACCCATACGTTCCCATATCGCGTCTTGCGTCTGATGGTGTGCGTGTGTCCTCCACCTTCCGCCGCTTGGCTTTCTACGTCCTTGTCGAGCACCGTCTTCTGACATCGTGCCCCTCCTTCAATCATTGCAGTTCATCAACACCACCTTCGCAAACCAAACCGACCTCCGACGCTGCATCCCGCAAAAAGCAAACCTCTTCTTCCGCTTCGGTCCCTCCACGCCCGCTTCGACCCAAGACCGCCGCCGAAGCAGAAGCCCTGCTCGCCTCCCGTGCGCTCAACCCCCCATCCTCGTCCTTTGACGAACCCGACATGTTTGGCGCGCGTCTCCTCACCTCCTCCTCGGACATCTGGTCCCACAACGCCTGGGACCACGTGATCCCGCCTGCCTCTCACTACGACCACGTCGCTGAGACGCTCGCACGCCAAGCCGAGACCAAACTCTCGCTTGAAGAGGCGGAAGAGTTTCACTCCAAACCCGCTGGGTATTGGGATACGTTCTATTCGGCGCACGAGAACCGGTTTTTCAAGGACAGGAAGTGGCTGCATCTCGAGTTCCCAGAGTTGGTCGAGGCGACGTCGCAAGGCGCGGGGGAGAAGACGGTGCTTGAAGTGGGGTGTGGCGCGGGCAATACAGTGTTTCCGCTGTTGGAGATCAACAAGAACGAGAGGTTGAGGATTCATGCTTGCGACTACAGTGCCGAAGCGGTTGGTGTTGTGCGATCTAACCCGCTCTACACTTCCCCACCGGGCGGCGCAAAGTGCCTCTCGACCGTTTGGGACCTCAGCTCGTCCACAGAATTGCCTGAAGGTTTGAAGCCGGGCAGTGTGGATATCATCGTGCTCATTTTTGTCTTCTCTGCCCTCCATCCCCGGGAGTGGTCCCAAGCCATCACCAACATTCGCACCTTGCTCAAACCGGACGGTATCGTCCTCTTCCGCGACTACGGCAGATACGACCTCCCCCAGTTGCGCTTCAAAAAGCGCAGGATGCTCCAAGACAACTTCTACCTCCGTGGCGACGGAACGCGCGTGTATTTCTTCGAACCGGAGGAGCTGTTCACCATCTTCAACGCCCGCCCCCAATCCACTACCACGACCACAGTGCAGGACGAGGATGGAGGCGAGGTGCAGCAGGTGGACCAAAGGATCGAGACCAAGCAAGCAACAGAGGTCGAGGAGAGAAAGTACGACTTTGCAACCAACCAGATGGCGATTGATCGGAGGTTGATCGTGAATAGAAAGGAGAGGAAGCAGATGTACCGGGTGTGGCTGCAGGCCAAGTTCCAGATCCTCCCCTGATCCCCTAGAATATTCTCAGAAGCTACTACACGACGACAGAAGTAATACAACCACTGGCAACAACGGAACAATACAGACGGCAAGACAAGATGTGCGGTTGAAATATGGATTGGGATTGTCAATGACATAAGAAACGATACGAAAAGATGACATGCGCAGTGAGGTCGAGTCAAAGGGTAGGAGTCAGGCGTACAGAATTGGAGGCAGAGGCGCCCTCTTTTTCTGCTTTTTGGGTAGATCTGCAAGGCGCGAAGTGCTGCTTGAGTGGAAAATGCCAGAGTGGGAGAGGAGTGCAGCAGAGGTGGGAAAGGAGAAAAGGGTATCGTCGCCGAGCGTCATTACGAATGCTGTCTATGCACGCAGCTGAACCACTTAGTCGTCCGAGTCGTCGCTCATGAACTCGTCCTCGTCCTCGAACACGGCCATGTCCTCAAAGGCAACCTTGTATCGCAGGATACCGCCGATACCACCGAAACCCTTGCAGAACTGCATACCCTCCTGCGATCGGTCCGTGACAAACTCGAGGTTGGTACCGAACTGTCGGTAGTTCTCGGCGAGCCATTCGAGAAGGGGCATGGGCTCCTCGACCTGCTCCATGGCCTCACCGGTAGCGCGGTCCATGAAGCGGGTGCGGTCCTTCTCTTGCTCCTTGGTGAGCATGAGCACGTGTTGGCTTCCCTCGCTGTCCTTGAGCACGTATCGGGTCACGTCGAGGTTCTCCCAGACAATGAGCGTCTCGACAGCGCCGAGATCCAACGCCTTGAACGTGTCGTCGAGACCGAAGCAGTACTTGCCCGTCTCCATCGAGATCTCGTCAAAGTACTTCTGAATGAGTTTCTTCTCCTGAACGAATTTGACGTTGGAGAGCGTCTCGGCAGCCAACTCGATGGCTTGGTTGAACCCGTTCTCTCCACCGTACGAGACATCGACGATCTTGACGATCTTGGGCTGGAGACGGTAGTCGAACATATCGGACTGACTGAGCTCGGTCTTGAAATCGGCGGAACCGGCGAGGACGAGACCAGCGACGTTGCACTTGTTGTCCGTGATAAAGTGTTGGGTGGAAAGCTCGGCGATCTTGCGGACGTAGTTGTGACGCGCCTCCTCACGGAGACGAGCGAAACGGAGCGCAGACTGACCACCACGACCGTGCTTCTTTGGCAAGTCGACGGAGAGCTTTTGGAGGACAGTACGAG
This sequence comes from Ustilago lituana, assembly GCA_928869825.1. NCBI lineage: Eukaryota > Fungi > Basidiomycota > Ustilaginomycetes > Ustilaginales > Ustilaginaceae > Ustilago > Ustilago lituana. Next base: position 61,912 of record CAKMYA010000030.1, read on the forward strand.
TGTTTCCGGAAAGAGTACCAAAAAGCGAACCGTTACCGTCCATGACGATAAAGCCGAACTTGGCATCTGCCTCGAGGAGCTCGCTTAGCGCCTCGGTGTGGAACTTGTTGTCGCAGAGATAGAGCGAAGTGTTGATGGGCTTGAAAGGTTCAAAGGAAAAGTTGACTTTTTTCTCCTTGCCTTCGTCTGTGAGGATGGTGCCACAGTAGACGACGAGACCATTGTCGGGTACCCTGTTGTAGAGCTTAAGACGCTGCTGTGTGGAGGTGATTGCGGCGAGCACGGAAAGACGGTTGACACGCGACTTGATGTTGGAGGCTGTACCGTATTCTTGGGTCAACATGTTGGATGCTTGGGAGATCTGCGACTTTGGTGGAAGGATGAGTGAGATCATCGAGGTACCGGCACCGCGTGCAGCATCGAGCTGCTTTACGAGCTTCTTGACCTTCCAGATCTGGATGTTGGCCTCGGCGGTGTCTGCTGCGTTCGCCATTGTGTATGTGTGAGGTGGTGTGGTGCTGGAAAGGGTCGACGGTGTCGCTGCCTGGCTGTGGTCAGAGTAGCACGATCGAATGGAATCGATGGAAAGGGGTGTGAATCGCGCGCGACGCTGAAGGCTACAAATCCAGGACGCCAAATGAAGTATTGGCGATGGGAGCTGTCCAAAAGTAAGTGAGCAGTCGAAGGGGATGAGCACACGAACGATAGGCGCTGATGGAGAAGGAAGCGATCGGGGGAGTACGAGGTAAAGGGAGTTGAAGAAAGCCGGTTTAGCGATAACTAACTCGACGGTCGTCAGACTTTGATCTTGGCAAAACCGAGAAGCAACTGTGCGTAGCGTCTAGCTAATTTGGCGTCGACAAGAAGAAAGAGAATCACAAAAAGTTGTCAGTGCACATGTACTGTACAATACACGACGCTGAACCACCGATTGATTTCACCAAAATGCACATCCATCGCCGTGTGCAGTTGCAGTTGCCATCTCGAGTTTGCTCCAACGCTACAGTACACCTTGACGCCACTGCACAGGCTCAGTTCGAGCGGTGCGTAAAGAAAGGCATATCTTCAGCCAAGGTGCGAGAAGAAATTGCAAAATTTTAGAAGCCGATCAGATACAAATCGAAGACGCATATCGGGTGAGATCAAGATTGAGCCCTTGTACAGGTACAGGTACAGGTACAGGTACAGGTCTCGCGCGACAGACAGCCAAGAACTAACAAAATGGAAATACTCAAGTCTGCTTTCAGAAGATGGAATTCACGTCGTCTTCGGCATGCATCCGGTTGGTTGGGCCTGGTTACGTCGGAGGAACCTTTGGCACAGCACATGCGCAGCACAACGCAGCACAACGCAGCACAACGCAGCACAACGCAGCACAACGCAGCACAGGACGGTCAAAGCGTGCTGCCTTGTCACTCTGAGCAATTTCGAATGTGAGTGTATGGGTGTGTGTCTTTGTGGATAAAGGAGAGACGTTCCACCCAATGACCAGTCGAGCAGTCGATCCATGTCAATTCAAACCCGTTCTTGAGATTGCAAGCATTCGCTGGAACGCGATCCGGTTGTGGTAAAGCTCGCTTCCCGGTCCAAATTAGAGTGCGGGGTTCAATCGTCGCCTCTCTCTCTTTCATCATCTTCCCATTTCACGCCTCAAGATCGCACGACGCCTCCTGGGCTCGATCACAATCTTGGCCATTCAGCGAACACGACAGGCGGTGGAGTAGGAAGATCGGCCAACACTCTCTTCAGCGAAGCCAAAGCATTCCGCAGGATCATCGGACTCCTTCAGCGCTCTCCAGGTCGGCGCGGATTGGCAATCATTGTCACACATCATCGGACCATCGAGCTAACACTACGGCACAGGGTACCATGTCGCGCTCATCCAAGTCGAAAGGCCGCTCGGCCAAGTCCACCGTCGTCCGCGTTCAGTTTGATCCCACCATCAAGTCGTCGCTCGTCCACCTTCCCATGTGCCTCTATGCACCCCTCGTCGACCTCGCAGTGCCTCCACAGTCTCTCGTTGTCGAGATCGATGCCTCGCCTTCTTCCTCTCAAGCGCTACCATACTATGCAGGATGGTCGGGCATGAGCGCTGCACCGCTCTCCGTCGCCAATTCCCTCTCGCAAAACGGCGCACCCTCTGCAAACGGCAAGGCATCCGCATCCGACGTGCTCAACATCTCGCCATCTCTTGCAGCATCCTTCCATCCGCCGTTGCACGACGGCGCTACCTGCTCGGTCCGTCTGTTGCGGTCTCCACCTCTGCCGACCGCGACCAAGATCGATGTGACTCCGTTGTCTGCTGATGACTGGGAGATCCTCAGCCTGCATGCCGAGGAGGTAGAGCTCAACATGCTGGGGCAGGTGCGCGCAGCGGCCGCCCACCAGGTTCTCACCGTGCATGTCGGCAGAGGCGGCAACACTGTTGTGCGATTCCGTGTTGATTCGACAACGCCCAGCACTGCGTCGGTTGACGCTGCCGAGCCTGATACGGACGAAGCAGATGTCGCGGCCGCCATTGCTGTGCGTCTTTCCACCGACACCGAAGTTATCATCGCTCCCAGGCTGCGCAACAAGGCAACAGACCCCTCTATGCACGAGGAACACTCGTTGCAACCCACCAAGCCAGCTGCCAACGGCGCGGGCGTGGAGGGCGAGACACAGGCCTTGAGGCAAATGCTGCCCAAGCTGCTCTGGCGCGTTCTGCCGAACCGCTTTGCTGACGGACTCGATCTTGACAGCGTTACTGCAGGTGTTGCTGTGCCATCTGCAGGCGACATTGGGCATGCGCAGTTGCAGCAGATTTACCCAGACGGTCGCTTGTCCATCACTAAAGTGTCCTGTCCTTCCAACAGCAGCACGTCGGACATGTCGGCTGCGGGGCGAGACAAAGGTTCAACGTCCTCAGCTGCGGATGGATTCGACGACGCGGTCAACGATGCGTCCAGTGCAGCAGGCGCGATGCCCGTGAGGCCTACAGCTAGCGCTCGATTCGTCAATGCAGACAACCTTTCCGGTAGCAGAGTACACACCGATGCGGCATGGCCCGAACGTCACGTTCTTGTCGGCGCTGGTCTCCGCGAACAACTTGGCATTCAGGACTACGATCTTGTCCGCTTCGGCCCTCCACCTCCCGGCTTCAGCAGCTCCAACAAACTCACTCCAACGAAGACCGCAACCCAGTCGGACGCTTCTTCAACCCCAACCGCGTCTAAGAACGACGCCGAATTGGACCTAGCTGGCGTGGACCACATCCTGCACGACGCCAAGGAAGCCATCTCCGCCTGCTTCCGCGCACGCGCCCTGGAAGTCTCCTCTGCATCTTCATCCGTATCCAAACCGTTCAAAGGATCATCCAGCATGCTTCTCACCGGCGGGCCTGGGTCTGGCAAAACCGTCATCGCCAAACGCCTCGCCACCGATCTCTCCAGCGACTTCCGCCTCTGCCTCGCCACCTCCTACTACGACTGCTCGCCCTTCAGCGAAGAACGCGTCCCCGTCCTGCGAGCGCGGTTCTCCGAGTGGCTCAATGAGGCAGCATGGAAAGCGCCCAGCCTGCTCATCCTCGATAACGTGGACAGGATCATTCCCGCAGAAATGGAGCATGTCGACTCGCAGCGTTCCCGCCAGCTGGCGGAAGCGTTTGTGGCGAGGGTGAGGGACTGTATCAAGAATTTTGGCGTGTTTGTAGTGGCGACAGCGCAGGGGAACACGAGTATTCATAGCTTGTTGAACTCGAGCCATTTGTGGTTGGACAACTTGCAACTCAAGCCGCCAGGAAAGGAGGGGAGGAGAGAGATTCTGGCTCATCTGGTGAGGAGAAAGATCAGTCATGCGAAAGGGGCGAATGGGAAGAAGGAGAGTAGGGAGGTCGGGATGCAGGCGACGAATAAGGGAAAAGCCGGGACAGATTCGGATCTCAACTTTGTGACGTTGGCGACGCAGACCGAGGGATACTTGCCGGCTGATCTGAAGGATTTGGTGGAAAGGGCCACGCATCAAGCTGCTATCCGCGCTGCTGCGAGTTCTGCTCAAACTCCATCCTTCTCTCGGCCTGCAGTCAACGGCGTCACTCCCAACGGTGTTCGCTCAGACCCAGCCAATGGCATCACTGATTCGCCCGTAGAACAAGAAGACCTCTCGATCACGATGGACGACTTCGCCCAAGCCCAAGACGGATTCACCCCTCTATCCCTGCGCGATGTCAAGCTCGAAAAATCCTCCGTCGCCTGGTCCGACATCGGCGGCCTCGTCGAAACCCGCCGTGTTCTCCGCGAGACGCTCGAATGGCCCACCAAGTACGCGGCCATCTTCGCTTCCTGCCCGCTCCGCCTCCGCTCCGGTCTCCTTCTCTACGGCTACCCCGGTTGCGGCAAAACCCTCCTCGCCTCCGCTGTGGCTAAAGAGTGCGGGCTGAACTTTATCAGTGTCAAAGGACCCGAGATTCTCAACAAATACATTGGCGCATCGGAGAAGAGCGTGAGGGATCTGTTCGACAGGGCGCAGGCAGCCAAGCCGTGCGTGCTGTTTTTTGACGAGTTCGACTCGATCGCGCCGAAGCGTGGGCACGATAGCACGGGTGTGACGGATAGGGTGGTGAATCAGATGCTGACACAGATGGACGGTGCGGAGGGATTGGATGGGGTGTATGTGTTGGCGGCGACGAGCAGGCCAGATTTGATCGATTCGGCGCTGCTGAGGCCGGGGAGATTGGATAAGTCGTTGCTGTGCGATATGCCAACGAGGGAGGACAGGGTGGACATCATGCGGGCTATTGCGAGGAAGGTGCACCTCCATCCCGAGGTCGATTTGGAAAAGTGGGCTGATAGAACAGAGGGCTTCTCAGGTGCTGATCTTCAAGCATTGTTGTACAACGCCCATTTGGAGGCGATCCACGAATCCATCAACACAGCTACGGATGATAAGGATAAGAACGGAAGGAAGGAAGGCAACGGTGCAGCAGGAGGAAGCGATGGCGCGCTCAAGTTCACCACCATCGGAGGCGCGGGGAAGAAGACCCTCAGCGGTGCGGAGAGGCAGGCGCTGGTGAGAAAGCTTGAGTTGGTGCTCAAGAATACCCACGCCCAGTTACCGCAGAACAAAACGGCAAAGACGGGTCGCATTCTGCCGGCTCACCTCACCTCAGCCGCTGCAGCTTCGAATGACGTCGTGGATGGAGATGCACGGAAGAAGAGCAAGAGCAAGACGCTGGTCACCGAAACACATCTGGAAACATCGATCAAGAGCACCCGTCCGAGTGTGCCGCTGGAGGAGCAGAGGAGGTTGAGGGCGATCTACAGGACTTTCGCGGGTGATCGCGATGGCAACTTCCCGGATGGAGAGGCAAGCAAGGAGATCGGTGCGAGGAGCAGCCTGATGTAACCCTATAGCGCATTGCAATACACTGGAAACCAAAAAATCATGAACGGTGAGCGCCAAGTGCATGTGTGTGCGTGCTTGCAAGGCGAGTAGCAGCCGCCCGATCAAATCAGGTCTCTGAACCTAGCTGAGAGAAGCCAATCGCACACCGGTCAAAACTTGGCCAAGCTTCGGCGCTGATCCCTGCAAGAGGCTGGCATGTGAAAGGCAATCTTCCACACCGAGTCTTGATTGTTGTTCGGTTCGATTTGTTGGATACATATGCAAGATGTGCATGCGCTCGGAGTGATATCTTGTTCGGTTTGAACGGTTGGAAGAATTCGATTTGGACCCTTTAGTCTCGTGGAATCGTAACTTAGCGGCGGTGGCGCGTGAAAAAGGGAGCAAATTGGATCTTCTCTTCCACCTCCTCATGCTTCTGGCTTCCAAGCGGAAGTACAAAAGTAGGGATGGATCCAATGGGTCCGATAACGAGTTTGGTTGATCTACAAGGCAAGAACAAGGAAGGGCAACAAGGCTGAATGGCGCCGATGAAGGGTCGGAGCATTTACGGAGCGAGGCGGCAATGACTCGGGGTATGCTAGTTGCAGCAGCGTTAGATTACTGCCGATGGCGATCCTCGCGACCACGTGCGTTGCGGGTCTGTTCGACGATTTACAACCTATATGCCTAGGCCATAGCATAGACTACATCGTTGGTATCGCGCTTTAGGACCATTACCGATACTATCACCGATACTTTTGCGCAATGACGGCAGATAGATCCGGGATTAGGTACTCAAGAAAGCGTTGCTACAGTGCTCAAAGAACCGATCTGCAGAGAAAATTGAGACGGGTTTCGAAAGATTAATGGATCCCAAAGCTGTTCGCACGAACGGCGAGAACTGAGATGATTTGCTGATGGCCCTTCAAGCCGGGTTCTACTCTTTGAACTCACATCACTGTCTGTACCCATCGACAATGTCAAGCTGGAAGTTGGCATGGAGCTCGATGATGGTGTTCCACATCTACCAAGCGGGTGAGAAGAACGCCGACAGAAGGAAGAAAGAAGCTGGACTTGGTACACAAGGTAGGCATTGGGCTGCAAGAATGCGATCGCCAGGTTGACGGCCAGGTTGACGGAGTCGAATAAGCGCCCAAAGGCTTACTCAGGCGTTTGACTGCAAGGCATAGAATGAGGCTTGGCCCAAGAAAACCCTAGATCCGGACGCGATAACGACGCTGCTCTTTTAAGATCACGATTCGCTCGGTTGCTTCCCGGAGCAGTCCTCTCAAAGGTCACAATGCCCTCTCTATCCTGCCTAACGCGTTGCTTTGCTTTGGTTGCAACCAATGCAACGACGGGCCAAAGCCAGGTTGTCTCGAGACTGAGTCGGCAAACACACTCAGTCCGTCATGCGTGGACGCCTCTGGTTTGTGGCGTGACAGTTTGCAAATGGGTGCTTTGTGGATGCATCGAAGCCATCGATATGACTATGGAGAGCGATGGCGACGAATCGAAAGAGCTGTGGCGTTATTCTTTCTGGGCAGAGATGACGCGAAATGCCAAAAGGTCAGTCATGCTCCCCAGCTTGCCCCAAAAACCTCGTTTCGAGAAAATCCTCGGTGCGTCTAGAGGATCAGGCTCGAGCGTGATTCCAACAAGATCCCGACGACGCGTCTCAGAGAACAAGGGACAGCTGCTGCAGCGTGGGGGAGGTTTAGCAGGCATGGCACAGTTCGACGTCACCTTTCACGTTCAGTTTTTGACGTTTGAAATACGCACAACTGCTTCCCCACGCACGCACGCATGCTTGTCCGGCAGCAACCCTGCACGCGTGTGGAAGACGCAGTGAGGAAGGCTGTCCCGCCTGGTTTCCATCCATTCCACCACTGCCGAGTCAGCCTCAGCTGAACTGCAAACCCACGCTTTGCGCATCTGTGTGCCTGCGCTGTTGACCCTTGCTTCGAGCAACCACCTCATGTGCTTCTTTTGCTGTACTGTAACTTACCGCCTTGTGTTGATTGCGGTTGAGCTTGATCTCGTTTCCCTCTGCTTTTGCCCCGATTCGCCTTCTTTGTAGCAGGCGCAGGACGAACTCAAGCAATCCTGCCTAAGCTAGAAAACACGTATCAGCTGCGGAGTCTCGATATACACTCACAAAGCTTGTGCTTGCGCCCGAAAGGGAGCGGCAAGGAGGAAGATTACTCTCTAACCGAGTCAGAAAGAGAGCTTTATTTTGGCATTGGCAAGAACGGTCTCGTACCGAGCAATTTTTTGGAATTCACTCGAAATTCTCCTTTGCTCCCCTTTCCTTCCTCACAGTGCTGTTTCGCAGCTGGACCGCTCCTTCAGGTGCCAGGGTCTTGGTGCAGTCGGAGCGCGGAGGCAGTCGGCTGTCTGAAGGGGCTGACCTGTGCAGCAGAGTGCATATCGGAAGCGTGGGCTTTGGGTTTTTGACACCGTGGGGCCCTCACTAAGCTTCGGGCTGTCAGCGCAAGACAACAACGATGAAATTTCACACTACACTTTCACCACCCACTCGCATCGCACTGTTGCGCTGCTCACGGGGTCCTGTTATCTATCCTTTTCTGAAAGCACAAAAGTTACACATCCAGCTTCCAAGCTTCCAAGCTTTCAGTCCGGGTTCGCCTCTACCGTCCCCTGCTTTCGCCGGTTCGAACAGCGCAAGCCCTGAGTTTTGACTATGTGATTTTTAGTTCTTCCCTTGGAAGCTTTTCATTCAGGTGCTCGAGCTCGGTGAAAGCCGGCGCAAGTGTATGTCTCTGGATTGGCTACGCACGGCGCAGTCGAGGAGGGACCGTTTTGAAAGCACAGCTGACGAGCTGAGTCGGCAAAGGTTCCGACAGCCTTTGCAGAGTCCCACATTTCACGCTGCTTCGACCGACTGCTTGCGTGCCTGCGTGCCTGCGTGCCTGCGTGCCTGCGTGCCTGCGTGACTGCGTGACTGCGCTTCTTCTGCCTCCCGTCCTTTTCGTCTAGCCTTTCGCCGCCACCGACCCTTATCGCATCTGCGAGCGGACCACAGCGCATTCCTCGCCTTCGCCCTGGCCCTGGCCCTGTCTCGGAATATAAATACCATTGATGTCTTGATTTCTTATCGACCTTTTCCCTTCGTCCATCCCCACTCGGAACATCCTACATCCCACCCTTCACAGGACTCGCTCCTCCATACCTCCTGAACACCACCGCATCCGCTACACCCTAAATATGTCAGCTGCTACTCAGTCTGCACCTGGTCCCAACGGCGTCTCGTCGTCGCCGTCCAAGGTCGCCTTCGACCACTCCGAGGCGCTCAAGAAGATCGCTGCCGTGCCTCTGGTCTCTGACTCGTTGAACTTTGCTCAGTCGACCATCAAGTCGCACCCGATCCTCGCCACTACTTACGGCTACGGCGAGAATCTCTTCAACTCGTCGCTCAAGGCCGCAGAGCCCATCACAAACCGCATCCACCCTCAGCTCGCCTACGTCGACTCGCTCGCCGTCAAGTCGCTCGACTTTGCCGAAAGCAAATGGAGCTACCCCTTCCATGCCAACACCCAGGAGCTCATCAACGCCGCCAAGCTTCCCGCTGACCACGCCCGAGGGTTGGTCCAGGCATACGCCGCCGCACTCCAGAAGGCCTATGGCGAGCGTCTCTATAACCCCGCCAAATCGGCGTACGAGTCACACATCGTCCCCGCCTACGACACTGCGCACACCAAGTTCGACGAGATCAAGAGCCAGAACGCCTACCTCCAGCGCGCCACCGACATTGTCAAGGACCTCCAGGCTAACCTTGCCAAGACGCTCGAGACCATCTCGTCGCGCAGCAAGCAGGAGGGCGACCAGGCTACCGAGAAGGCACAGGGCCTCTCGAACGCCATTTTCGCCGAGCTCGAGCGTGTTCGTCATTTTGCCCAGAACCTGCCCGCAGAGTCGCGCAAGCGCGTCGGTCCCGTCATCGAGACGTTCACCGAGACCTACGAGAAGCTGAGCAAGGAGGCCCGCAACCCCGAGGTGCCCGCTAGCACCCGCTTCCTCAATGTGCTCAAGTTTGTGCGTGAGAAATCGCTGCCTGCGCTTCAGAAGGCCATCATCAACCCTCCTTCCGAGCCCACGCAGAAGGTCGAATCCACTGTCGACTCGTCCGTCAACGGCTCGAAGTAAGATGTTTTTGACGTCATGGCACTCTTCCTATGTACATAGAAATCCTGCGTTGTTTCTCCAGCCTTCAAATCAACCCATGCTGCTGGCGCGCAGCAAGACATGTGAACGGCCGCGTTCGAAGTGTCGGCCAACACCCAGCATATTTCCCCCTCCTTCCCGCTTGTTGTTCTTGTCTCTTGTAGTTCTCTCAAGCACTGGTCCGCGTTACAATCTCAAAATACCCCACGATGGTTCAATATCTCGCCTCTGCCAAGCGTGAGTGTGTTTGCATGACTACGGTGAGATCCTGCTATTCCAATATGAAGACGCGCACGTGCTAGTGTTCCTGTATACGTCCAGAAGCACTCAAGTTGACGGTGCGGGGATGCGGGTGACCCTAAGGGGCATCTGCGGACCCCAATCCTCCTGTCCGACAACTCTTGACCGAATGACGGCCGTCTGCTTGGCCTCGACCTTCCAACCCTCGACTTCGTCGAAGTGGAACTTGCCGACCAGATGACACAGCATTGCCTTGAACTCTGCCAACGCGAACCTGTTGCCTATACACCCTCTTGGGCCCGAGATGAACGTCATCAAGTGCATCGGTAGCCCGTTATGCTTTGCACTATCTGGCAGATCCAGCCATCGCTCCGGTACGAACTCAGCCGCATCCTCTCCCCAGATTCTTGGGTCCGAGTTGATCGCTTGGATCGGGATGATCACTTCGCGACCCTTGGGGATGTGGACGCTCGTGATCGACCCTTTCCCATCTCGGGTTGGGTAAGGTTCGGAAAGGGGAACGTCGGCGGTGGTTGTGGCGACACGGATCGTGCTAGGGACAGCGGATTTGCAGCGGAACGACTCCTTGCAGACGGCGTCCAGGTATTCCATGGACATGAGCTCGTCGTAGCCGATATCGCGGTCCATGTCCCGGCCGAAGTGGTCGTGGATCTCGTCCCGGAGCTTGCATTGAATGGTGGGGTTTTGGGCGAGGAGCCAGAGGGTCCAGGCGGTTTGGTTGGAGGTGGTTTCGTGGCCGGCGATGAGGAGCGTGGTGATTTGGCCGATGAGCTCCGCGTCGTCGAGCTTTTCTTTGGGACTCACGTCGTGGGCCATATTTGCGCGCATCATCAAGTGGAGCAGATCTTTGCCAGGTGTGTTGCCAGCGCCGTTGCTGGTCGATTCTTTCTCGTCAAAGTCGGCTTTTGAAAACTGACCACCACCACCACCTCCACCAGCAGCGCCACTACCATTCGGTTTCCCAGCCCCTCTCGCGTCGAGTTCAACCTGCATCTCCTCCCGGATCTCCATCTTCTTCCGATCGACAATCTGCATCGACACCTTTTCCAGAATCGCATACGCGTTCTCGCCGGCCCGCTTGCGCTTGGTAGGGATCGACTCGACCCACCCAAGGAGTGGGATGCCGGAAAGATAGATTTGGAGGAACCGGAAGAGATCAATCTTGAGCGCCAGCTTGAACAGTGTGCTGAACGCGTTTCCGAGCACGTCGCCAGCACGTTCTTTGACGATGGACGGATCTACGTCGACTTTGAGCGCTTCAAAGCGGTAGCCGAAGCCGGCATCGCCGATGATATCGAGCGCGGCGCGAGTAGTCCACCACGAAATGTCCAACACAGGAGCGCCTGGTTTGCTCGCCTCCAAAGAGTACGGAGATTGCGCGACGAAGGGCGAAGTAATTCCATCCGCTCCGCCGACCTTCTTGCCTGAAGCGGAGGCAGCGGCGGAGAGGTCGATCATCTGCCCAATCTTGTCAGCCAGCTCGCGCGAATACCGCATAAAGATAGGATTGAGCTCCCTAATCGCCCCGACATTGAAGGCTGGCTGAAGGATCTTTCTCTGCCGCTTGTGCACGTCCCCTTCCGCTACTAGCACTCCCTCACCCAAGAAATTTTTCAGCACTAGTCGGGTGCTGTCCGGTTTCTCGTAGTTGTACGAGTTGGCCGCGCTCAGTATGTGCAGCATCGCCTTAGGATCTGCGATGAAGAGACGGGGAGTGTAAAAGAGGCCTCGGTAGACATAGACGCGGGTACCGAGTTCGCGGACGAAGGCAAGATGGCCTTCGACGGGAGGGTTGCGGCGGATGAAGCCGAGATGGCCAGTGAGGAGGGGCCAGCGGTCGGTGCGGCGTGGGCGAGGGAAGTGAGAATAATGATCGGTGCCGAGGATGTGTAACTTGGTGTACCGCCAAGCTGCCACGGAGAAAAAGCCCGCAGCAGTAGAGACAATGGCGAGAAGGGGGATGAGGATGAGTAGGGTGAACAAGGACGTGATGGGGCTCTGGCGGATCAGCGAGATGGGACGGTAGAGAAGAGGTAAGAGCTGGTTCGTGGACGGTGAGGTGAGTTCAAGCTTCATGTTGAGCAGTAAGTGCCGACCTTCGGATGGTGGCTCGCGTCTAGAGACTTAATTGGAGCTAGATGGTGTGTGGTGACAGCAGCTGTACAGCGTGCAGCAGAGGTCTATTCGAAACGGAGAATCGGCTTAGCTTGTCCTATGGTAAGGACAGTCCATAGAGATGTGGTCGAAGCGACTCTTATGGGAAGCTAGGACGGAGTGGTGGTGGTTGGGAAGAGAAGGCTGACGCGGCCAAGGAAAACCTATACGGCAATGGGCAATACCCAGGGTGGGATTTGGGAGGAAAAGCAGAGTGGAGGGAAGGCGCGCAATACTGACGGAGTCGAGAGCGGTGGTAACGTCGAACGAGACAATCACTGCAGCCGAGGTCTTCCTTTGCCAACTGACACTTTTCCCAAGCTTTGACGTGCAGCACCTCGTTTCTTATATCCTCATTCTGTACCTCTCCCTGCCTCTCCCCCTCTCCAGAACCGGCTTTCCATGCCGCTGCATTGCTAGACGACAACACACTCCTCCTTTTACCTGTGCAAGTCGTGCACCACTGCGAAACGTGGAAAGGGGAAATGCAAGTGGCTGCAGCGTCGGGAGCAGCGATACGCCCGGCCGAACCTCCCAACATACCGTCTTGTTGTGCACAGCCTCCCGGACGCGTGGACCTGATGAGGAGCCTTGGGATGGTTGCGGTGTCGCACGGTCTGTCGAAGGTTGTTCCAGCAAGATGCTCCGGTGCAGCATTCCCGCGCTATGCACGTCTCGGCGGTGCTTCAGTCATCCGGACAAGCATGAAAGGTCCGAATGGTCAAAATCATCCTTCGGATCGGAGAAGAGCCGGGAGCTGCTTCCCAATGACCTGGAGTGGATTGCATCGACCGGCACTTCGGCAGCAGCAGCCTGGTTCTGATATTGCAGAGACCTGCAATGAGCTGCGAGTGGACTCTCGCGGATTTTGTGATGGAAACACTCAAGAGGTCGGCTTCTGGTTAAGGCTGAGCGGAAGAAGGCTTGTCCGCGGAATGGATTGAGACTCAGCAGGCAATGTGGTCACCACCAGCTCCCAACCATGCAGGATCGCTCAACAGACAGCTTCGGCACCTTGTTCGGCAATCAATTTAGTATCAGATCGGCAGGTGATTTGTCTTGTAAATCACGATTAGGTCGAAAATCATGATTTCTTCGTTCTTGTTAAACTTTCTGAACAGTTGTCCTCCACAAAGTTTCGTAAGCCCGAGTGCCGAATTTTGAACTGAGCATGAGCGAGCATGCTTCTGGACCCTGAACGAGATTCTTCACCTTCCCTTCTAGCCTTCTTCGCACCAAACCATCGACAATACACGCTTAGGCTTCTGCAACACGGCCTAGTCTCCTTCAGCGAGGTAGAGATGCCCGCTCAACTCGAGCAAGAAGTGGCGCAACGACTCTCTCACAGCTTACCGAACGCCAGCGAACTCCTCGCCCAGCGTGTCATTTCGCTATCGCGATCGCTTCCCACAGACAAGGCCTTCGTCAATGCCGCTCGTGCTTTCGGTAGGTTCGACGAGTCCTTCCTGACCGATCTGCGCAGGTTCATAGCGTCTCACCCTCAGGAATCAACCAGCAACAATGGATCAGCACCGTCAGAATCAGCACATTCACAACAGGCGCAAAATGCCGAGCCACAACGCGAAAGAGCAGGTCTCTCGACCCTAGGTGGCGAGAAGCACGTATTTCGCGCTCCTAACGCAAAGCCAAAGCCAAGCCTACTTGGTGTTGATCACCTTGCTGCGGTAAAGCGAGCGGAGTCCAGCGACTCGTCTTCGTCCGCTTCTTCGAAATTGACTCCTGTCAACAAGCGCGCGCGCATCTCCAGTACACAGCTCAGCCACCTTGAGGATGATCTGGATTTCCCTACTCCGAAAGCAACGGAGAACGATCCAGTCTTCAAGGCGCCCTCGCGACCGGCTTCTGCCGCGCAAGCTCAGACGAGACATCGCGGCAATGAGACACCAAGCCATCCTGGAGGCTTGAGCGACACCGCAGCTCGTCGACTCGAAGAACATCGTCGGAAGCGTGCGATGGCTGCAGATGCAAGTGCTGAGGCATCCAGCAAAGGCAACCAGGCTGCTTCGGCTGGACCTTCCAGCAGCGCCTCGTCAGCAAGACCACAGACCTCGGTCCGTGGTGCAGGCGATTCATGGCGCGCATCGGATCGCGATCGAGAGCGATACCCGGACCGTGCCAGCAATGGATCCGATCGCAGCCAGGACAGTGGCGATCGTCGCTCGCAGTACGGCAGAGATGAACCTCCATCGCAGAGGCTTGAGAGACGTACCTGGGACTCGACGCCGCGCAGCGCTTCTCGACGGGACCTTGAGCGCGATCGATGGACGCCAAGGCGTTCAGAAGCTGGCAGCCAATCAAGATCATCAGATTTCGCTGTTGCATCCACACGCTCTGCCGGCTCCCGTCGCTGGAACGAAACGCCGCCGCGTCGTGGGCATTCGCCACATCGCTCCGACACTGATCGCACCGAAGGTCCAGAAGATCGTGCATGGGACGAGGATAACCGCCAGCTCGATCGCGATTGGTATGATATGGAGGAAGGCGGCGTTGCTGCCGATGAAGAACACAACCCCTTTGCCCAGTATGAAGACATGACTGGCCAAGTATCTGCACCTCTCGCCGCTAAGAAGGAAAAGGTGACTGCACGTCAGGCTCAGTACAATGCCGACACGGATGCTTGGGAACGCAATCGTTTGCAAACCAGCGGTGTAGGTCCGAGAACCGCCATCGATCTGGACAACATGGATGAGGATGGCGAAAACCGTGTACATTTGCTCGTGCATGACTTGAAGCCGCCGTTCCTGGACGGAAAAACGGTGTTCACCAAGCAGCTCGAGCCCATCAATCCTGTCAAGGACGGTCTTTCAGATATGGCTGTCTTCGCTCGCAAAGGCAGTCGCCTCGTGCGTGAGACAAGAGAGAAAGCAGAACGAGCAAAGGCAGCCGGTAAGGTGGCAGCAATGGGCGGGACAACACTGGGCAACATTCTCGGTGTCAAAGCCGATGACGATGAAGACGATCCTGCCGTCCCCAAAGGTCGCAGCAATGGCGTGTCGAAGGGATTAAACGGAAATGATGGCTCTGCTGCTAACGACGAAGCTGCAGCTCCTGAAGGCAAAGGCGACTCTCAGTTCGCCCGCCATCTCAAGGCCAGTACCGGCGGCTCCGACTTCAGCCGCACCAAAACGCTCAAAGAACAACGCCAATACCTCCCCGCCTTTGCCTGCCGCGACGACCTCATGAAGATCATCCGCGAGAACCAAGTCATCGTCGTCATCGGCGAAACCGGCTCCGGCAAGACCACTCAGCTGGCCCAGTTCCTGCATGAAGACGGCTACACGCAGTACGGCATGGTCGGGTGCACACAGCCGCGTCGTGTCGCCGCCATGAGTGTCGCGAAGCGTGTCAGCGAGGAGATGGAGTGCAAGCTCGGCGGGCTTGTAGGCTACTCGATTCGATTTGAGGATTGTACGAGTGCCGAGACCAAGATCAAATACATGACGGACGGTGTTCTGCTCAGAGAGAGTCTCAATGAGGGGGATCTTGACCGGTACAGCGCGATCATTCTGGACGAGGCACACGAGCGTTCGCTCAGCACCGATGTGCTCATGGGCCTGCTCAGAAAGATCCTTCAACGTAGACGCGATCTCAAGCTCATCGTCACTTCGGCGACGATGAACGCAGACAAGTTCGCATCCTTCTACGGCGGCGCCCAGACCTTTACCATCCCTGGACGCACTTTCCCCGTCGACGTCCTCTTTAGCAAAACCCCCTGCGAGGATTACGTCGACAGCGCTGTCAAGCAAGCCCTCTCGATCCACCTCTCTCACCCCAAGGGCGACATCCTCGTCTTCATGACGGGTCAGGAAGACATCGAAGTTACCTGTCAGGTCATCGCCGAACGCCTTGCTCAGATCGACGATGCTCCTCCGCTGCTAGTGCTGCCGATCTATTCGCAGATGCCGGCCGACCTGCAAGCGAAGATCTTTGACGCCGCCGAAAACGGCGAACGCAAATGCATCGTCGCCACCAACATCGCCGAGACCTCGCTCACCGTCGACGGCATCATGTATGTCGTCGATGCTGGCTACTACAAGCTCAAAGTGTACAACCCGAAGGTCGGAATGGATTCGCTGCAGATCACGCCCATCTCCCAAGCCAATGCTAATCAGCGTTCTGGCCGTGCGGGCCGCACTGGCAGCGGCACCGCTTATCGTCTATACACCGAGATGGCGTTCCGGAACGAGCTCTTCGCCAACACGATCCCGGAAATCCAGCGGACGAACCTAGCGAATACGGTGCTCATGCTCAAGAGTTTGGGCGTGAGCAACTTGCTCGAGTTCGACTTTATGGATCCTCCACCGCAAGATACCATCCTGAACAGCATGTATCAGCTGTGGGTGCTGGGCGCGTTGAACAACGTCGGCGAGCTGACGCCGTTGGGCCGCAAAATGGGCGAGTTCCCCATGGAGCCGAGTCTCTCCAAGATGCTCATCACGAGTGTCGAGTACGGGTGCTCGGTGGAGATGTTGACTATCGTCAGCATGCTCTCGGTGCCGTCGGTGTTCTATAGGCCAAAGGAGAGGATGGAGGAGAGCGACGCTGCACGCGAGCGCTTCTTTGTTGCCGAGTCGGATCATCTCACCCTCCTGAACGTCTACAATCAGTGGAGGAACAACGGCTACCGCGATTCTTGGTGCTCCAAGCACTTTCTCCACTCCAAAACACTGCGCAAAGCGCGCGAAGTGCGCGTTCAGCTCGAAGACATCATGCACTCCCAAAAGCTCCGCCTCGTCTCCTGCTCCACCGACTGGGACGGCATTCGCAAATGCATCACCGCCGGATACTTCCACCAAGCAGCGCGCTCCGCGGGTATCGGCGAATACGTCAACTGCCGAACGGGTATCAAGATGTTCCTGCACCCAACCTCGGCGTTGTACGGTTTAGGCTACTCGCCAGAGTATGTTGTGTACCATCAGGTGGTGCTGACGTCCAAGGAGATGATGAATACGGTGACGCAGGTGGACCCACATTGGTTGGCGGAGTTGGGGGGTGCGTTTTATTCGATCAAGGAGAGAGGGGCGCTGAGTGGCGCGGCACGGGCGAAGAGGAGCGGAGAGCTGGATAGGGTGACGGGTTTGGAGGAACAGATGCAGAGGGATAGGGAGGTAAAGGAGAGGAGGGAGAGGGAGAAGGTAAGGGAGGGGAGAGGTGTTGGTGGCGGGGGCGATACGCCAGCGATTGCCACGCCGGGGGCTACACCGTTCAGATCCCGAGCACGACGCTTTGTCTGATTGTATAACTGCTTGTAAGGATGCGCACTTTGCGAGAGCAGTCGTCGAGAAAAGAGACTAGTGTTTGCTTCTGTTAAGATGAAGTTTCAGAATACTGAGTGTTCATCTGTATATGAGTCTGTGACAGCTGGGAAGCTTAGTGAACGACCTGACCGTGCTTGACCTCTTTGCCCGTCTTCTTGATCTTTTCAAGCACGGTCTCGTAGGGCGCCGATCCCTTGACTACGACCGTCTGGTTCTCCAGGGAGACGTCGAACGAGTCCACACCTACTCTTCCACCAACATTGCAGCGTGAGACAGAAGCGGATGGTGTCAGTTACAGCGCCACGAGCTGAAAGCGTTCAGGAAGGCATTCTGGAGGCAAAAGAGGAATTTGGGAATTGAAAAGACTTGCCATCGAGCTTGGAAAGGACGCGGCTAACAGCGCCGGAACAGCCAGAACATGTCATGACGACGTCAAACTTGTATTCGTGCTGTTGATTCCCCAGAATAGAATCCTTATATCAGTGTCTTTCCTCACTCGCTCACGATAGCAGATGGTTGGCCGGGAAGTATACGTACCTGGCTCATGGCTGCACTTTCTATAGCGGAGTGTGGAAAAGTGGTGATGGTGGTAGGGAGGGATGAAATGAGAAGATGAGAGAACAATGGAAGAGCGCCATTCAGGGTCCAAAGGTGCGCAGTTGTGATTACGCCTCCACGCGGACACGGACCGCCGCGAACGGGTCGGAAAGAAAAGGTCCGCCAGGCGAGAAAGATTAGAGCTGCAGCTCGGAGGGATTTTTGCGTCACGCCATTTCGCTCCGGCCGTAAGTTCGAGCCCTACGGACTGCGCCCACCATTTGCTCACACACTGTCGGTGCCGTTCAGCCATTGAATCGATGGAGTCGACGATGTTGTCGCAATCAACGCGATGTATGGAACGTGCCGTGAGATCGTTTGTGTGGATGGTAGGGTTAAAGGGGAAATGCTGTAATGGTAGCATCAGCTGCCAGCGTACACAGAGCGGAACGTTGGAGGGAGAGCGAAACGCTCCGAGATGCACCTATTGCTCTGAGCAGTACAGACACAACGCCTCAATGTGTGCTGGTGCAGTACTTGAGACCTAGTGTCAGGCCAACGCTGGAACCTCATTTTGACTTCAAGCAAAGGTCAGGGTTGGATGTTGGCTGCGGTCAGATTGAATCCACACTATACTGTCTCGATCACGCTTAAACCTCCCGAATGTTTTCAAAAGCGCATTGCGGTCCACGAGGGACGGCACCATCAGCACACTCTTCACTATTTCCATGCTCGTAACACACGTTCAAGAGCATAGCATTGCTTCCACATGGGTGAGTAGGAGAGAAGGGCTACGCTCCCCATATTGGTGCCGAAATGCTCGCCCTGGCCGCTGCCGAGTGCCGCAACCTGCTTCGCGTAGTGCGCGTCTGTGTCCGAGCGGTGGGGATCCGCATCGTCTTCTTCGTCGCCTCCGTCTTCAAAATTGGCCTCATAGTAGCTTCCACCAACTCCAGGCTGGGTGCCGAGAGCACGGCAACAGCATCACCATACGTGATTGCAATTCAGACGGCTCATATCCGCGTTCCCCCTGCACATTATCGAACTGCGCGAATAGCACAACGGTTCTCTCGGCCGGATGCAGTGAGCATTCCACGAGCTCGAGAGAGCTGTACTCGCTGGCGCAGACGAACGAGGTTGCCAAGAGTATTATCAGGACGTGGAGGTACGGTGTTCCTCATTAGGCCTTCGGCGTGTGTTGGCTAGTTGGCTGCCTCGCCTACCACAGTAGCTCTGCCTGTTTGGGGCAGCTATTCGACTTCCTCGCAACCTGCCCCGTCCCGCAGCCTGACCTGGTCCTCCATCGCCATC
The DNA here is from genome assembly GCA_928869825.1 of Ustilago lituana. Classification (NCBI taxonomy): domain Eukaryota; kingdom Fungi; phylum Basidiomycota; class Ustilaginomycetes; order Ustilaginales; family Ustilaginaceae; genus Ustilago; species Ustilago lituana. The sequence goes on from CAKMYA010000030.1 coordinate 81,000, forward strand.
ACATACCTCCGCTTCCGTGCGGGTATGAACGCCCATACCATCCCATGCTCATCTCTGCGATGGGAGTCTCCTCTGACCCCCTTTGCAGCATACTGGACCTTGCTGGTTATCGGACAGGTCCCTGTCTTCTCCAGATGGGAAGTGTTCCAGAGGGGAAAGTGACACCCGGCATCGTTCTTCAGCAACTATCTGCCCCTGATCGGCTTCAAGTACACGTGAATGACCAGGGTCGTCAGCGCAAAAGATATGGACTTGTCACTGGCATCTTGGAGAGTGAGGAGGACATGAGGAAGTGTGTCGTGGAGGGTGCGTTGGACAAGCCAACAACGACGCTTGGCAAAATTGCCAAGCCTTTCGAGCGTTTCCTCCCCGAGAGATCGCTCCCGTCCTCTTTCAATCGGAATAAAAGGTCAACACGGACGGGGGGGATGCTTCTTATATACGCTAGAGTCACTGCATGCGGTGGGTCTGATATCCAATTGTTCGTTCCAACAAAGTGTGGTTGCGCCTGTTTACTGATCACTTGTGACGCCTAAGCTGCCTCGGTAGTGCTGGACAGCATTAGTCAGCATATGGATGTGGGAGGTTTACAAGCAGTCGTATAAGTGGGCATTTGGGTCTACAACTGAAAGGCAGTGCATGGCTCGTTCCCACCGAAGCTGCCCCTAAACACTTGTGCCCACTTACCACAGCGCGGTGGCCGGAACCCGTGCCACAGATGAAATCGCCGTATCGACCGCAAACACTCCGCTTTGACCTGCCACCGATCAACGCCACCTCAGATCCATCCCACCAACGGGTCCGTGACTGCGTTTCAAAGGATATGAGGTCTATTCGTCCAGTCCTTGCCCCCTGCTGCTGCTTTATATGAGACGGATTCGATCTAAACTTGCCTCCCAACTACCACCAAAAGCCCCCTTGTCTTCTTCCCAGCGTATCGTGAATGGACTTTCACCACCATGTCTAACGCCACTCGACCAACCAAATTCTCTTTGCTCCTCCTGTTCTTGGTGTTTGCCGTCGCTGCTGTGTCCGCTGGCGACCCTTCCACTCCCGCTGCTTCTGCCCAGCTTCAGGACGCATCACATGGCGCTTCCCCTTCATCCTCCGGTGACGACGGCGGATCCATCGAATCCCCTGCCGGTGGCTCTGATGCAAAGTCGATTCTCGCTGGTTCGTCTCACATGATGGGCAGTAATGATGATTCTACTGGCGGTGATGATGGTGACGCTAAGTCTCCCACTGCTGATCCCAAAGGCATGAATGGGGAGCAGAAGGATGCCCAAGGCGGCGGACATCACGGACAATGTGTCACGGGCTGTGCGACCAAGTCCACCGAAGGTGTTGGCTGCGGTCAGGATCTGAGCAAGCCGGAATGCTTCTGCAAGAGCGAGAGCTTTATCGACCAGACGTTTGCCTGTATCAATGCTACTTGCCCTCAGCAATTCCACGGCGCCGCTGGCGTTGTCACTGTAAGTTCAACTCGCCCGTCCCGTTCATACCAACCTTGTATCCACTTGCATACCAAGTGCTGACGTTTTGGAATGCATTTTGGGTTACAGAGCATCTGCAGCGTCGCCGGAGCACCCAACCTTACCATCCCAGGCTACAATCCCTCGGGCAATCTCGAGCACATGCCCACCATCAATGACGCAGGTAATAACAAAACCAACTCGAGCACCAGCACCAACGAAGAAGGCAACAATAGTAACCCGACCACCGGCACCACCAATCCTCCTCCTTCGGGCAGCGGAGCAAGCGGTACCACGTCCACCCTCAGCATGCCTGTCGGGGCTCAGACTCCCAACTCTGGCAGCTCTCCCAACTCTGGCAGCTCTTCCAAGAACGGAAGTGCCGCAAACACTGGTGTAGGTGCCGGCACGAGCAGCGCCAGCGCTCGAGCTGAGGCTGCTGGAGTGGTGGGTATCTTCACTGCTGCGGCTATGCTTGCTTCGGTTGCTGTTTGGACGCTCTTCTAAGCGGTGTCGTTGTCGCACATGTTATCCGTTGTGCCTCTTTGCTTCGTTCTTGAGCCTCGCCCCTGTCAGAAATTACAACTCTCGTTGTTCCTTAAACATCTTGTACCTCGCAAAACATCCTCTCTTCAACTTCTCTTCACTCCTAAACTTCAAACAAGCTCTGAAGACCGGATAAGCTCGGTTTAAGATCGAGGATACAATCCATTGAGCCGTGACAGTACTTTCCTCGCTGACCGCTCCTACACGGAGAAGGCGTGCGAACCCATGATGCGACTAGGCATGATCTCTGCCCACTCGCGTGTCACCTTGTCCAAACCATCACTGTTCCGCTTCTGAGCAGCCCCACCACCACCGCCATTTCCCGCAGGAGTGAGCTTGAATAGCTTGATGCCGTGCTTTGGTATAGTGACCTCAAATTCAGTATGCAACGGTGCAATTTCGGTGCCAAACACGGGTCTAAGCGACACGCGACATGCCGTTTAAGCGCTAAGCGTGAATGAGGCTCGGCGAATTTGCTTGCTGAAATTTGGCCGATAAGAAAGTGTTAGTGAGTTTACTGCTAACAAGCTTCAACGCGGTCGCGCAAGCGTGTGGAGTAAAATCGAGGGTCCACGCACGGATGCAGCACATGACATCTCCGACCCAATCCATCACGTTCATCAACTCTCACTCTCATTGTTCCTCATTCAATCGACTCTTGGCAGGCAAACAGCTTCAGGCAAAGCCGCATGGCGGTGCCGCTCGGTCGACAACAACATGGATGCTGAACTAGCAAGGGAGCTCCGCGAAGCTACCGAGCAACTCCTCGACCTTGGTCCCTTGCAGCCTTCCGCTTTCCCACCCTCGCCCCACCTCCAGCGACCGCGTCAAACAGCACCGACCAAAGCCGCTGCCGTTCCCCCACCCACGCTGTTTACCTTCTCTCCGAGCTCAAAGCTCCAAATCATACACTCGCCTACGGATGTCAGGCCTTGGCAGTGGCCCGTGCCGCCATCTGCAAGGAAGGACAGGGACGTGCAAGACAGTCCATCGGTAGCACCTGCGCAGAGAGAGGATCAGCCTATCAAGATCGAGCTTGGCGCGAGCGTGGCGGATGATGCAGATGATCGCCTGCCTTCTCGTGGGCTGAACAGCCGAATTGGTTCGGTCAAAGCCGCTACTGCCGAAAGCAACCATGTACCAGACCAGACGCCGACAGGTCTCACAGGGGACGTTGATCAGGCGCATCGAGCAGCTTCTCCGAGCAAGCTGCGAGTACATACGCCCATCAGCGACATCTACATCAACCAATACGGCGAGAGAGTGGTGGAAGGCAAAGTCGTTGGCCGCGTTCTTGGCGGTAGACCGCGTCCGCATTCCCGCAACGGAGAAGCGCCGGACCCTTCATCCAGCAACAATCTCGTACACCGCATATCGAGCCGCAACCTCGCGACGTCTTCAACCACAGTTCAGCAAGCATCTGCACAAGCGTCGTCTAGCGCTACAACATGTCCACCAGCATTCTTTATCGAATCATTCCCTGATGCGTTCTCACCTGCACCGCGAGCCTCTACTCCAACAACATCGCCTTCCGGAAAGAAGAAAGATCCTAGACCCTCCAGAGGCGCCCCACCTAGCATCCTCAAAGCTCCTCGTGCTGTTACAGGCGCCCTCACCCTCGCCCACTCCGACAATATCGACAACCCCGCCTTGCTGAGGGACACAAGCTTCCACACGGCCTCCGACTTTGACTCGCCCTCGCCATCCTCCTCAAAGCAGTCCTCGCCTAGACCGACACGACAAAGACTCTCCTCGAGCTCGACATCGAGGAAAGATACAGATGCAGAAATTTCGTCAGCGCTGAAGGATCTTCACCTGCAAGAGGGAGAAGTGGGGGGATTGGGGTTGCTTTCACCCAGAGAAGGTGCGTCAACGACGGATAGTGGGAGTTCGAAGATCGAGTTGCCATCGTTACGGCGTCCGACGCCGACAATCGAGGTAAGCCAGGCCAGGGCAGAACCGGTGGTGCTGCATGGGAACAAGAGGCAGGCGAGGGCTTCTGGTGCGGTTGAGCCGCATAGTGAGGCTAGCAGCAACCGTGGATCGCGCAATGTTTCGCCACCGTCAAATCTCTCGACATTGCCCTTCCAGCAAGATCCACCGTTCACGACGCAAAGTAACGCGGCCGTCAATCAGAACTCGATAGACAACAGCGAAGGTTACTACGACGATGCGCTGGACGCAAATCCTGCCAAGACTCGCTCTCGGCTTGCTTCCGCTTCAGCGCCTACCAGCCCGCTCATGTCTTCGAGCCGCGCGGACACAAATCCTGACCAAGCAGCACACGGCAAAGATGAAGACGATGCCGACGACGACAAAGCATCACTCGAATCCGCCCCTTCCTCGCTTGTCTCGCTCCCCGTGTCCACCCTCACCTCCTCCTCTCGCTCCCTCAGCCACACTTCCCTCGAACGACGCCGCTCCAATAACAGCACCTTCTCCCACCCCCACCGGCGCTCTTCCTCCCACCATGCCACCCCTTCTGACGTGTTTGCTCGCGAAGTGCGCATCCGTGGCTGGTCCGAAGTCGGCTCTCAATCCGCCCGCGGCTGGGTCGTCTTCGAACTCCGCATCCTCACCAAACAAGGAACCCACATCACCGCACACAAACGCTTCTCCTCCTTTGTCAAGCTCCGCCAAACCCTGCTCAAGGAGTGCAAGGAGCAGGCAAAGTGGTTGCCGCAATTGCCGACACGGAGGGCGGGGCTGTTGAGCAAGTACGATGCCGGGTGGTTGGAGAAGAGGAGGCGCGCACTGCAGAGGTGGTTGGAGGTGGTCATGCTGGATAGGGTTTGGGGCGGGAGCGAGGGGTTGAGGGAGTGGGTGTTGGCTAGTGATTAGGGAGGGGAGGGTGGATGTCGTATGTCATCGAAGATACACTATCGTCTCTTCTAGGTCTGTGGGTGTGGTGTGGATGTGCTGGACTCGGTGAAGTTTGAGAACAGTCATGGGGTGCAATCCCTTCCCTCTTCCGCGTCCTCCTTCTGAGATTTTCTCCTCGCACGCTTCTGCGAATCACAATGATGATATTCGAGCTTGTGGGACCATTCTGTATTTCAAAGAGACGCAACTTTCAACGTTCGAGCGTCCTTCACTCCTGCTGCTCGCCCGCTGGAGCAGCGGGAGGGTTACGCAGCAACGAGTCCTGTCGAGTCTTGCCGCGCCACTCCCATCGATTCTGTGTCCATCATCCACATCGATCTAGATCTTTCAGTATTCCTGCTCTGGGCAAAGACATTCGGTGTGTGGGAGTGCAGGGGAGGGGGGACTTACGTCAGTGTACTGGGCAGCATAGTACGTGAGCACGGGGACGGCGAGACCCAAGAGGAAGACGGCGCGTGCTTTTGAGGGTGTGATGCGGAACCTTTGGTACATGGTAGAGTGCTGAGATTGTCCAAGCAGAGTCGTGGCGTCATACGAGTTGTGTCGAGTGTACCGATACGAGAATGGTTACGAGAGTGCGAGCGAGTTAGTCTGAGTGACCGAGGGCGAATGCGAATCTACGTGTGTGTGCACAGATGCGAAACGTACCATGTTCTGCCATCGGTCCACCGCCGGATCGGCCTTGTATGGGTCTGTCATTCCGTTCCAAGTCGGTGTATTCGGCACCAATACGTGTCAGCTATTCTTCTCTTCGCTGCCGCCCATTGCCTTGCAAAGATCTTGGCAGCGACCTGTCGAAGGATCGCATTTGTCCCTGTTGAAGCGATACTTACGGTATTCTCCGCCTGCCATCTTGACTATATACTCGTATCTGCCGGTTTGTGTGCTGGTGAGCCGATATCGCTGTGGATGATGATGTTGGTAACGATGGTGTTGGCGGGAAAGTGTCGGGAAACCTCGAATATCGCGATCGCGCTCGGATCCGTCTTCTGCGCTCCACTCCCAACTTTGGGCGGGCTTGGCAAAATTCTCGCGCGAGAGCAACTCCACCCACACACACCTCCAGCTTCAGGGTCCCGTATGCACCTTCTTCACCAAGCCGACCATCTTCCATCCTATCCAATCTCGTTCCTGATCAAACTCAACGCGGCCAATAAGAGATATGAGCGGACGAAGAAGAGCTACACCACCACCTCCAAGGCCGTATAGTGACGAAAGAGGGAGAGGGGATGGTTACAGGGAGGAACGCGGTGGACCGTCGCAGTATAAGCGCCGACGCAGCCCGAGTCCGGATTCCCTGTACTCGAAGAGGGCGGAGCAACGCGATTGGAGGCAAGACGATAGAGATCATGGGCACAACTATCAAGGTCGTAGAGAAAGAGAGGACTACAGAGCAAGGGATAGAAACCGGGATAGGGAGTACCGAGACCGACCACCTCGCCCACGCCCCGCTGCGTACGAAGAAGACCACCACCACCTCCCTCGCCCGCGTGACACCCCTCCATCATCCACCAGGATATCTCACGAAGATGTCAGAAGCAGAGGTGACGCTCCAGGGCGAAGTCGCTCACCCCCAGCCGCCCCCGCTCCCCAACCACCACCATCAAACCCAAACACAACCGATCCAACAAACGATCACCGAGACGAACAAGATGCGGATGAAGATGGAGATGTGGAGCAAGACGCAATGGCAGCAATGATGGGGTTCGGCGGCTTCGGCACCACAAAGGGGAAAAAGGTCGCTGGAAATGCGGCGGGCGCAGCAGAGATCAAGAAAGAACGCACTTGGAGGCAGTACATGAACAGGTAAGCTCCCTCCTCAATCCAAGAAAAAGCCCTAACGTCAGCTAAATGTGTCTGACGAAAAGATCACTGACGCTCATCTTTCCTTTTTTATACGATGGGCTCGTTTGCCAATGACAGGAAGGGAGGCTTCAATCGACCGCTTGACAAGATCAAGTGACGCCGGCAGAGCCCCTGTCTCCACTCCTCACGATAGTCTTTGGTGCTCAATCTATACCACATCGCTCGTCAAAATCAATGCAAGCAATGCACTCAACAGCTTCAAAGCACACTTTTATTCGCCTCTGTGCATAGAACCCTCTTTTGAGCTGGTTCAATTCGCAAGTACAACCTTCAGCATCTCAGCTCCGACCGCACCTGCCTCCTGGAATCTGTGCTCAAAGAAACTCCTCGTCTCCTCGAACCGTCTCTGGTAGCTGTCAAAGTTACCAAACTGCACCGCTTGCGCCCATCCGCGCGAAGCAATGACAAACTCGGTGTCGTCGGCCCTAAAGCTGTGATCTCTCGCCGCAGCCTGACATGCCTGGCGAAGACGCTGCGGCGAGCGGAAGAGGTACTCGCACACGCCGATCCAGATTCTGAAGATGGGTGTTGCCGCGAGGTCAAGGTGATCGTAGGGATTGATGCCGAGTGAGCTCCAGCAGTCGACGATGGCGAGGAGCGAGAGGTGCGAGTTGGGTGGAGGGTGGGCCTCGGTGGGATTCTCGCCGTCGGGGTCGCCGGATCCACTGTTGGCAGCGGAAGTGGCTTTGCGCGCGGCCATGTGGAAGCGATCGAGTAGCTTGTCGCTCATGAGGATGGGTTTGCGTTCGACCTTTGTGCCTGTGCGCGAGATGACGGTGTTGCTCTCTTCGTCCTTCTCCCAGCCAAACACCTTCTTGCGTGCGGCAAATACACGCTCTTCGAGTTCCTCCTCTCGCTCGGCCACCATGAGCTTAAACAAGTCGGTGCAGCTCTGTGCAAACTGCGTCACCTGCGTCTTGGCTGCTGGGTTGAGCAACGCCAAACCAGCATAGACGTGCCATTTGGCAGAGTAGATGCGCAAGCAGATGTTGATCTTAACCGTCTCAATGCCTCCTGGATATCGCTCCGACTCCCATGGGTATTGATTGGAGCAGCTCCAAGCAGTGCCCATCGAGAGGAAGGCGGCGTGGGTGACTGCCTGGGTGTTGGCAGTGACCGTGTCGTGCTCTTCGTAGGTGAGGTAGACAAAGTTGGACTTGAAGCATGACATGATCCTCTCGACCAGTTGAAGTTTCTCGTCTGGTGCGCGATGTTGGATGAGGATGAGAGGTTGGCCGGTGGGGTCGACTTTGGGACCGTGCATAGAGTGACACGAAATGATGTAGGTGTCTTGGGGGAGATGCTTCTCGAATGCCTCCTTCTCTGGTGCCTTGACCGAGGTCTGGCCAGCCACGATGGAACCAATCTTGGTCGAGGATCCATACTGCTCGACTACCTTGTCAATATAGGCTGCCTCGACCGAGTAGATGATGAAATCACTTCGCCGCGAAACGAGGTGGCCATCTCGCATCACAGTAAGGCCAGAGCCTTCGAACTCTCTGCGGAGATTCTCGTAGTTTTCGGGTCGATCGCAGACGTTGACCCTGATGGGATGGTCGAATTGAGAGGGAGGCAAGGTCAGTGACAAGGTTGACAGAAGCTGCTAATGGTGGGATGAAGCTTACCTCTTCCAGCCGGCATCCCTCATCTTGGTCGCGTATAGCCGACCCATGTCACCCATGCCGATGATGCCGATCTCGATAGTGTCCTTCTCTGATGCTCGCGCCATGTTGTACGAGTAAAGCCGAAGGCCTTGTAGCAAGAACTGCGCGCGTTGTGGTTGGAGTGGATTATGACCTTTTGCTGGTATTTGCAGCTACCGATAAGAAAGGGCGCAGTGCTCGTTGCAGGTGATATCGGTCAAGAAAGGAAGCCTGACCGATGCGCGGTGAAGGGCGGTGCTGAGTCGTGTATGATAGAGCAGAGCCGGGATTGTATCGACTACGCTGAAAGCGAAGGTCGTTGCGTGGAGGATGCGTGACTAGGATTCGGAAGTCGGCACAGCCATGCCAAGAAGTGACTGAAAGAAAGCATTCGGGTTGATGGTTGATGGTTGATGGTCGAAATTAGAGTGCTCTTGAGGAGACTGTGATTCCTTTCGGCTCTCCCGGTTGAGCGGCCACGTTGTGACCTCTCGAAAAGGTGGAGGAGCAACGGCCAATTTTGCGCTTGGCTAGTCACGAGGGCTGCTGCGAGACCAACACTTGACTGCATTGAGAAGAAACAGCGCTTTTGGCCCATGCACTGCTCTACAACCGCGAAATTTCGAGACTGAGCTTTCATCTGCGCTGCGGTGCTTTTTTGCTGCTGTCGGATGTTGCTCAACTCTGGACCCTGTCCGCATCGTGAATCAGAAGACTCGGCCATCTGGAACCAACGAGTCAGCCATCTGTTGCTGTTGCTGTTGCTGTTGCTGCTCTCATCAGAACCCGTCTCAACTTCCGTCACACGTTCTCCGAGTGCGTGCGCCGCTCTGCGCTGTCGGCTAGGCCCACCTTCCGCCTCACCGATCCTATCTCGCACACCAAGCTTACTGTGAACCTTTCACCACCAACCTTCGGCTCAAGCATTGCTGCCGCAATACCATCACGCTCCCTCCGAACTATCACAACTGCGACGCGCAGCAACGCACAGCCGCTTCTTGGACATCCCTTGACGCTCATGTCTCTATTCTCCGTATAGGCGACCGACCGTCTCTTCTAGGACACCCTCATTCTATTCACTTTCGGCCTTGCCGTCAAGTGCGATCTTGCCTTCATTGGCATGGCAGAACCATAGCAACGCTCGTCACTTGATTGCAGCGGCAAGATGGCATTCTCCCTGCAAGACGCTCTCGAGCAGATCCACAGTGACAGAGTCAAAGACCGCCAACAAGGTCTCGAAGCACTGGAACACATTTTTTCAGACTCGGACAATGTCATCAACCTCGACCCTAGGCAAGATGGAAAGGCATGGCTCAAGACATTCCAGTCTTTATTTGCGTGCGTGCTCGCAGAGAAGGCTGCTTGCATCCGCAAAGGCTCCTTTCTTGATGCGCAACCGGTGGCACTCGCAAGGCTACAGCGAGCAGCCCAAATGCTTCGCACGCTCGTCGAAAAGAGCGCATCCCTGCTTACCCGAAAAGTGATCAAGGCTCTCTTGACCCACATCCTCCAGATGCTCAGCCATCGCGGCTCTCTACTTCGGCCCATCGCGCCTGCTTATACCTCCGCGCTCTGCGCTATTCTCAAGCATCAGCATCATGTAGACCATCTTGACCCCGACGACTGGTGGGCAGCTGCTTCCATGTGTTTCGACATTCTCCTAGCACGAGATCTCGATGGCACGGTTGCTGCCAGCAATCCAGAAGAATGGCTCGCCTCCATCCCGACCTCGGCGCCTGTCAGTGCCCAGTTACGTGGGCTCAGCCTCGAAGATGCCGTCACTGCAGAATGCCTCCGCCACCTCATGGCATGCACCGTCCCTCCTTTTCTAGGTCGTGGGGGCCACGGTCTCCAGCTCCTCGCCGACTATACCCGATTCCTGCTCGCCTTTCCCAAGGAGTCATCCGCTCATTTGCCAGCCGTGACCGGACTCGTCGTCTTGCTGGAACACTTGGAACTCAATCACACACGTGAAGTCATCTTCGCGTCGCTAGCTCTACGGAACCTTCTTCTCTCGCTCTGGAAGACCAAGAATCACTTGCTCAAGATCCAAGTCCTGCTTTTCCTACGCATCGTAGTCCCACTGCTTGCGGCCTGCGCCACAAACAAGGCCGAATTCGGCCTGCCGCATGATCAAGCCACTCTCCCTTCGTTGCGCACAGACGCGATTGTCTTTCTACAGCTGGTTCACGAAGCCCTTCTCCGCGATCCCGATACTCGATGGGCTCTTGAACCAGTGCGTATGGATGCGCTCGTCTTCCAATGGCCACTTCACGTTGAGGCAGGGCGTTCCCATCCCCATCTTGTCCTCTGCAATCCCGCCTTCTTCGCCGGCCCATACTCAAGCGATCAGGACACCCTCGCTTGGTGTCGTGTCACCCTGCAGGTAGACCTTGTTGAGGCTCTGATGGGCCTGGATGCTCAGCAGCAAGAGATTGGCTTGATCCACGGACGTGAGGCTGCAGATGACGATCTACCGAGTGCCACCGCATCAAATGAGCCGTCTACTCCTCGTACAAGAGCATCGACTGGCAAGCGCGGGCGAGCTTCCATCTCCAACAGTCCGCAGAAGCGGAGAAAGACCGATGCGGCCGATGCTGCCGAGGGCGACACACAGTCTCCTTGGCTGGAACATCTGATTCGAGGGGTCTCGAACGCCGACTCGCCGGTCTCTTCAGGAGGAGCTACACGACTATGTACCCTCCAGCTCCTCATATTCATCCTGCTCACCCGGCCGAATCTCATCGATCCTAACATGATCGTAGATCTACAAAAGACGCTTCTTTTGCTAGCTGCGGATACCGATAGCACACTGGTTTCGTGGAGCTTAATTGGACTAGGCTCGATCATGCTCACGCATGACACAGAAAATACTCAGAGTGGCGCCAGCAGCCCTAACAGTTCGTCGAGCCAGTCCAATGACATTGCTCTGAGCGTTGCCATACGCAAGCTTCAGCTGTCGGAAACTTGCCGCGCTGCTGCTTTCCTGCTCAGTGCCATGCTTGCGAAAGAAGCCCTTTCTGACACAAAGTTGCAGCCGGAGATCTTCCGAATGCTCGCTGAGGTGGACCTGCAAGGACCACCAGTCCTGTGCGACAGCACCTGCCACCTTATGACATTGATCCTCCTCCGCACAACATCGAACCGCACTTATCTACACCTAGACCCTAGGAGAAAGATCGGTGCATGGCTCGCGAGCACCTACAAGCCTGCAGATTCATTCCACTCGCCCTCGACGAACGCCGGTGGTCGGACATCAGGTCTTTTTGTGCCCTTTCACGATCTGCTCCGGTTTATGACCTGCATTGTGGCCGATCAAGAGCCCGACTACGCCGACTCGGCTTTCTTAAACACAAGCAACTGCAAAGATCATGTTGCCCAGCTGTTACGAAGGCGGGCCCGATCACAACCTTTGCGTGACCTCGCACTCAGAGCCTGCATCACCGAATCGCCAGTCGCGAAGACCATCGGTAAGCACGCCAACACCGAAGGCGGCGCATCGCTCCTCTCGATGGAGGCGTTCAATAGAATGACCATTGTACTCGACAAGAAGATCGGAGCCTGTCTCGACGCGCTCAAGGCGCTTGCCACGGAGTCGGCTGCGCAACCGCCCGTATCGTGCCAAGCAACAATATCTGCTATGCACGCAGGCATCCTCGGTCTACATCTTTGGTCACACTCAGCACCGCAAAACAACACGCAACGAACAGCACGGCTGCAACGCTGCTGCCAAATCATTATCAAAGCTGTTGACATCGCGTCTCTTTCCAACGGCACAGAGTCTGAAGGATACAGCTTCGTCATTCGGCAGCTGGGTCTGTTGGCTCCTTCAAAGACCCAGCTCTTACGAAGGGATGCCGCGTCCGACGACTTGTTGTACCGCCCTGGACTAGCCAGCGGAATCACGGCCCACGCAACGGTGACTTTCCACCAGATGGCTAAATCGGACTCTTCTTCCACTGAGGAAGCGATGAAACGAGTGTGGACAGCCATTCGAGAAGCTGATATGCTGGAAATGATGCTGTCAAGCTGTGATCGGCTGCTGGAGCGGGCTTTGTTTGGCGACGAGGACAAGGGTGATCCAGCCTCCACCGCTGTTGTTAGCACCCGCGATGCTTTTGATGGCATGCCGGAAAGCGGATCCTCAAGCTCGATGCACGCGCGAGGCTCAGTCTCGCCGTTCTCGATCGGATCAACAGAGACTGTTGTCAGCGTCGCTATCCGCTTGCTCGGCGATGTGCCCAAGATGCTAACAGGTAATGCGGACTCGCGACGCAATGAGCTGATCGTCTCGCTCTTCTTCGATTGTCCCGTGGAAGGCCTCGTCTCCTTGTCCCCAGTGCTCTTTGATTCGCTCGGTGACGGTACACTCTGGATGAGCCAACGAGATCTTGTCGATGCCCTCGATCGCATCGGCACGGAACTGCTGACGTCGTATCACTGGGCCAGACAACCGGCAGCGCGTCTCGCCGCAGTACGCGCCGTCTCAGCCGTGGTGCCTCTGCTGCTCGAAGAGTTTGATGAGCAATCAGACTTATTCGACAAGGTGCAGAAGTTGGCGGCCTTCTTTGCGGACCAGATTGGCAGACAAAAATGGCCGGCGCCGTGGGAGGTGCAACTGGCCTGTGCCAGATTCATGGCCGATTGTCTTCGAAGAGATCCACAAGGTCGTCTGTCCAGGTCGGGCAGCGCACGTGGTGCCAGCTTCTCACCGCTTACCGCTTTGCTGCGCCTTAACGCCGACGCCGACATCCGCGTCCGTGGTCTTGGCTCACCCATAGCCGCATCTATATTTGACACGACATCGAACGACGAAGCGCATATGTCTGAGGCCTATACCAATTTCCGCGACGGTCTGCCCAGCGATTCAAGCATCCCCCAGCACATTTTGACTCGGGCGTTGAGCCTGTGCAACGTCGCTATAGCCAGCTCGTCTGTCCGCCGGTCTTCGCTGTTTCACCTGCTTGAAATTGTGTTGGCGACCAGCATGTTCCCTCTTACGATCCAGCATCTCTTCGCCCAGGTCGCTGCTCGTCTCGGCTTTGCAGATGCCTCGAGCTGCTATCAAGCCTTTGCGGCGCAAATTACGTGGGGCATGGCGACGAATAGCTACGATCCATTACAGGTGCCCTGGAAGGTGCTCGGTTTCTCGAGCAAGCGCGAGTGTCTCGAAGCAACCTTTGCCGCCTGCGGTAGTATGCTTCTCGCTGCACAAACTTCCGAAGGTCGAACGCAATTCGATGCCTTGGTGCAACTGACGAGGCGCACACGTTCGCAGGGCTTGCAGGAATGTCTTCCCTTCCTCACGGCCGCATACCTGGGCTTCGCTGTCCAGGCGGGCCAGCAAGATGGACAGGCTGACCTGTCTGGCATTTGTCAACAAACGCTGCACGAGTTGTCTTTGCTCGGCTTTGCCGAGAGCGACGATCATTCTTTGCTGCGGCAGATGATCTGCAGTGCGGATGATCTCATCGTGACCACTTTGCTGTTGCTCTACTACGAGCCCGGGGCTACGCTGACCGAAAGTCGATGCTCCGCAATAGCCTCTCTGGAGCAGCAAGATGTCACATGGGGCAAGACACTCGCAGCGTTAACGCCCAGCACGAACAGCCTCGAGTCAGCGCTGCACGAGCCGAGTCGACCCTTCTTCCCAGCTGCTGTTATATGCACGGCTCTCTCAGCGCTGCCAAATCTCGGAATCGAACCCTTCCGCAAGGACACCACCTATAACATTCTGCGTCACATCATCCATCACATCGCATCCTCGCGCTTCGTCAACGATCAGCTCCGACTGTGTGCCGCACTACGCATCTACATCGCAATGTGTGGCGACAGCTTCTGGTCAGACCAGCTCAATGCTCCATTGCTGATAAAGAGTATCGCAGAATTGCTTGATCAGTCACACCTTCATTCTGACTTCCGGCCGATTCTCGTCCATGCTTGCAGTCAATCGTCTCTCGCTCAACGATGTCCAGAGATCCTCGTGTCTTGCATCGTGACCTGGTCGACAAAACTAGGTGACCGACTCGTTCAGTCTACACACGACGGCGCATGGCTATTGGAAGCCTCGCATGCGGTATCCAAGATGTCTTCTGTGGCTACGTCAGCAACAGCGCTTCTGTGGCCTGTCAAGCTCACCTCAACAGAAAACGTTGCGACCGAGGGCCTGATCGACATCGGAACCCTTTCGTTTGCCATCGAAGCCTGCCCACGCGTGTCTCTACATCTACCATCGCTCCTCCGAATTAGGACAGTGCTCAGGAAGGCAAACGAGGCGGAGCTCGTGGCTTTCTGCAATTCCGCGGCTTGGAAGCTGTTGGAGCGCATGGCCGACTGTCGAGTCAACCAAACAGATCGCTCGGAAGGAGAGTCGCCTAGCGATGTGATGAGTGACATCTTTAAGAGCATTATGGGTGTTGGCGAGACCGCATTGTTGCAACAAAAAACACGTCGCATCGGCGGCCAAGGCGACAGGACGGAGGCAGAGGCTTTCCTCACTGCTGTCGACACAAGCCAGATCAGAAGTCTCTCAGCTGCAACGATTCTCACAGTTCAGCAGTTGGCAGCGCATGAGTTGCCACTCGAGCCAAGCTATTACGCCTTTGACACGCTGCGGAATATTGCCGCAGTCATCCAAGGCCCTCTGACAGAAGTGTATCCCGCCAAGATGCCTACAACATCGACAGAGGAGCTCAATCGTGTCCGTCCTGGCATCGGCCCGCCGGTCTCAGGTGCGATGACTTCAACACCAGAAGACTTGCTGGACGCAGCATTGTTGGAGGATTCAGCCTCGTCGAGCCGTTGGATTTGCCGTATCTCCAGCATGTTGTGCGACCTGCTCGCTTCAACGCAACACCAACCCATCTTCCGCGCCGTGAGCCCATTGGTCTCAACAAACACCGCAGCAGCGAAAGCACTTCTTCCTGTTTTGCTCCTCTGCTTTACGGCGGATGACATCCACCCTGACCCGACTGAGCCTCCTTCCACTGGTAAGAAGCGTAGCGCGGGCAGGCGACCCGAGCCGCAAGGACTTTTGCCTTCGCTTGAAAATTGTCGTTCCGCGGTGGCGACGCATTTCGAACAAGTACTCGAGTCGGCTGTCTCTGATCCGGCATGCAGCGAGATCATCGTCCGAGCCCTCTTGGCGCTGCGAACGTTCCGACCTGTGCAAGAAGAGCCGGACAAGGTTTGTTTCTGGTACGAGGTCGATACGAGTCTGCTAGCAAGGCGCTGCATCGCTTGCGGGCTCTACTCCGCTTCGATCTTCTTTGTCGAGCATGGTGTGTGGGAGCAGGACGAATCCCAGGCACCCCCCGTCTCTCTGGCTCGGAGCAGAACCAACCTGCTTCACCAAGCGTACACGAACATCGACGATCCCGACGCCTTCTACGGGATCACGGACGGAGACGTGCGGGAGCTACTCCTCAGACGGCTGCATCACGAAGGACAGTGGCTCCGAGCCTTTCAGTACCATGCCGCTGATTACGAGGCTTCGAGCTCGGACGGCGCAGGTCCAAGTGGCCCAGCAGCCCAATCGCTCGGTCAGAGTCTTTCCCTGCTTGGCTTCCAACACCTCTTTGAGAGCGTCGGCTCCAGTATGACAAGTGAGGGCGGCCCCACCGCAGCTCTCGCAAGTGATTGTAGACGTGACGCTTCGTCATGGGACCTGCCGGCAAGTTCGAGCTCGAGTTTCGTCCAAGGTCCGTGGCTAGAGGCAGTGCTGCACACCCTGCATCAAGCCAGTGCAGAGCAGGATGTGGACGTACCTCTCTCTTTGGCGTTCAAGTCGCAGCTCCAGTCTCTGTGTTCGACACCCGTGGAGAGCATCTCAGTGATGCGAAGGTTGCAAGGCGACCTGCTTGCACTTGGCCAGGTCAAAGACTGGCGCAAAGCATCAGCATCGTTGGGTCCAGACGAAGCAGTCGCACATCTGCGCGCCATTTGGACACGAGCGGACGCGGGCAACCACTTTGAAGTGACGGAGAAGGTGCTCAGCACGCGAGAATCGGTACTGCAAGCAGTCCTGCAGCGGATGCAATGGTATCAGATCGGCGATGTACTGGATGGTCCAGCAGAACAAGTCGCGAGGGTGGAGCGGTCGCTGCTGGTACTCCTCAGTCGTCATGCCCGCGAACACGAGAAGCTGCAGAAAGCCATCAACGCCACGGCCCGAGCAGAACGGATCGAGAGGGCGCTAGGCGACGGCGCCAACGTTGCGAGGGAAGAGTTTGCTGCGGTGCTTTGGGACCAAAACGAGCATTCACCTGCCATGCAGTTGCTCGCACAGATCGTAGACGGACTGAACATCACCGCGCAATCGACAGCGCCACAAAAGCGTCGAGGTGCACGTCTGCTGGCCTTGCTTGCGCAGTGGCGAGCCACTGCCCGCTCACAGCATCCACGGGAGATCGATCGCACCCTGTTCGAGCCGGCACTGAAGCTCACCGCATCTTCAACGGCTTCCGACATGGCGGCTGATGCATCCGCAGCGCCCGAGCAGTCCGAGATTGCGTATAGGTGGGCAAGGTTCGCGGAGGAGCACCACCGCGGATCGGACATCACCGAGATCACACGCCTTCGCCTTTACATCGATCGTCGCCAGGAGGAGATTGCACAGAACCAGCGTGAGTGCGAGAGGACGAGCTCAAAAACGGAACGGAACAAGCTGCTGCAATTTCAGCGACAGGCTGAGAAGATCGTTCGACAAGATCAGACCCGCCTAGCCGAGTTGGAAACATCGCGAACGCACTTTTTGCGCCGTAGCGTGGCAATGTATGCACGAGCACTCGCCTCCTCCGACGATCACGACGACGCTGTGGCTCGCCTTGTCTCGCTGTGGTTCGAGAATGCAGCGGATGCGGAGCTCAATCGTCTTCTAGCGAGCTGCTTGAATTCGATTCCATCTCGAAAGTTCGTTCCTCTTATGCATCAGCTGTCCGCACGCTTGACCGAGGTGCCAGACGAGAATGACAGTATGGCTCCGTTCCAGTCCAGCTTGTCCTGCCTGCTCATGCGCATGTGCCAGGATCACCCTTTTCACTGTCTCTACGCCATCTTTGCGTTGATCAAGACAGGTGCAGATGCCAAAGCAGCTACACATCGCCTCAGCCCGAAAAGCTCATTGTCAGCCTCGGTCAGCCTGCCATCATCGCCCTCGCCGCAGATTTTGCGCTCCACTGCCGCCGAAAAGATTTGGAACTACATCAAGCGACGTTCTGCGCTCAGCAAGAGGATCAGGACATTCGAGGAACTGTGTCTCGCTTACGTGGAATGGGCCGAATACGATCTCACATCTCGGCCCGACCGCTACTTCCAGAGCAGTGGGGCCATCAAGAAGGGAGCGCTGCGTATGCCCCCGTCGGGCGAGCTGAGGCTGGCACGCATGAGGGATTTGGATGTCCCTGTGGCGACATCCCGCCTCGAGCTCGATCCCACGTGCCGATACGAGACCTTTGTTTCGATCGCAAGATACAGCGAGACATTCACGACAGCGGGAGGGATACATCTGCCCAAGATTAGCGAGTGCATCGGCAGCGACGGCAAGCGTTACAAGCAACTTTTCAAGCGCGATGACGACTTGCGCCAAGATGCAGTGATGCAACAGGTGTTCCGCATGGTCAACGAGCTTCTGCACGCCGATCGACGCACGCGCGAGCGCCACTTGGTCATCCGCACGTACACGGTGCTGCCGCTGGGCCCGCAGTGCGGCATGCTCGAGTTTGTTACGAACACGGTTCCGCTTGGCGAGGTGCTGATTGCGTTGCATGCCAGGTATCGCCCCACCGACCTCACACCGACGCAGGCGAGGAGCAAGATGCGTGACGCACAGCCTTTGCCCGCCGAGGCCAAGCTCGAGACGTTTTTGGATGTGTGCGAAAGCATGCGCCCGGCGTTTCGCTACTTTTTCAGCGATGCTCAGCGGATGCCGAGGGACTGGTACGAAACGCGGCTGCGCTACACTCGAAGCGTCAGCACCAACTCGATTGTAGGCCATGTGCTAGGTCTAGGCGATCGACACGTCTCGAACATCCTGCTGGATAAGGAGAGCGGTGAGCTGGTGCATATCGACTTCGGTGTGGCTTTCGACCAAGGCAAACTGCTCCCGATCCCAGAACTGGTGCCGTTCCGACTCACTCGAGACATTGTCGACGGCATGGGCATCAACGGCGTGGAAGGTACGTTCCGGCGTTGCTGTGAAGAGACGCTACGGGTGCTGCGGGCGCATCAGGATGTCATAAAGACGGTGCTCGAAGTGTTTAGACATGATCCGCTGTTTGCCTGGACATCAAATCCGATCAAAGTGCTAAGAGCGCAGGAAGCGGATGAGAGCTCGTTGCCGGCTCCGAGCATGGAGCGATCGGGATCCACGATCCGATCGACGCCAGCACCAACACCAACGCCGGTTACCAGCAAAGTATCGGGACGCTTGGGGGTCTCTAGACCGGTCACACCACTCGGCGCGGCAGGAGAAGCGAGTGGAGTAGTAGGCACGGACACGGCTGAACTGAGCGCCGACCGTGCTATCACTTCGGTCATGACCAAGCTGTCGTCTTCTCTCAGCATCGAGTACACGGTCAACGACCTGATCCAGCAGGCGATGGATGCAGGCAATCTGTCGGCCATCTTCCACGGTTGGCAGGCAGCGCTGTGAGACGGCTTGCCACGCGAGAAACGCAGTGCAACGCTGAGACAGCAGCCTGACAATCGCCTACGGCACGAGATCTCGGATCCGAGGTGAGCAGCTTTTACGATCACTGGTAACCAAAATCTCTCAACTCGATATGAAAACGAAGATCCTGGAACCCGTCAGGGAAGTGTGGCTTCGCCTCTGAAGTAATGAATGCGAGGGAAGACGGCATCAGACACGACTCGAATGAAGGGAAGCTTGGCTACGAAGTCGGTACCCCAAGAGAAGCCAGTTCGGTCCGCAAGAGTGCCAACGACGTTCGTGACGGTGCTTGTCGGTCGCATGGATGCGACAACGGAAACAGATGGGGTGCAGGAATTAGAGCTCGTTTTGGAAGAACACCCGGGGCGTGGGGTGGCGCACCAGCCCGATTTGCGGTGGTTAGCATCAGACACGAAGCAGCGGTTGTCTCATGTCAGACGAGGAGAAGATGATGCTTGTACAAGCACTAGCGCATAGCAAGGATGCAGCCCGCGGAGAGCAGCCCTACAGTTGCTATCGACCTCGGATCGCGAAGATTGACATGCAGGTACCAGCACTGACAGGTCGCTGTCACTGCCATGCTTGGGCCTCCTCCTTCTCTATGCTGAAGGCCGAGACTGAAGGTAGCCGGGCGGTGAACCAGCGCGAAGGGAGGAAGGTGTCAAGTTGCGCACTTCCATCGGGTTCGATCGGACTGGATTGGGATGGGTTGGATTTGGTAATCAAGACCTTTTTTTTTTCTATACTTGGCAGACCTGAGCGGAAGGAGTGGTAACCTGAACGGATTCACGTTCGACGTTACATTATTTATTTATTTATTTTTTGGCTGGGCGGCGTCGAATGCGGCGGCTGCGTCGTCTCTTGATTGAAGTTGAAATTGGCAATATTTTTGAGGAACCGTACTCTGCAGGCAAATCACCAGTATGTTCTCACAATGTGTGTCTGCATGTGACCTTTTACTGCTGCGTCGGCTCCACAGACCTGTTCTCCTGCACTGACACGCTCAGCCGTGGATCTTCCGACTGATCCACTCTCAAACCGCTGAGCAGAACTCACGAGACTCTGACGTTGACAACTGTGAACCGTCCTTTTGGTTTGCACCCTCGCTTAAGAGTGCGAATTGGCTGGGGGAATACAAATTTAGGCGGCATTTCACGCAAATGACGCGCAGCAAGTGCCGCATAAGGTGCCATTGTCCCATGAAAAGACGCCTCTGCAGAGCTTTAACCGCGTACGGTACAGTGCAGTTGGGCGCTTTCAAACGTCTCCAACCGCGGATCGGATGCCCCGCCACACCAGCCAACGAATCACATTCGTTTCGTTTCGTTTCGTTTCGTTTCGCTGCTCTATCGGCTCCCATCCGTTCTCTTTGCTCGTCATTCAGCTTCGGCCGCTCAGCTGGGCTTGCTCGTGAGTGTGTTGAACAAGTTGGGAGTACTGTAGTGGTAAGAGTTTCCGTTCGGGCTCGGGCTTGCAGCTTGTAGGCGAGTTGTCAGTTTGCCCATGCGCATGGCCATTCTTTGTGCTGCCGTTGCTAGTGTCTGCTCGGCTTTGCATCTGAAACCTGCGTGGTGGATGTGTGCCCTCTACTCGTCGCCGGTGGATCCAGCTAAAAGTACAGTGAGCTAGTGCCGGTTTGCAGGCACGTTGAGCCTTCTCCAGCCACCCTTGGCTTGCACCTGTCAGAGCCAAATCATATATACACCCCCGCACTCGAGACCCTCTTACCCCTTCTCGTTGACACTCTTCCACGATCATATCCACGACATCATGAGCGCAGCAACCACCCAAATCCCCAAAGAGGCGGGCGTTGCCCCCACCACCCGCCCCTCAATGCACAACCAAAAGCTCACCGATACCGACAATCCCTCCATCGCCCCCGACAACGCGTGCGACGAACCCGCACCCTCCGCACCCGGTGGGTTCGGCAAAAAGGCCATCGCCACCGACCCCGCCACCGGCGAAGGCTACGACAAGGTCTACGGCGTGCGTCCCAAGACCACTTGGCATCTCAAGCCCGCCAGCGAGCGCACGCTCTGGGAGTTCATCGCTTCCATTGACCTCGCACCCGATGTTTGCTATGCCAAGCGCGATGTTAGCGAGAAGCTGCGAGGCCCGCCACCCACCCAGCCCATCTGGAAAGAAAACGTCTTTATCCTCACCACCGCCTCCTTCGCCCCGCTTCTCCACACCGCGTGGAACATGGCATTCCCCAATCACACCATGCACTGGGCGCCCGCTTGGCTCATGTACCACATCTGCTTCATCCTCTTCGCTGTGCGAATGATCAAGCGCCTCCACAGGTACATGGCCCACTACGGAACGCTTGACGAGCAGAACCGCGGCCGTGACATTGTGGACGACAAACACGTCAACCATCTCGGACAGAGCATCTTCATCTACACCATCTTCCGCACGCTCGCGCCCTTCCTCCTCGCCTGGCGTGGAGATATGAGCAACATCTGGTCGGGTCTCTCATGGGCAACTCCGCTCAAGATCGGATGGTGGGAGGTCGCACTCGACTACTGGTTCTACCTGTACCACAGGAGCTGCCACGAGTTTGACTTTTTGTGGTTCATCCACCGCCAGCACCACGCCACCAAGCACCCAACGCCCGTCCTGTCCATTCTGGCAGATGACTACCAGGAGGTGTTGGAGATCTTTATCGTCCCCTTCCTCGCCACTGCAATCTCGCCAAAGATGAGCTTTATCGAGATGTGGTTGGTCGTGTGTTACACGCTGTACGTCGAGGCGCTGGGCCATTCGGGGATTAGGGCGTATTGGGCCCACCCGATCCTTGGTGCAGTGCTGGCTCCGTTCGGTATGGAGCTGACGGTGGAGGACCACTCGAACCATCATCTGTACGGCAAGGCGGGTATGAACTACGGCAAGCAGACCAGGGTGTGGGATAGGCTTTTCGGCACCGTGGATCCCAGGAGAGAGACTCAGGAGGTGGGCATCTTCGGGTCGTAAAGCGCCTCACCGCATATATAAAGAAACATATATAAAGAAAGAATCAAAGGATGGAATAGTTGTCTGTCCAACCTCTCGTTGTACACTTGTATACCTTAGTTTCGCTTCGTTCGCTCAGATGCTGGATCTTATCATGTTGTTGACACGTGAGACCTTTTTCGATCGAGTCTGTTGTGATGGAGCCGCGCTCGTCAAATGGCTGTGATGGAAAATCGGTCGCTGTTGATTCATGACGATAGCGATGATGGTATAAGTATGCCAGGATCAGGAGCGTGAGCGAGTAGCGGTACCTGGTGTTCTGCCCTTGGACGATGTCGGTGCTGAGCCCGCTGCAGCAGCTGTGCGTTTGCGCTTGGGCGTTTTGGATTCGTCTTCTGCTGGCAGTGTCGCATCCGCTGCTGCTTCTGTCTCCGCGCTCGTTGCCGTCGTAGCACTGTTGGCTGGAGCTTCCGCACCGCGTTTGCTCTTTGCAATGATCCTATCCGCTTCCCAATTCAGGTAGCCTTCACGACTCTCCCATGCCCTTGCGTTGGCGCTGACGCCGTCTTCCTCGCCGTCGTCGCCGCCTGCATCGCGTTTAACTGGCCCAGCATCAGAGTACAGAGGCGCACCGAGCGGGTCGGCGGCGCGGAGTTCGCGGAGCGCTTTGAGAAGCGGAACGGTGTCAGCCTTGAGCTTGCGTGCGTGCTGGCCGAGCGCCTCTGTGAGCACAGGCGCTGAAGGTTCGCGATCGGCAGTGGTGGCATCCTTTTCGTCGTCAGCGTAGAGGATGGCGGAGAAGCGCTCGGCGAGTTGTAGCATTCGGTTGAGGCCTTCCTGTGTAGCATTCTGCGCGAGGAGGAGCTTGTGTTGCGTTGCTCGTGCCTGGTACAGCCCAAAGTCGGTTTGGTGTGATTGCATGAGCAAAACAGTGGGTTAGTTTCAGCAGTCCCATCTCACGCATGCATATGGAGCTTTTGGTTTGCGTTGTACTTACTGCAGCAATCTGCCGTTTGAGCGAATCCTCCGTCTCTCCCAGCTTATAGCTCCTCTCGTTGGCGCTCATAGTTGTCGTTGTAATTCCAACTAGGCTCTTTCGTGCGGACTTGGTCTGTGCTTTGGACGAGGAAGCCGCTGCTGATTGTTGCGTACGCAGGTCGAGTCCCCTATGATGATCCAGTGTCATGTACTTTGCTTGTCGCGAGCGGATGCCAAATACAGAACGGAAGCAGTACAGCTCGAACGTGTCCAGCGTGTGATCCAGCGAATTCTCCATGAGCGTCAGGATCGCATGGATGCCCTGCTCGGCCTCCAACTCGCCTCCTTCCACATCTTTCAACAGCTCCAGCACGACGTTTTCAAACTCTGCTGCGATACTGTACAGGTGTTCGTTGGAAAGGTAGACCAGCGCATCGATAAAGCTTTTTGGGTTATAGCCAAAGTGTTCTGTGAGAAGCTCGAGGTGTGCGTCGGTGGACGGCTCTTCTTTCTTGTCTGACGGTTGATTGGATGAGCTTGGCTGCCGTTTCGGAGCGGATGTCGATGGGCCTGCTTCTGCTGATGTTGGCACTGGTGCTGAAGAGGTCGCTGCTGATGCTGTTGTAGCTTTGTCTTTGCTTTTAACTGCATCAGAAGCAGATGCCGTTGCGGAATATGAGGATTGCCGCGCCATTGGCATTGTGCACGCGTTTGTGTGTGTTGCCTCTGCTGTATGCTGTGACAAGAGAAGGGGTGGATGGTGGATGATGGTAAGAGGATGATAAGATCAACACTCTTGGTCCTGCAGGTCGAGCCAAATGGTGCAGCTCAGCCTCTGCCGACAAAAAGTCGCGTCACGGAAACGCGTGCGGAATTCAGCCAATGTTAAGCTTTGTATGCGGACATGGTTTCCAGAAAACCAAAAACTCGGAAGCTGGGGAACAAGGGTGAATTCAAAGTCGATCACTCCACATTCTCAGCACAAAGCACACTCGCAAGCGGAAAGTGACAGCCAAGGGCTTGCGCAAGTGCCACATTTCTCAATTACGCAGCTCCAACACCTGACACACTCGTCCTCACCGCCTTGTCCTCTACAACAACACTCTTGCGGCTTTCAAGATCTTCTCGCTGTTTTGTCTTTAGCATTCCTCAACGCTGCCTCTCCACCATCGTTTCGGCCAGTCACACGACGGCGATCTCATTGCCACTGTTCCTTTCTGGGCCCTATCGATCCGGCCTTCCGCAGTTCGTGGATAGGCCCGCGTTTCACCGCATCTCGCGCTCCCGGCATCGTCTCATAATTCCACGCATTGTCACGGCCTAGCCATACGTCAAGATGGAGTGTTCCTTTGGTATCACCGGCAAGGGCTATACCATCATCGCCTCGGATTCCAATGCGGCACGTTCGATTGTCAAGATGAAATCCGATGTGGACAAGCAAAAGGTGCTGAGCGACCACCTCGTCATGACCTTCTCCGGAGAGCCAGGCGACACCATTCAGTTTTCGGAATGGATTGAGGCCAACAGCAAACTTTACAGCATCAGGTATGTACCTCCATCACTGTCCTCATCTACTTTGCACCGGCAAAGCCGTCTTGTGCACCACCAAAGGATCTCTAGCTGACCTTTGCTTTCCTCTTCAACTGCCAACTGCGTTGCAACCGCACAGAAACCACGTCGAACTCAGACCAAAGTCGGCAGCATCGTGGATCCGCAAGCAGCTTGCAGAGTCGTTACGCTCAAGGAAGCCGTACCAGGTCAACCTCCTCCTCGGCGGCTTCGACTTGCCAAGTTCCGAGCCCGCGCTGTACTGGATCGACTACCTCGGCACCCTTGCTACTGTTCCCTTTGCTGCGCATGGTTATGGTGCCTTCTTCGCCATGTCCACACTGGATCGCTACCACAGGCCAGACATGTCGCTTGAAGAGGGCCTCGACTTGCTGCGAAGATGCATCAACGAGCTTAAGCAGCGCTTCATTGTCGACCTCGGCACGTTCACCGTTCGTGTCATTGACCGCGATGGAGCTCGTCTGGTTCAGCTTTAGGATGCTCGCCAGCGTCGCTCACTTGGCTGCTCCTCTCAACGTAGGAGCCTGCACTGTTGCATATCACGTTGTTTGTCTGTAATACTAGCCTCCATCCAATATCTTCCCTCACCGCTTGTTCCTCATGTCGTGCCCATTCGAGCTCTGATCCACCACCACCACCGAGACAAGCAGCCAGCATCGACAGAGGACCAGGCCGGATGCTACTTGAAGTCACGACAAAACAGACACGGACTTGGTCGCTTGAGTCACATCCATAGCTCGACAATCTTTTGAGACGGCAGTGACTGAGTCTCGAGCGATGGTATAATGTATAGAAAGTTGCGATGCCGTTACGACTATACTAGCCGATGACCAACGAGGTGCTCAAGCGTATCACCGATACCCAATCATCAGTGGGTTATTACAGACGGTCGGACTAGGAGTCATCTTCCTCGTCATCTTGATCGCTGTTGTTGTCGTTGGCGTCGTCCTCGTCGACATCGTCGAAAGACTCACTTGAGACCAGATCTTCTTCGTCCTCCTGGCCATCATCTTGATCATGTCCGACGCGGCTGCCGTTCCGTTGTCCAGGCTCCTCTCCCTCCTCTTCCTCGTCTCCCTCTCCATCGTCATCCGAGGCAGGAGGGGGTAATGGATCCGGCGAGGTCATCGAGTTTAGTCTGCAGAAGAACGTCGCGGGAAATACCGACGGTGTCGAAAGGATCCGTAGAAGATGGTAAAAGGGCAAGTCAGTCTCGCGCACATCGGTGGCTCCAACCGGTGGCTTCCACAAAGCCACTGGCACCCCACCTCACGGACATTTCGCGCCGTCGCATACCTGCCAAACTCAAACTCACATGCTGACCAGCGGTTCAGACACCTGGGCTACCTCGACGAGCCTCTTTCGAAAATCCTTCCGCAGCACTTCAGAGTCAGGAAAGCTATTAGGTTAGTAGATCAAGGGCAAAGGGCAGAGACAAGGTTTGTCAGCGTGGGAACGTCCCCACCAAGGTCAAGTGGCATCGCATCTCGTTCCGACGAAGCCGGCCGCCTTTTGCTTTTTTTGGGGCCGACACTCACTGGTGAATGACGCAAAAGCTTCGGAGCTTGAGCCAGTGGATGTCTTTGTGGGTCTTGTCGACTCCAGGAATCTTGGGTGCCACTTTGAGTTCGTCGTCGCCGCCCCAAAGGTTGCAGCGCTGCTGGGATGAATTCTCGGACTTGCTCTTGGCCTTTGTCTTTGACTTGGACTCTGTTTTTGGCGCGCCGAACCACTTGACAAACTTGGGGTCCTTCACGGCTGCTTTCAAAGCTCTGGCTTCTCGAGTGTTGTCCAGAATGTGCTGTCGAATCATCGCGAGGTCCTCCCTCTCTGGTTGCCAGCGACCTGCGGCAAAGAAGCTTCGTCCGCCGGGCTTGATGAGAAGGTGATAGCCAGCAAAAGGTCCCTTTCTCCCTCCTCGCGAGAAAGACGCCATGAGATTTGTCTTGTAGGGCGTTTTGTCGTTGGAGAAGCGCACATCCCGATAGATGCGATACACTAGATCCTTGGTTGGCAGCCAGGGTACAGTATCATCGACCTGCTCCATTATATCATTCAACACAGCTTCAGCAAACTCGCCAAAGTTCTTCCAGCAATAGCGATACACGGCATCGTGGCGTGCGAACCAATCCCTGTCATTGTTGGCTTGCAAATCTGCGAGAAAGGTGAGCACATTCGGGCTGAGCTCGCCGCGCGCAACATGACCGGTCTGGGGTGCGCCAACCAATTTTGCCATGACACGAGTGACGCCGGGCTCCCAGTCATCTCCCTGTTTGATAGGTGCGCGTGTGGACGGGGAAGAGGTCGAGTTGTTCTTCTTGCGACGCTTGGCGCTGCGCCGTGAACTTGCCTGGTCATGGTCGTCTTGTTCACTCGGCTCCCCTGAATGGTCGTCTTGGAGCGCCTCGTCAGCGCTGGTGGATGCTCGGTCCTGCTGATACTCGTCGTCCTCAGTGAGATCGTCAACAGCATCATCGCCATCCGAATCCTCACGGTAGCTGAGACGCTTCTTGGCCGCCGAGGCTCTGGCCGATCTTCTTGAGCTCATTTGGAGCGACCTCGAGCTTAGTTTTGCGTGCCGAACTTCCTCCGATGGAAGCCTGGCGACGAGTCTGGGTCGCGAATGCGCTTGTTCCTTGTCCAAGCCCACGTCACGATAGAGTCCAGGTTTAGTGATGGAATGGCTGGTTGGGTGAAGCTTTCGAGATCTTTGCGGCGCTCACCTTACGAGACTAATTCACCGCCTGCGCCTCCATACCTTCTGTGCTCTCGCCCTCAAAGGTCAGACAGCAGACAGCACGCCGCGAAAAGCATCGAGCGACGTCTTTTTCCAAAATCGTCTTCCAAAATTCACGGGGAAAAAAAGGAGGCAAGTCAAATGCACCAAATTCCACTTCGCCACACAGCTTTTGGTCCGATGCTGCCGCAAAGTGGTTGGTGCGCATTCATCTCTTTCATTGCCGACGAAGAGCAAAGCAACCTGTAGCCAGCGCAAACGTTGCAAGCATGGACGCAAGCTCGACTGCTTCTAAGACGATAAAGACCGTAGTTAGGGTCCTGCTGCAGTGGTTCATGCACGTCGACTCTTTTTTGGTTTTGATTTTGGAAGCACTCGTCTCATGCCCTTTGTTGGGTTCGCGCCGCTGCATGGGCACTGTTTTTGACAAAGCGACACGCTCCTCCCCTCAAAGGTCTCATCATGCCACTCGTCTGCGGTCCGATCTCATTTCACCTTCTTTGCCGCCCACCATCACCATCACCGTCGTCCGCTCCATTCATTCCACCGTTCTTTTCTTCGACGACACACCGCGGCCTCTGTTCTCATTCACTCGACAGCGCCATTCTGCTTGCCCGCTTTAGTCTTTCACCCACGCTGATCTAGCGCGCTAACTCTCGACAAGCACGAATCAACACTGCACGCTTGAGACATTTGACTTCGACTCAGCACGTCTCATCTGCACGGCCACAGCGAGCGCCTACTTTCCTGCAACCGTCGACGCTTCTCATTCTTGCGACCCTTTGCAGCTCGTCAACGCCACATATAACGGCTCTGCATCGGAGCAGTGTCGCGGGAGCGAGCGCTCCAGCACTCGACTGTCTCCCATTTGCGTCTATCTAGGTGTTCCCCGTACTGAACGATTGCACATAAGGCGAGCTTCTCGGTTGTACGACCTGCACAGCCCCCTCTTTGTCATCGTTCAACTCTCTTCGTGCTCTTTTCCTCTCTCGTCACCAGCATCCGTGCGACACTCCAACCATTACGAAGAGCAAGTCGCCGACAACCTCGTCTCAAACAACCTCATCTCCAGCCATGGTTGCGGTCAAGTCCGGCGCCGAGGCTCATCTCAGCATGTTCGGCGCCGCCCCAAGGCCCGACGCTGGCAACAAGGCCGGCCGTCCCATCGCCCTTATCACCAACCTTTTTCCGGTCCAGCTTCGCGGAAAGTCCCTCGAAGACGTTCTTCAGCTCGCCGTCGACATAAAGCCCATCGAGGATCCCAACCGGCCTCATAGATCCGAGGGCGGCCGCGACGCTCTGCCCGTTCGACTCAACCGCGAGATCCTCGAACATGGCCTTCGCGTCGCCGCCGAGCAGTCGCTTCACGGTATCACCCCCGACTTTGCCCGCTTTCTCGCTTACGATGGCCGCGCTCTTGCTTGGACGGCATTCCCCATGCCCTCTGACGTCGTCGAGTGGGAGACCAACCTGCCCTCTCGTGCCAACCTGCCACCCGTCCCCGGGGCCCCTGCCGCCGTAGCTCCTCCTCCCGTCGCTGCCCCTGCCGGTCGTGGTCGCGACAACGATCGTCGCTTCCAGATCAAGCTCTCCGTGGCTCGCAAGGTCGACTTTGGTGCCATTCTCGAAGCTTGCCGTGGCGAGCGACGCTTGATCATGGCTCAGTCCGCCAACCCAGCCGAGCTTATCCAGGACGGCATCCAAGGCTTCGATGTCCTCCTCCGTCATAGCCTGCACGCTCGCTACCGGTCGGGCACCAGCCAGGCTGCCGCCAACAAGTTTTATGACCCCACTCAACCCGTCTCACTCCCTCAGGGCGCCGAGATCTGGCCCGGATTCTTTCAGTCGGCTCGCCCTTGCGCTGCCGGACTCGTGGTCAATCTTGACCCCGCCTTCACCGCCTTTATGGCCGGCGGCCCTTTCACCGAGGTCGCCGCTAGGATTCTCAGCCTCGGCGGCGGCGGCGGCGGCGACTTTGGTGGTCGTGG
This sequence comes from Ustilago lituana, assembly GCA_928869825.1. Taxonomy (NCBI): domain Eukaryota; kingdom Fungi; phylum Basidiomycota; class Ustilaginomycetes; order Ustilaginales; family Ustilaginaceae; genus Ustilago; species Ustilago lituana. The sequence continues at coordinate 110,303 of CAKMYA010000030.1, forward strand.
TGGTCGTGGTGGTCGTGGTGGCCGTGGTGGCCGTGGTGGTGGCCGTGGCGGTCGAGGCGGCTTTAGCGCCGGAGGACCAGGTGGTGGACGCGGTGTGCTGACCTCGCTTTCTCAGCAGGATCAGCGGCAGCTCCGTTTGCGACTCAAAAACGTCGACATCCGCGTGACTCATCGCCAAACCAACAAGCTCGAGTCGTTCCAGGGCTTCACCCCTCGCTCTGCACGGGACACGTCCTTCACCACCAAGGACGGCAAGACATACACTATTGAGCAATATTTCCTCGAGAAGTACAACCGTCGCCTTCAATACCCCGACCTCCCCTGTGTTCGTGTCGGTGCCCAGAAGAACGCCGTCCCCATGGAATTCTGCGTCGTCACTGCCAAGGGTCCCATCCCTGCTACCAGCCTCACCCCCGCTCAGTCGGCCGAGCAGATACGAGTGTCAGCTCAGCGACCTGAGCTACGCATGCAGCGTGTCGAGCAGATCCGCCGCGAGGTCGACTACGACACCGACCCCATGCTGCGAGGCTGGGGTGTCACCGTCGCTCAGCAGCCCGTCGCTACCGAGGGCAGGGTCATCAATCCGCCCGACGTCTCCTATGCTCCCGGCTCTCAGCGACCTCGCATCCAGTCCGGCTCGTGGAACCTCGTCGGCGCCAAGTTTGTTCGATCTGGCACGGAGCTCATCACTTGGGGCGTCCTCGACTATAGTAACGCTCCTCAGCGCGACGTCGAGGCGTTCATGATGGCGCAGATCAAGTCGCTCAAGCAGCTTGGCGTTCGCGTGGTCAACGAGAAGCCCAAGATCGTCAAGTGCCGGCCCGACCCCTACCAGGTCAAGTCGCACATGACGCAGCTGGGCAGAGAGGCGTTCGCTATCGGCAAGCAGATCGTGGGCTCCGCCAGAAAGCCCCCGGCTCCCCAGCTCTTCGTGGTGATTCTCGACCAACAGGATCAGCCCTTCTACAATGCCATCAAGAAAGCTGCCGCTCTGGACCTGTCGACCCCTGTGGCCACGCAGTGTGTCAACTCTCGCAAGGCTTTCAACGTTCGCGGACAGCCTCAATACACTGCCAACGTCTCGATGAAGATCAACGTCAAGCTTGGCGGCACCAACCACGTCGTCTCTGGGGAACGCGATCTTCCTCGCTTCGGTCAGCAGACCATGCTTATCGGTGCCGACGTCACCCACCCCGGTCCAGGATCCGACCGACCTTCCATCGCTGGCTCGGTCGCCACCGTCGACGGGCAGGCCAGGCGCTACTCGTTCGAGCTGCGAACCCAAACCAATCCTTGTGGCGGCGGCGCTCAGGAGGTGATGCTGCATTCCACGGGAATGATGCTTGGTCATTTGAAGAAATGGCAAAGCGTCAACCAGGGCCGCCTGCCCGACTCGATCGTGTACTTCCGCGACGGCGTCTCTGAAGGTCAGTATCAGTCGGTGCTGGATCATGAACTCAAGGCCATCAAAGCGGCCAGCAAGGAGATCCGCCCCGACGCTAGTATCAAGGTGACCTTTGTGGTCTGTGGCAAGCGCCACCACGTCCGCTTCTTCGTCAAGGACAACCGTGACGTTGATCGCACGGGCAACCTGCCCCCTGGAACCGCTGTCGACACCAACATCGTCTCCCCCTTCGGCTTCGACTTTTATCTTCAATCGCAGGCTGGCCTGGTCGGAACGGCTCGACCCTGCCACTACGTGGTGCTGCTGAACGAGATGGGCTTCACCAGCGAGAACTTGATTCGGTGCATCAATTCCTTGTGCTACAGTTACTGCCGCGCCACGCGGGCCGTCTCGCTCGTCCCACCCGCCTACTACGCCGACATCCTGTGCGAGAAGGCTCGAGCCTTTGTCTATGGTCCCGACGACGGCGAGACTACTGTCTCGTCTGACAGAGGTGAGCGCGAGCATCTGCAGGAGATCACTGAGGCCGAATCAAAAACCATGATGGAGCACTTTAGGCAGAGCCAGGCGTTCACCGACTGCCTCTGGTACATGTGAGTGCCAAGGCCCCACCCTTGCAGTGTTGCCGGCTTTGCTACATCAGCTCCACCTGCTGTCTCGCGTCTTTTACGCTTGTTTTGTTGTCGTGTTTCTCTTGTCGCATCCCTCTCTCCCTGCAGTCTACTGCTCGTCTCTGGTTAGCTGATCCATGCTCGCATACACGAAAAGGCACGATTCACCAGTCGTGCGAGATCCGAATGCTTCAAGCAATCAAAGTTTCCCCTCTCCTCCAAACCTGGTATGCGACTGACCCAATGTGCTGATAGTGAGAAGATGAGCGACGAGCAATGGCCCAAACGTCACACCGAAGGAGAAAGCGAACAAAGAGCATTGTGGATCAAGCGATACAGACAAAGAGAGGTCGCCAATTGCAAAGTCGGTACTGGTGTGTTGACATGGTGTTGATGTTGTAACCAAGCGTGCTTCAATGCGATACTACACTAAAGTCTGAGAGCAGCGAGCAGCGGCAGGCCGAGTCAAGCGTATCGGCTGCATCACCATCTGTTGCGCCGAAGCTTTTTGCGCTTCGCCTATTTTCGGCAGGTCCGCCTGCGATTTGAACTGGACCCGTTCGCCTTTGTAATTTCTCGGCGGTCCGGTCTCAAACTCTTCTTGCTTCCCACCCACATCCATCTTCGACAACCACCTCAAGACGCTCAGAAAGTTGATGCTACGATGAGCTGATCGAGCATATCGCAATCTTCAAACTAGCGACCCATCGCCGCCCTCTTTCGCCGACCCTGTGGTAGCGCAGAAACGCGGAAACCTCCACCTCGAAGACGGGCGCGCCCCGTGGACGAAGAGCGAGCCCACGACATCAGGGTTTGGCATCTCTTCCGACCCCAGTAGCCTTGTAGATTGCCGCTCGGACCAGGGGTGGTTGCCATAAGAGCTGCGACCAATCCACTTCCGCAATGACGACCTCAGCGACCATGGCCCTGTCGCAGAGGGATGCGCGTGCCGCTGCGCTGCTCGAGCAGGGTCGCAGGCAAAAAGCTGAGCTTGATCGCATGGTCAAGACGAGCTTCATGCACTCCTCTTCTTCTTCCACCACCAGCACCACCTCTCGAGTTGGGAGGATGCATCAAAAAGACGCGAGCGCCAGGTTGTTGGACGCTGAGATCGACTTTGCACGCAGAAACCTTCGCAATACTTGGCTCAATCTTCTCTTCACCTGCACCTTTACGCGCGAGGCGCAGGCCGTCGATGGCCACATTTGGAACGACACTTCGTACAGCCTCATCTCTGCTTACAGATCCTACATCTCTGCCGCGCAAAAGTCGGTCGACCCCGCCTTCCAGGCGCCGGGCCGACGTGGAAAGTCTGCTCAAGATGCAGCGCGCGTCAAGTCTGAGTACCGCAAGTTTCTGGTAGAGGAGGAGCTGTTCTGGCAAGAGCTGGTTGGAAGGCTCGTGCGCCTCTTCTCGCTCGATGAGGTGCGCTCCAACCTCGAAGTGCTGGGCATCGACGCCGACAATGACGCCGACACCTCTGTCTCGTCCTCTCTCCCCACCGATTCCTACGGTTCAAGGGCGACACGGCAAGCCAACGAGCCCGACGAGACTCTATCGCAAGCTGCACTGCTGCCCGCCAAACGCATCCACCTCATCACTCTGCTGCACAAGTTTCTCATCTTCTGCGGCGATCTCGCGCGGTATCGCGAAATGTCGGCGCACGAGCATGAAACAGATGCCTCCGGCCACAGAAAGGGCAAGAGCTCGCCAAAGTACGACTTTAGCCGCGCTTCCGCTTTCTATGAGCAAGCGCGCCTCATCTTGCCAGACCAGGGCAACCCGTCGAATCAGCTTGCGGTGGTGTCGACGTACAAGGGCGACACTTTTGCCGCTCTGTACTACTATTACCGAGCACTGTGCGTCAAGAACCCGTTCGCCAAAGCCAAGATCAACCTTGAAAAGCTGCTCGCTAAGCCGACCTCAGCCTACTTGGAGGAAGTAGCTCGCTCGGCAGATGGCGCCAACCCCACTTGGGATACAGACAGAGACAGCCAGGCGAGAGATGCGCATTTGATAGCCCGGCTGTCCACCAATGTGGACGAGGCGCAAGAGCTGACGGATGCGTGGATCAAACAAGTCGTCATCCTTCACGGCCTCTTCTATCGACGCAGCCACCTCGCACACATCATGTATCTGTCTCGCTCCGTGCTTGCCACATTCTCGACTCTGGTGCGCGCGCGAGCGCTTCGTGCCGATCAGATCGTGCAATTTCTCGTCACGGCGTTGTGTGCTTCTTGGACGACGCGACTCTGGCGCAGCGCTCCTACTTCGTCTAGCAGAGATTCGCCGCGACCCTCATCGGATGGCTCCGAGGACCGACATCGACCTCGAGCGATCCGCGGCGAGCGCTCCTCCAGGAAGCGCGCGCCGTCCCCCGAGACAGGACGATGTGTCGAATTCCAGGTCACTGCGCACGTGCTTGGTGTGTTCCGCGAGCTAGCTGCGATCGGCACAGCAGAAACGCGAGAGGCGTTGGAAGCCAACAAGGAGCTAGAGGCAGCGCTTCCTCAGGCGGATGGCCCTTTGGCTCCCATCCGTAACCTGACTGCTGTTGTGCGAAGGACGCTACCGGCGCTGCGCATCGTGACCAAGTGGACCAAGACGCATCTCGAGTACATGCAGCGCATCGAGAAGCGCGCGCGAGACGCCATGGAGCAGTACGGCGAGGCGGACCCAGTCGTTGTGCGCTCAGAAATGGAAGTACGACCCGACTCGGAGCGCCCGCACCCTCACCACGCTGCCTATGCAGACACGCTCGAATCGATGGACCGATGCTGGTCGCAGTATGTGGATCTGATCAACAGCCTCCGATATGCGTTTACCTTTGACTCGCTGCCGAACATTGGCAAGGTGGGTGCGGTGGGCGCGCCAGCGCTTTGTCTGGAAGAAGACTCGGACATGCGAGGCTTTGCACCCACTCGCAAAGCAACGCAATCGACCATCCCGGGTGGCACTACGATCAGCCTCGGGATGGGTGAGGCGTGCGCCAACATGGAGGCGGTGAGGCCAAGCCAGGTGCACCCGAACGAGGAGCAGCTGATGCGCATCGCGGATCTGATGATCGATGCCAAGGTGATTGCCGAGTCGGACGCCAGTCCTATTCACTTTGACGACACCAATAACGTGTTTGTCTACGAGCGACGATCGGATCCTTCAGCGCAGGGAAACAGCTCCGAGGCGGCAGCTGCCAACGCTGCTGCTGCTGCTGCAGCAGCAGTTGCGGATGAGGCTATCCGGGGTCTGAGAGGACCGGAATCGGTGGATGATCCTGTCGACGCAGCCATGCGTGCTGTCATGGCTCACGCCGACGCATCGCAGACGGGAGCAGGGTCGGATGTGGAATCGGTCGAGCAGTCGATGCGCGGCGTGCAGGTGCGCGACACTGGTGCAGCGGCAGGAAGCGAGGGGAGCAGGCCAGCAGAACAGCTTTTGGTACCGTCGCAGGTGAGGTCCAAGTCATTCAAAAACAAGGAAGACTTGGCGCGTCAGCTCTTTGCCGCCTATCCTCTCACTTTGCAGCCTCAACCTGCGGCCGGGCCCAACCACATGACGCCTTCGGGCTCGAATTCCTCGGCATCAGCGCACGGAGTGGTGAAGCCACAAGATGCTCTGTTGCAGATGCTGTCGCAACAAGTTGCAGCTGGTCTGGGAGTAAATCACAGCAGCAACAATCTTGGTGCAGCAATGAGCAGCCACCACGCCAACCTTTTGCTATCCAACGGCGCGCCTATCAGCTCGATCTGGGCCCCGAATGCATCCGACATGAGCAGCGCGGCATCGAATCTGCCTCCGCGTCTCCAGGGGTACGCTGGGAGAATGGACGGTGATGCATCCGAGCTGTACCAAAGACAGCTGCAACAGCAGCAGCAGCAGCAGCAGCAGCAGCAGCAGCTGGGTGGTGCTTATCAGGATCCATGGTCGAACAATGCTTACGTGCAGCATGGAACCGTGCCGCAGCAAGGCAGCTTCCCGGAAAGCTACGGCCACACGACCCCAGATCCGTTCAACCCTCATGGTTACGGCGGAGCATCGCATCTGCACCCCCATCACCATCCTCACCAACAGCAGCATCAACAGACGCCATTTTCAACGTCATCCTTGCTCCAATCGCAGCAGAGGATGACGCACCAGCCAGGCAACGTCCATGGCGAGATGCTCGGGTATGGGGCAGGGGCAGTGCAAGATCCGTACTATCCTGGCCCTGGCTCTGCTGGAGCAGGTGCTCCACATTCATCTCGCTTCCCTTAGCCGGCGAGCACAGCCGGCAAACACACATGGATTCTCACGTTCTATCTTTTCACTTTCTGCTGTCAAGATGCAATGACACCATGTTGTGCTGTGTCTCGTTCCTCGTGTTGTTGTTTGGATCTCAGCTTGAGTCGAGGAGCAAGCAGCTCGCTGGTGGCAAGATGGGTTGAGGTGTCTCGTCCGAGAAAAGATTAGGCGGGAGAGCTAGGCGTTAGGAAGATCTGAGCAAGAAGCAAAGCACAAAAAAAAAGGGCGCTCAACGGAAAATTGGGAAAAAGTGTGCGCCAGAGACTGAGGTGAGGTGAGTCGAGTCGAGTCTTGGTGCAAGAGCGCTGCAAGTGTCAAAGCGCACACTGCACTCTCGACCAAGGCTATCCTATCTCGCATTCCAATACAAGCGAAAGAGTGTGCACTTGCAAGCAACCTTGTCACCTGTTACCTTCCTCCATACCAGCCCCGGTCAGATCCCTCTTCTCAGCCTTGATAGCATCGGGTCTCTGCTGGCAACTTCTTCACGTATACATCCCGCTTCACTGCACCACTGCCAACCCCGGGCTCGCTGCAAATATGCCTACCGTCGCAGTCGACAAGGAGCACTTTTACAAGGCGCTCGGTCGCGCCTACACCACCCAAGAGTTCGACGAGCTCTGCTTCCAGTTTGGTATCGAGCTGGATGACGACACCACCGAAGAGGTTCAGAAGGCTGGCCTCGGCGAGCGACCGCAGCTCAAGATCGATATCCCTGCCAACCGCTACGACCTGCTCTGCCACGAAGGTATCTCGCGCGCGCTCAATGTGTTCCTCGGCAACATCCCGCAACCGCAGCCCAAGCTCACCCATCCTGAGCAGCTGATCGAAGTAAAACTCAGCCCCGACGTCGCCTGCATTCGCCCCTACTTTGCCGGTGCGGTGCTGAGGAACATCACGTTCACCCCAGAGAGCTATGCCAACTTCATCGACCTGCAGGATAAGCTGCACCAGAACCTCGCCCGCCGCAGGACGCTCGTCGCTATCGGCACGCACGATCTCGACACCATCCAAGCTCCCTTCTCCTACGAGGCGCTGCCGCCGAAAGAGATCAAGTTTGCCCCGCTCAACAAAGAGCAGGAGTACGATGCTAGCCAGTTGATGGAGCTGTACGAAAGCGACAAGCATCTCTCGCGCTACCTGCATATCATCCGTGACAGCCCCGTCTACCCCATCATCTACGATACCAACAGGCAAGTTCTGTCCATGCCGCCAATCATCAACTCGAACCACTCCAAGATCACGCTCGACACCAAGAATGTTTTCATCGACACCACCGCGATCGACGAGACCAAGCTCGGCATCGTCATCAACATTATCGTGGCCATGTTCTCGCAGTACTGCGCAGAACCGTTCACCGTCGAGCCCATCAAAGTCGTCTATCCCGATGGCACGACTAAGATCACCCCGGACCTTAGCAGCGTGCGCTTCGACGCGAGCGTCGACTACATCAACCGCTGCACGGGGCTTGGGTTGAAGGCGGAACAGATGGTCGGATACCTCCAAAAGATGGGCCACAGTGCCACCGTCGACCCAAGTTCGAACGGGGAGAAGCTGGTTGTGGATGTGCCGGCGACGAGGCCGGATATCCTGCACGAGTGCGATCTGATGGAAGACGTCGCGGTCGCCTATGGCTTTGATAACCTGCCGAAGACGTTCCCTGCTACCAACACGGTTGCGGCGCCGCTGCCGATCAACAAGCTTGCTGACATCGTGCGCCGCGAATGTGCTTACTCCGGCTGGATCGAGGTGCTCCCTCTCATCCTGTGCAGCCACGACGAGAACTTTGCCTTCCTCAACCGCAAGGATGATGGCACCTCTGCCATTGTCCTCGAGAACCCCAAGACGGCCGAATACCAAGTCGTTCGCACCACGCTGCTCCCGGGCATCCTCAAAACGGTCCGGGAGAACCGCAAGCACGCACTGCCCTTGCGCACCTTCGAAGTGTCCGATATTGCTTTCAAAGACGCAGCCGAAACCGAGAGGTGTGCAAGGAACGAGCGCCATGTGGCCGCTGTGTACTGCGATAAGACCGCCGCGTTCGAAGTGGTGCATGGCCTGTTGGACCGGCTGATGCTCTCGCTCGCCATCCCGCGCATCGAGGGCAAGGCGAGTAACGCCGATAAAGGCTACTGGATCGAGGAAGATAATTCCAACGCTACGTTCCTCCCTGGCCGAGCAGCGACGATTCATCTCAGATTGCCGAAGCAGCAGGACAATCCCGGCGCAGCAACAAGTGCAAGTGCAAGTGCATTGGATACTGTCAAGGATGCACTGGAGAAAGTCCTGCCATTTAGTACAAAGGATGAGGGGGAGAGGGTGGTGGGGTATATTGGTGTGTTGCATCCACAAGTGCTGAAGAACTTTGCCATCGACTATCCGTGCTCGGCGCTCGAGTTTAATCTCGAGCCTTTCCTCTAGACGCCCCTTCCCCATCCCCAACTCCTTTTCCCCATCCATACAGTGTAGTTGCTCAGCGCAAATCAAAACTCGTTCTGTACATGTTTGATCCGCAGTTCGTGTTCTGACTGAAGGTCAACTCAATCCGTAACTTAACGTGGAAGTTATGTGCCCGACACGAGCCGAAAGAGGCCAAACCGTGCCCAAATTTCGCCCGTGTGCTCCGCAGTCGCACTTGATAACGACACCAACTTAAGACCCAGTCGTGAAGAAGAACACACAACCCGAGAGAGGGGGGGAAGATGAAGAGAAATCAATGAGATGATGATGCAAATTGCAGTGTTGAAACCCGTTGCGACATGAGAGCGAGCAGAAAAGGAAGCTGAGCGAGGGGAAAACCGGGGTAGACGAAACTAGAACACGACTACAGTAGTTAGGCAAGGGAAGCGCAGGCTAGGGAGCGGTATGTTGAGTACCACACCCCGCAGTCAACCCGCGTATTATCGGATACAATGACATTATACACCTTTGGGTGCAGATCTAAGCACAGAAGCTCTAGTTGACGTAGTCTTCCACGCCGCCACACTCGCAAACAAGTACCCTATCGCCAAAAGCGTCGTCGATCCTCGCGACAGGGGGCCAGAACTTGGTGTTCTTGAGCTCCTTCACGGGGTACACCGCCCGCTCGCGGGAGTAGGGACGGTCCCAGTGCTCAGTGGTGATGGTCTGGATGGTGTGTGGGGCGTTCTTGAGCAGGTTGTTGTCCTTGGGCTGCTTGCCCTGCCTGATCTCCTCTACCTCCTGGCGGATCGAGATGAAAGCTTCCACCAGCCTGTCGATCTCCTGCAGCGATTCGGACTCGGTGATCTCGATCAAGAGACCCGTCGAGATGGGCCAGGAGCAGGTGGGCGGGTGGAAGCCGTAATCAATCAGACGCTTGGCAAAATCCATGACCTTCAAACCAACGTCTTCGAACTCGGCAACGTCGATGAGCAGCTCGTGCGCGACGCGGCCACGATCGCCGGTGTACTTGAGTTTGTAGTGATCCTTCAATCGGTGGGCGACGTAGTTGGCGGCAAGCAGCGCAGTTTCGGTGGACTTTTTGAGGCCGCCCCAGCCGAGCATCTTGATGTAAGCCCATGCGATGGTGAGGATGGAAGCGGAACCCCAAGGTGCGGCCGAGATGGGGTCGATAGCCGTCTCACCGCCCGTCGAGGCGAGCGGGTGGCCGGGCAGGAAGGGCGCGAGGTGCTCAGCGACGCAGATGGGGCCCACACCGGGTCCTCCACCGCCGTGAGGGATCGAGAAGGTCTTGTGCAGGTTCAAGTGGGTGACATCGGCACCCATGATGGCTGGGTTGGTGAGCGCCACCTGTGCCTGCAGGTTGGCACCATCCAGATAAACCTGGCCGCCATTGTCGTGGACGATCTGGAAAGCCTCCTGGATGTCCTTGAAGTAGCATCCAGTCGTAGCGGGCTCGGTGATCATGGTAGCAGCAAGCTCGCTCTTGTGAAGCTCGGCCTTGGATCGCAGATCCTCGAGATCAATCGAGCCGTCGGCCTTGGTCTTGACGGGCACGACGCGCATGCCAGCCATAATGGCGGAAGCAGGGTTGGTGCCGTGAGCCGAGGTGGGAATCAGGCAGACATCTCGCTTGCCTTCCCCCTTCGACTCGTGGTAGGCGCGGATGACCGATAGACCGGCAAACTCACCCTGAGCACCCGAGTTGGGCTGGAGCGAGACGGCAGGGAAACCAGTGATCATGCAGAGATCACGCTCGAGCTCACGGATGAGCACGTCATAGCCCTGAGCCTGGTCCTCGGGAGCAAAGGGGTGAAGCTGCGAGAACTCAGGCTTGGAGATGAGCATCATGCTTGAAGTCGAGTTGAGCTTCATGGTGCACGAACCGAGGGGGATCATGGCATGGACGAGCGAAAGATCCTTGGCCTGGAGCGAGTGGATGTAGCGAAGCATCTGGGTCTCGCTGCGGTGAGCGGAGAAGACGGGCTGCTGGAGGAACTTGGAGGTACGGCTGAAGTCAGGGACAGCAGGTAGGTTCGATGTCTCGGAACCGTTGCTGGGCTGCACCTTGAGCGGCGTCGAGATCGTGAGAGTCTCGGTAGAGGAAGCGTCAAGGCCGATGCGCGAGGCAATCTCGATGAGGTCCTCGGGCTTGTAAGGTACCTCGCCCGACTTGGTGGGCTTGAGCGCATAGGCAAAGACGTTAAGCAGATCTGTGAGCTCCTCAATACTGACGGTTTCGTCGAGAGTAACGCCGACACGAGTGTCGCTGATCCTACGCAGGTTGAGGCCGGCCTTTTTGGCCTCTTCGTGGACGCGGACCGCATCGACGCCAGCCTTGCTGAGGTCTACGGTGAGCGTGTCGAAGAAAGCACCATCGCGGTTGACAACGCGAGCCCCGAGCTCGGCCAGCTCGTGCTTGAGCAGGCGGGTGAGAGCGTGTACCTTGGCGGCGATCTTGCGTAGGCCGTCGGGACCGTGGTAGACGGCGTACATGGCCGACATGTTGGCGAGGAGGGCCTGAGCGGTGCAGATATTGGAGGTGGCCTTTTCACGACGAATGTGCTGCTCTCGAGTCTGGAGCGCAAGTCGGTAGGCGGGCTCACCACGGGCATCCTTGCTAAGACCAACGAGACGGCCAGGGATCTTGCGCTTGATCGAGTCGCGAACGGCAAAGAAGGCGGCGTGGGGACCACCGAAGCCGGGAGGCACACCGAAACGGGCAGAGTTACCGAGCGCAATGTCGGCCCCCCACTCTCCAGGAGGCTTGATCATGGTGAGAGCGAGGAGGTCGGTGGCAGCAATGACCATACCGCCAAAGCCCTTGACCTCCTTGGCGAGCGCCTCCCAGTCTGTGATGCGACCGTCGACATCGGGGTACTGGACGAGCGCACCGATGATGTCTTCGCGTGGGATCCGATCGGCAGGAGGCAGGCGGTGACCCTCGGGAGTTCGCAGATCGGTGGCCACGACCTTGATGCCGAAACCCTTTGCTCGCTGACGGAGCACAGCAAGGGTCTGAGGGAGCACACCACGGTCGACAAGGAAGGTCTTTCTCTTGCTCTTGGTCTGACCGTAAGCGAGGATCATGGCCTCAGCAGCGGCGGTACCCTCGTCGAGAAGCGAAGCGTTGGCGAGGTCGAGAGCGGTGAGCGACTTGACCATGGTCTGGAAGTTGATGAGCGACTCGAGACGGCCCTGCGAAATCTCGGGCTGGTAGGGGGTATAGCTGGTGTACCACGCGGGGTTCTCGAGGACGTTGCGGAGGATCACGGGGGGTACGAGCGTGTTCTGGTAGCCCATACCGATGAGACTCTTGAAGGGGCGGTTCATCTTGGCGATGGTCTCTGCACGCTGAGCGAGCTCGCTTTCGGAGAGAGGCTTCATCTGGTCGTAGAAGGCGGCGTCCTCGGCGAGACGGACGCTGGGCGAGACGGTGTCAGCAACCAGCTGCTCCATTTCGGTGTAGCCGAGCGCCTGAAGCATCTTGGCCGAGTCTTGGTCTCGAGGACCCACATGACGAGGCTCGAACGTGTCAAGGGGCGCAAAGATGGACTTGGCGACGTGGCGAGCGCCGAGCTCGGGGGCGTTCTCGGTGGAGCTGAGCGTTGCGAGGCTTCGACGGTCCGCACGAAGAGCAACGGTGGAGGTGTGGAGGCGAGTGTTGGAGACCAGCGTCATTCGAGAACTCGATGCGATGGGAGCACTTCGGATGCACCGAGAGGCAGCGGCGACGCGCGATTGCGCCAGAAAGGAAGAAGCGATCATCTTGAAAGATCACTGTGACCGATTCGGGCAGGATCCGAAACTGGAGGGATGGCGCACCCGACAAGTTGAGCAAGGTGATGGCGAAGGTTGCGACTCAGCACCTTGGAACGCTTGCTAGCTTGGGGAAGCAGATCAAGCTCGCCGTGGCTTCGAGGCAACGAGACAAGGAGAGCCGGTGCAGCGGAAAGATGGTGCTGGTGTTGAGGAGGAGAGTGTGGGAACGAGTCGCTCAAACAGATATGGCTCAAGAGGGCGTGCGAACCTAGGACAGAGGCCATTACCCACGCCACATTAAGCTACGCCGCCACGAACAACGAGATGGGCCTCAGACACATTGCCCATCACAATCACGGATTCGCAACGCAGACTCGAATGCAAAAGCTTTGTCTAGCGGTCATCCTAACGTCACGAGGTCCTCACTCGGAACAAATTGGACCATGACACTTCCCAAAGAGAGCGAGACACACATACACACTCCCGGTCAAGTGAGCGAGCAAGTCGCCTGTCCCTCCTGCCAAGGCACTTTCAGTTGAAAAAGGGAGCGCTGTGGTGACTTTTGCGTGCGTGCATGCATGCATGCATAAATTTGTCCCACGGCAGAACACTGGTGTCAAAAACTAATTTTTATTTAACTTTTAAAAACTGAGCTGCATCCCTTTTCAACGCACAGCTGTGTCGGCGCCGGCGCGGATTGAAGGGGGATCCGGACAGGTCACGAGCGCGGGGGCCAACAGCCAAGACCGACCAAGACGCGCTCCCGAATTCGCTCGAGATAACGTTGTGTTGGAGGCTGCTGCGCGAAGTTCCGATTGAATCCCTTTCTTTTCATTCGCGCTGCGGGTCGCGTATACAGCAGCCACTCGTTGCAGGCAGTCTTTCAAACGTCGGAACGCTTCGCTCGCAGACACGAAGTCTCTGGGGAACATGCAACTGAGGCTCTTCTCATTCGGTGCTAGAGAAGAGCTATCCAGAGATCTGCCTGCACAACAGCGTATCTCAGGATGGCAACTCTGTTCGGCTTTGTCAGTGCGGTCTCTAGACAGAGGCGGGTCAAGCTCAGACTGCTTTTAGGCCGCGCTTTGTTGCGTTCGGCATCATTGACAAAAACTTTGCTCTCCTCTCTGCACTCGCTTTTCGTACAGCCGACTGTGTCTCTTCATCAATGGAGTCATGTACCAAGCCTCAAGCAGGAGCAAAGACCCGTCGCCGCGCCGCCGACAAGATAGAATGGCTGGATGGAAGGCTGGCTAGCTGCATACAGTATGATGCACGTCAGGGTCCCAATTTGCTGCTGCAAAAAGTTTTGTTTCTTAATTTTCTTGTCAGTGGTGCAGTGCAGACGAGGCAAGCTCGTCCCAAGATCCGATACGCTCATCTTTTCGACTGCCTCTTTTAGTAATCTCAACTGCCTCTAATGGTAATCGCCATCAACCCAACCCATCGCGATATCGTTGGAGATGGCCATATCCGCGCTGCCCTCGCCGCTGCATCCTCCCCCTTCCCCGCAAGTGGGTGTCCGTTGGCTACCACGCCACGCCTCGCCATTGCCAACACAACATTGGCTGCAGAGTGTACGGTACTATCCAGTCATGCGTGTGGCCTTCGACGGCGAGTAGAAGCATGATCTCGTGAATGAGCCCCTTTGGTGTGTCGCACGACCTCGACATAGCGACGCACGGCTCAAGTTGCTGCGGTCGTCGTTGTGGGCTGCCGTGAGGGATTGAATGAATAATGAGTTATGCCAGACACACGCGAAGGCTTTCCCGGCATGAGAGCAGCTCACCGCCAAATCCGAAATCCACTTTTTCCCGCTTTGTCCACCGCTCTCCGCTCTACAGGCCAGCAGCTTTCTTCCATGTTCTGCCTTCGAGATGGTACTGCCGCCGTTTTATCTGGTCATGTCGGAAGGCTGCTTCGCAACGCATGGTCTTGCCTTGTTTGAAGCGTCTTCAGGTGTACTTTCAATGACAAGTGCACCGAGAGTCAGCGGCATAAAAGTGTGATGCAAAAGAAGAGCTGCGTACAGTGTCCAGACGGCTCTCAGCCGTTTTGCGGATCGGGTCATTCTCACCACCGGAATCGGGACATCTTACATGGCTTATACGACGACTCGAAACGATGTCGCTCAGAGCTTGTATCTTGCTGTTCACGACTTCAAGCACCGAGATGATCTATTGCCTAGATGCCAAAGCTAGGATACCGATTTGCCAACTTCCTCAGCTCCGTGTCGCAATCTACAATGCTGATCTTCTTGCCTGCCAGCACCATGAATGTCTGATTCCACCGCAGGTCCTCTTGGCTACCATTCTTCGCGTGTGCCGAAGCCTTTCCTTGCCGGCTCGCCGTCCACGTCTTTCCATTGCTCGAGCGGGAAAACGTCTCGAGGACGCCGTGTTTACGCATGAGCTCCATCGCCGACACGCAATGCGCTTCTGCCACCACCTGCACGTCCTCTTCCATCTTGGCCTCGCTTTGGTCCTCGAGCGAGGATTGAAATGTCAATGTGGGGCCGTCGAGGTGTAGGAACCGCACTGCTGCTGCTGAGATGTCGTCTTCGCGTTTGGCTTTTGCGACGCGGTCGTAGTCGTTGAGGATGCGTTGGGAACGGCGCAGTAACTGCCAGGCGTCTTCGAGTACGCCAGCGGTGTCGGAATCTTGGACGGCCAACATCGAGCCCGTGGTGGAGGAGACTTTCTCGATCAGCACCAACGTAAGCAGGCGGCGGGTGGTGAAAGACACTCGGTATTCAGTGCAGTTGAAAGGGTGTTCCTGAAGCAAAGCCAGGCTCTCGTAGGAGACCGGCACGTCGCTTTCTCCCACAAAGCATCGAAAGCTCTGGAACGGCAGCGGCTGCTCAAAGCCCCATCCGTCCAGCTCAAAGTCGTGATGTTCCGACTGCACCGACACGGCCCCGAGCGATGTGTCGAACGCATCGGGCACGTCTTTCTGTTCCACTACCGGCCTTTCGGAGGCGCTAAAGATGCCGGCAGCGGTAGGAAGCTTTGGCGAAGAAGTTGTGACTGCAGCCTCTGAACGCAACGCTTTCGTGTTGTACCATGCTGCCGAGGTGACCGAGATTGAAGGGAATGCTTTGGCACTGGCGCTCGTTCGGATCGAGGCAGCGTCAGAACCTCGTGTGTCAGTCGCAGGCGAGATGGGGTCGCTGCCCGAGTGTTCTGCTGGTGCTACAATCTCCTTCGTGTCCTGATGGACTTGTGCAAGTTCAGCGGTTGCGGCGTTGCGCAGCTGGCTATCTACCGACTCGTTCGGTAACGACGCCGCATCCGTGCTCGACACATCGAAATTTGCTTCTGCCTCGCCATCGTCGGCGCCCAGCGCTTCAGCTAGCTCGTTGACATCCACCTCTGGCTCGAGAATCGACACTTTAGTCACCACGCTCGCATCTGCATCCGCACCATTCGTATCAAACGACGCATCGGCAAATCTGTCTCGTTCAGAGACATCCGGATCCTGCACAGGCTTCGAAGCACCACCCCGTCTTGAGGTGTCGACTGGAACGTCCTTCGAAGTTGAAGGAGATGCACTCGCCAATCCGAGCGAAGCACTGATTCCGCGGAAAGCAAGCTCGGCGCTGCTCCACATCTTGCCACTCGCTTCCTGAATCGGGATCGCATCCGCGAGCTTTTGCTGAAGCTGTTGCAGCGGGCTCGACGCCTCTTCCGCCTCGAACACGCTAGAAGCTCCGGTGCTGGCAAGCGCTTCGATTGGCGAGGATGTCGAAGGGGCCGCAACGTGGGCGGCAGAGACAGCTCTTGCATCCACCCCGCTCAGGCTGGATGTTACGATCGAGATACCAGACGCTCTAGGCTCTGCCTGCCGATCATTCTCCACGGCTGACTCGCTCCGCGCTGGCGAGTCGGCATTGCTGCGGAAGCCAAGTTTGCCCAGCCCGCTGAAGACGCCGCCCCAATTGGACCATCTGGTTGTTTCAGTAGTGGAAGACGCATGGCTCGAAGCGCTGGCGGAGCGCTGCTGCATGATCGGCGATGAGACAACGCGTTTTTTGCTGGTGCCTGCCGAGAGGAGACCGTTGCGCATGTCTCGTTTGCTGTTGCTGCTGGAAGAGCCGCGTTCTCGAATCGCGCCCGAAGTGCCCCTCCTGCGGCCGTCACTCGTGCCCGAGACGGACGCAGCACGGATGAGATCACGTTCCTTTTCGAGTCCTGTGAGGTGGCTGACGACCCGACGAAGCAGCTCGGCTTTTGTCTCTGGATCTATCAGGAGCGATGAGCTTTTTGACTTGCTGCGCTTGAGCAGGTCCCTGGATTTGTCCCCATCGTCTGCCTCATCCTCGGAATCGAAGCAGCCTGCGTCTGTAGGTGGCCACAGGATGGCCGTATCGGAGAGGATCACAATGTCTCGCTGGCCGTGTTTGCCGCTGCTCATCCTTTGCACTGCCTCCGACTGCATCAGCTGCACCAGCTTGGAACGTGGAGCTCTTGCCACGACCGGGAATCCCTCAATGCATTCCGTAAACAGGCTCCGCTGGTGTTCCGCATCCGCATTTGTAGCCAGCTCCAGGTCCCAGCTCCACGCCCAGACCGAAAAGTACTTCTCCAGCGACTTCTCCAGCCCCGCTCTCCCCGCTTTTTGCGACAAGATGTGGGCAGGGCATCCATTGAGCAGCACCCAATCCCTCCATGCGCGACGAATGCTCTCCTCCAGCCACGCGTCGGGCAGCAACGCGTCGTGGTACTCTTTGGCCGCTTTCGAGCGGGTTTCGGCTGCAGTCGGCGTCGGTGGTGATCTTGCAGTGTAGGGGAGGTCGATGCTCGCATACACCCACAAACCGTGTTCTACCTCGATGAGGATCATCCTTCTCTTGCTCGAATGCACGTTCCAAGACCTCCCTTTGCTGGGTCCACTCTCGTCCTTCCAGCTACTAGCGCCGGTGGGCTTGGACACCATGCTGCAGAACTCGATCATGCCCTTGGCCACACCGATCTGGCGCAGCATGCGGTCCTTGAGCGCTGCACGAGCCCGACTAGTGTAGAACAGGGTTTGGGCTGCTTCGCGTGCTGTCTCGCGTGCATCTTCGTCTTCGGCATCTTTGCCTTCAGTTTCGGCGTCCTGTTGGCTATCCATCGCAGCCTGTCTCCTTTTGGGTGGCTTGAGTGCGGGGCAGAAGATGGTGAAGTACGACAAGGATGCTGGTTTGAAGGCGAGCTGGGAGGAGGAAGAGGTGGTTGCGGTCGAGGGTGACCCTAGCGAGGAGAAGGACGGCAGGAACGACATCCTTTAAACGCCTCGCCCCTAGCCTCTGCCGAAACGCAGACTTGAACTGCCTTCTGCGCGAGGGTAAGCAGATCGAACCCTCGAATAGAAGTGGTCGTGGGTTGCTAGCTTGTGCTCGCCGTTGTGTTGGTGCTGATCATCGGACGCATTCAGGGAGGGGTTGCAGGAGTTGGGTGGTGTTGAAGTGGAGGAACGACGCAACACACACACGTTCCGCTCCTATCGGACGCGTGCGTGCACTGTCTATGAAATTCTGGACCCTGAAAACCAACGGGAACTACAGTACATGTCACTCGAGTCCGTGTATGACATCGAGCTTGCTCATCGTATCCTCTCTCTTAGCCTGACCGTCGATCCCGCACATTTGACGCAAGTTCTCATCCGAGAACACGCCCACACATAACCGCAAACCAGAAGAGAAAGGAAGAGCGTTTGTATGCAATCATACATATATCTACATGAACAGAGTGAATTGCATCGACTTGAACGGAATCAAGCGGCAAAGCTGCGAAGACCCGATGCAAGCTTGCCGATCTCCGAGATTTGGGTAATCTTGCACAGCGTGCCCTTGAACTCGGGCAAGTAGCGTGCACCCGTGAGCGGGTCCGAGACCGAACTAGCCCCTGCCGCCGTGATGAGCCTGTACGTGCCTGCGCAGATGACAAAGTTCTGCTCCAGAGGGTCGTAGCCAGGCACGTCGACGGCGTCGCGCGGACTTCGTTCTGCCAGCGAGATGATCTGCTGAGCCTTCTGCGCCACGGCTGGTGCAGGAGAGAGGTCCATGAGACGCTTGGCGAAGCTGGCCGCCATTGCGTAGTTGTTAACCTTGCGAGCCTCGGTCATGGCACTGCGGAGTGCCAGCGTCTGATGCTGAGGCTGCAGCTGAGTGTGGGTGAAGAGCGCGGCGAGCTCCAAGTTGCGCGCCACGTTGTCAGGCTCAGATGCAACCAGCTTACGACGGCTGAGCTCGATCGAAACACCAAGGATGTACTCGCGGCACAGCACGACAAGGTCCTGAATCTCGGTCGCTTCGGCTTCCGTGGAGGCGGGCGTCAGCACGAGCTGATGCAGCAAGCGACGGAAAATGGTCTCGGCTTCCGCGAGCTTGTTGGCGCTGACAGCACGGTAGCCCTCTTGCAAGTCTCCCGAAGCGAGCGACTTGACAGAGCGGGGCGAGGCCGGGTGCGCCTTGGTCACCTTGCCGTCGCTCTGCTCGTTGTTGCGTCGCAGGTGCACCTCGATGGGACCGGCACTAGGCGCAGCAGGCAAGTAGGTGCGCGCTGCCAGGTAGGACGAGAGGAAGAGCGGCTTAAGGGGTGCAAAGTTGACAATACCAGCTTGCCGCGAGAGGAGCGTCATGGCTGTCTCGAATGAGCCTGCTGCGGCATGGTCTGCCGCTACAGGCGAGTTGCGCAGCCAGTGCTCGGCTTCGGAGCTGCCGGCAGCCAGACCCTCGAGTGAGGCCTCCTGGAGCGGTGCAACGACCGCAGCCTCCTCTTCGGGCAACGCCACTTCCTCTTCCGCCAAATCCCAAGCCTCCTCAGCCTCGCCAAAGTCCTCGGGCTCCGCGCCGATGGCGTCCTCGTCCTCTTCGTCGCTCTCCTCAAGTGCCTCACCATCCAGCCACGACTCGATGTCGTGCGTCTTGGCACCGTTGAGAGCATTGTCCTTGAAGATGGGACCGCCTTCGTTGCCGGCGACAAGCGCACGGTCAAAGTAGCTCTGTTCGCTGCTCAAGATGGGCCAGTTGTACTTGAAAGCCTGCGAGACAGGGGTGGGAGGAGCGAGCTTCGAAGTGCCTTCACCGAGGTCGAGTTGGCGGTCCACTTCGGCAGCCTCTTTCTCCATGCCTGCTTGCGAGGCAATTGCAGCAGCGCGGTCGTCCAGACCATTCGACTTGGCAGTAGCGTACGCAAGCGCTGGCAGACCGACATCCGAAAGCACGCTGGCACGCGCCTCGGCATTTCCGAGGTAAAGCGCGTTATGGAAGCGGCTGAGCTGATCGCCACGCTTGTCAGCGATGACCGACATCTTGGCGAGCTTCTCTGTGTTGCCGGTGATGAGGTATAGGAAGCTAAGCTTGTCGAAGCTCTTGGTTCGCTGGTAAGCACGCTCGACAATCTTGTGATTGCCCTGCCGAAGCGCCGCAGCGGCGAGTCGGTCCCACACCTCGTTGACATTGAGCGACTCGGCAGTTTCGAGGGCCACATCGAGGTTGCCGCACTCGATGGCAAGGTCGAAACGAGTGCTCTTGTCCTGCACGAAATGCAACGCGATCTCGGGGTAGCCCTTCTTCTGGAGGAAGGCGATGATGGCCTGGCCGACGAGGTTGCTGTTCTTGATGATGGTCAAGACATCGTCGTACTTGCCCTGTACGAGCGCGAGCTTGAAGCGGAACTCGGTGGGGTCGATGGTGATGTTTTGGGGACGAGCCGAACGATCGAGGCACGAGACAGTCTTGCCCTTGACTCGGGTGAGGTAGACGGGCTGCTCGAGCGTCTTGATGATGCCGTTGTCTCCCTGAGGCAGCGCGTACTTGATGTGATTGAGCGTGCTATAGAGCAACACACCGCTCTCGTCCCACGCAGCGCTCTTGATGCGGATGGTCTCGTGGATGAGGTTGCTTGATGCAAACGACTTGTCGGCGAGGGTGATGGTGTGCTTGCTGAGCAGCGCCACCATGCTTCCATCGATGCTCCACACGACATACTTGACGGGAGGGCTGGTGAGCTCGGCGAGCGTCTTTTGTTGCTGGATGTCATACAGGATAACGCCAGTGGCGGTGCTGAGGATGAGACTGGCGGTGCCGCCAAAGAAGATCTCGTTTGTGGGCTGAGGCGGTGTGATGGTCTTGGTAACGGCGTTGTTGAGGTCGCGGATCTCGATGGTTTGGGCAGCCTTGTCGAGCACGGCGAAGCGGTTACGAGCAACAAAGATGGCGCTGGAGCCCTGTCCACGCTTGCCGACGCTGGACGACTCGGCAAGATCGCCGCCGGCCTCGCGTGGCAGAGGGGCGACATCGAAGGTGCCCTGGTCTCCACTGACCGAGGTGACAATGACGGAACGCTCTGCCGGGTTGAAGCTGAGGGTGCGCGGGGGAACATACTGGTTGCCGAGACGCTTGACGCTGAGAAGGGCGTGGTCGGCTCCGGTGCCGTAATCGAGCGAGCGCACCTGCTTGTCGCGAATGTAGTAGAGGGTGTTTTGGTGGACGGAGAAGGCCGGACGCTCACGCTCGAGCTTGAAGACGATGAGACCATTGTCGTGACCAGCAGCAAAGAGATTGAGGGTGGGGTGAGCGGTAAGCACCCAGAAGCGGTCGCTTTCGCGACGGAAAGTCTGGACAGCGGTACGTTTGCCCATGTCCCAGACACGGATGGTCTTGTCTTCGGCATCGGAGATGATGAGTTCGTGTCGAGGGTGGAAGAGAGCGCACGAAACGTTGTTAAAGTGGCCGCGGCAGGTGTCGACCTCCCAAGCTTTGGTATCTGACATTCTCCACAGCTTGATCTGGCGGTCGTCACCGGCCGAGACGATGAGAGGCAGCGTGGGATGGAACGAGGCCCAGTTGACACCGCGGTCGTGACCTTCGAGCACATACTTGACCATGGCATCTGTGTTGCCAAACAAGTCGGCCTGGCCGCTGTTGGCGCGCGCGATCTGCTCTTCGATGCTCATGGGCTGAGCGGAGGTATTTTTCTTGCGCAAGCCGCTGATGTCCCATACGCGCACTGTCTGGTCCATCGAGGCTGATACAATGAGGTCCTCCTTGGGGTGGAACTGTGCGCACATGACATAGTGGTTGTGGCCGGTGAGAATGGCGATGCATGTTCTGCTTTGCCAGTTCCAGATACGGATGGTCTGATCATCGGAAGCACTGAGAATCCAAGGGTGCTCGTGGTGGAAGAAGACGGTGCGGACGTAGTCGAGATGGCCGTTGAGAGTGAAGAGGCATTTACGGGTCTTGTGATTCCATACTTTGATCTTGTAGTCGTCACCGCCACTGACCAAGAGGGGTTGGGAAGGGTGGAAGCAGATGCCTCTTACGGGACCATCGTGCTCCTCGAGTCGGTCGTAGATGGTGCCGGTCTGATAGTTCCAAAGCTGAATGGAGCCGTTGTGGAGAGAGGCGGCCAAGAGGGGAAGGCGCTGGTGGAAGGCGATACCCTTGACCCTGTTGGACTTGCTCTCGAACTTTGTGAGCATCTGCATGGTGGAGAGATCTGTGCCCGAAAGACTCGAGCGGCTCGGTGCGAGTTAGCGAAAGCAGAAGCTGGGCGTGGAGAGTACAGGAGGTCGACGAATGGGACTGCTCTTCCAGGAGCGATGCCTTGACCTTTTCCGATAGACGCCCGGTGTCGGAGGTCTGATGCTGCGCCTCCTCGTAGTTATAACCTCGAGCGCGAGACGTGCAACGACTAGAAGAGGACAAAGAAAGGACAAGGAGAAGGAAAGGAAGGGTGACGAAAAACAAGGAGAAGGAGGTGGAAGAAGTGTGATGCCGTTGATTCGAGGACGTGACGCACGCAGGGAGAGCGTTGCGGTGAGGATTTGGCCGAGTGCAGTGAGGGTGATGGTCTTAGCAGACAGACGCTTGCTCACCTTCCCGAGACGGTTGCGTTGCTACGTTGCTGTGTGCTGTGCTGTGCTGTTGGCTGGCGGTTGGAAAAATGCAGACGTGGCTCAACTGGCTGCTTGCTGTTCGTTCAAGAATGGCCTGTGCTTGGCGCCCCTTCCTCACTCTCACACACACACACTCTCTCTCTTTCTCGTGTTCTTCCTCCCGTGCGGTTGGTCGTGTTGGATCGTCCCAGCCTGGTTTGTATTCTCTCCCTTGAAAGGCTTTGCAGGACACCGATCGTTTTCTAATTGAGCTTGAATTCATAGGTACAGATTCGAGGTTGTGTTACTTTTGGATTTTGAAAATGTGAGATCGCCTTTTTGAGCGAGAGTGACCGTTTGCCAGTCTCACGTGACGGCAGCTTGGCGCGTAAGGGTTGCTTTGCAAGCGTTGGATGCAGCAGAGCCACGGTTTGCACAGTTTCTGACAGCCAACCTCACAAAGCCAAATCGACCACTTGAACTCCACTTGCCCTTGTGTTCTGCCTGCGCTTGGCATCGAGCCGCTACCTCACACCATCGTCACCCTACACGAAAGGCTAAGGCTGGCATGATCCGATCACAAGCTAGCTCCTGCCTCGACTCTACAGCAGCATCCCATCGAGGCATCATTCGTACCGACTCTTGCGCAATGTCATTGATACCCAAGTAGATTCCATTCGGCTGCCGAAAACAGGACGAAGCTGCAAACGTCAGCAACTGGCCCGTTCCGTCATGGCGTCTCGCACATCGCAAATGCCCACTCAAGCTGCCAGGCACCAACGGCTTCGCAGAGGAGGCTCTCGATGCAGTCACTCGTGTCGTCTCCATGTTCCTCTGCTTGAGCTTGGTGCCAACATGACCTTACAGCTGGCGCACGAACGCAATGGCCTCCTGCTATCTCGAGCCTCTTCTAACCAATGCGACAACCGCGGTCGCATTCTGCAAGCATTGCAAGACAGTCATGTTGACCTCAGCAAAGCACAGACATGTGGACATTGCAACCAACTCACAGCAAGGCTCACCGAGTCACTCTTACACCATCTCCTCTTTGCCAAAGGCCAGCTGCCAGAGCCAGTCAGCCTGCTACGAAAGAGAAGAGAGATGGCGGACCGGACCAGCGAGACTTCAAGAACAAATCGTTCTCGAACCAACTCTACTCGAACAAGGAAAGAAGATAAAGTGCTCCGTAAGCTCGATCAGCTTCGACTACACCTAGAGCAAGCCGCATCACAGCTGGCCAGGCTCACCGAAAACAACGGTGAAGGTCCATCACGCCATCCTTGTGCATCGCCATCTCATCGCATGACCTCGAACGACCTGCGCCTTTTGGTGGTCATGGGCTCGAGCGCCGCCATGCCGCGTGAGGTGTTTGTGCTCGACCTAATCCAAGCCGTGGGCAGGTGCAGCACCGCTGAGGATGCACTTCGACATCTGAACGATTCGCAAGCAGGTAGTTTTGGCCCTTCGAACGCGAGCGAAGTGGTGGACTCGAACCTTGCGCAAGTCTTGTCAGCGTCGTCCGAACGCACTCGCGACGCAGCTCGAACCAAGACGAGCAGCAATTGGGAGCGCAAGCTGGTTCGCCTGCTCGTGAGCGATGAGCGCCTCGAGCCTTTCCTGGGAACTACCCTAGCGCCGACAAAGATGCACTTGTTCCTCAGTGCACCCGTCTCATTTCGCTGCCCCGGCTGGTCAGCTCGTCAGTATCTCGACTTTGATTTGGATCGTCTGTGCGAACCTAGTCCGGCGGACGACTCGGACATCGCTGCTGGATCCACAGACACCAGCATGTCATCGCTCAAGTCTCACAACATTCAAAGGCCCAAGAGAGCTCCATCGAGCCTGTTACACGCTCAAGGCAGGAGATGGAGCAAGTCGGCGTGCGAATCTTCTTCTTCGGTGACGGATTCATGGCCCGAAGACAGCGCATCAGATCAGCTGGGCGAATCGAGCATCAGCTCCGTGTCGGACGACAGCCAGCCGTCGTCCGCTGCTGAAAAGCTTTGGCACATGGGTGCCGCAGCATCCGCTGCCGATGGCTGGTTGCCAAGGTGCAGCAGTCCCCTCGCAAGCGCTTCAAATATTCAGGGACAAGGAGCGCATAGCGTCGAAGCGAGCCGCACAGGATCGTCGCTAGGATCGTCCACCATATATGGCCACGATTCGCACGATGCTGCAATAAGCTCTCCGCAGGGGTTGCCACACAACTCTGAGGACTCGGCAGCGATTCACAGCAGCGGAGGTGGCCTCGGGTGCGGGATGATGGCGCCGATGGATGAGACAATAAGCAAGCTGCGCGTCGACGGCGGTTCAGCAGCACCGACACACGAGCTTGAAGTAGGCGTTCGTCGACGTTCACGTGAGCCCAAGGCCGGCGGGCTGCTCAGCCGCAACTTGCTCAAAGGAAGTGGCAGCCGGCAGCATTCACGCGCAGGATCCGACTCGAGCTCGGTGCGATCCATTGCATCGTCGTTGAAGCGCGCTCCTCGCTGCGCTGGTCTGCAGATTGATTTCACCGATCCAAATCAAGCAGCAGCAGCTGCTGTCAGCGCTTCAATGGATGACGTGGGCAGCAACATGGCACAACCCGCAGTAGAGCGCTGTTGGTTCCAGTGTGAAGCTGTTCTGGAAGGTTTCCGATGACTTCCTCCTAGCGTCATTCCACGGTTCAGGCTCGTTGCATCAGTGCCGAGTCGCCCAGATCAGTTGCGGGCTTTGGTCGAGATGCTGTAGTTGTATCATTATACCATACTTATCTTATAGTATTTATTAGTCGCACCAACGAGCGTTTGTACTATTGCTATTCGACCTGAGCAAACAACACTCAGAGATAGGAATGGAGCAGAGCCAAGAGATGTACACGATGATGAGCAGGGTGAAGTGTTGGTTTCAGCTTCGGGGAAGCATGCAATCTCACAAACGTCTGCTCGAAAAAAGTGATGCAGCGCAAATAGTACATGATGCAGCGTGACACGCAACTGCCGACCACCGGCAGACGTCGGGCTTGGATCGACGGTCCAACAGCATAGCTCGATTCGATGCGATCTTGCATTCTGGGCCTGCGGTTCTAAAAGTTTAACTCGCTTCTTGCTTTCCAACTGTGTGTGTCGAAGTTGAACTGTTGGATTTGTATCAAAATGAGAGGCGCGGATCGGGGCGAGAGTCGCGGCACCAACTCAGGATGAAATGAGGCCAGCAGCACAGCCCAAAAAAAAAAGAAAAAAAAAAGAGAAAAAAAAGGATTTGTAGAGATTTAGGCTGCTGCGTTGGCCTGGCTTGAGAATTTTGACCCTGAAGATCATCTGCGAGTGTGAGTCTCAGGCTGTTGTTGCTGTAAGCGAAAATGCACTCGCCAACATCAATACTGTAAACACGATTTCAACTTGCTCTGAATTTCAGCATTTTTGAAATGGCACACCGCGGCTCCGCCGCCTTTCCGAAGACTCCGCCGGGCTGCTGGCTGTGTATACTGTACTTTTGGCAGACGGCGGCATTTCCACACGAGGCCCTGCAGTTGCGACGCATCTCTCGGCAGCTGCAGCGCGACAAGAGTCAAGGGCAGAAACTCAGAGACCCAACCGCATGATTTTCTCTTTTCTCTCTCGAAATACAACGGCCTCCTGAAATGAACAGCAGCAATAGCACCTCAGCGTAGGGTTTGGTATACTCTGGTTTTGGATTCGATTCATAACGGACTGGCTAGCTGGCTGGCGGAATGGCTTGACTCGCGCTCACCGCTCGGCGCTGTGCATGCGTGGCCTGATTGACCCGTCCTGTGCCGCCTCTCGAGTCGGTGTGCCGGCTGCTGCTCCTGGCTCAAGGGGCTGGCTGTTTCAAGGCGTGATGGTGAGTGGGTCAGGCTGCTGGCCGACACTATGGTTCATCGGCACCGGCGCCAAAGGCTTCCACTCTCCTTCCCTTAGCATCATCCATTGTTGACCATCAATCCCATACCTCTCCTGCGCATTCCTAGGACATTGCCTTCATTCTCCACTTCTGATCCTCGACCCGGACGTTTCAGCACCACGCAAACAGGATCACACCTACTCGCTTCGATCCAACACAAAACAGTACACTCGCCGTGTTCTCGACCGAGCACCTCTACGATAGGCTCAGCATTCTTGCCTTGTCACTTCTCAGCACCAATTGTCGATTCGGCATCACTCGCACCTGCACTCCATTACGGCGCAATCGAATCAGGACCATTATCTGCCAAGGAGCACAAGACGCACTCGCGACTCAAGCAGCGCCTACATCGGAAGCTTGGTGTGCATCTATAACCGCAGCCACATGATCACAATGTTGAGGTGGCTATCAACAATACTCGCCGTCTCGGCGCTCTTTGCCGGCGTCTCGGCGCAGACACAATACGGCATTGGCATGCCCAACAATGTCACCTCGTTGCAAGGCACATGGAGCTCGGGCTCAGGTCACGTTCTCACAGGTCTCAACTTTTACGACCCAGTCAACAACTCGTTCATCTACCCTGCCACCGCCGGTCAGTCGTATAGTTTCACCGACGACGGCTACTGGGAACAAGCACTCTACATTTACAACACCAACCCCACCAAGCCCAACTGTGTCTCTGCGCAGCTCATCTGGCAGCACGGCACCTATCTGCTCAATAGCAACAACACACTCACGCTCAACCCCTTCAAGGGTGACGGACGTCAGCAGGTCTCGAGTCGATGCGCAGAGAACTCAAACTATGTTCAGTCGTACAATCAGGTAGAGAACATGCAGGGATTTGAGATTCACCTCAACACGCACTACAACTCGCCAGCGTACTATTTGCAGTTGTACGAGTTTGACGGCACGCCCAAGCCGGTGATGTGGCAAGTGTTTAACCCGCCCCAGATGCTGCCGACGCAGCCGCTGCATGAGGAGATCATCGGTGAGCTCAACAGCTCGTAGTTGCAAGCGGACCTGGAGCTTCGGCCTGGAGCGGAACACATGCAGGGCCACTTTATCAGGCCTCGTCGATTTGTCTTCTACAGACGCGCCTTTCCGACTGTTTGCGGCAGCATCGCCATCCGCCTCAGGTAGTCCTTTCTTCGATCACCGTGTTTTCTTAGAACATCCCCTGTCATTCCTTTGCATTTTTCGGACAATAAGCTTATCTCTATTGCATCACATACAATCCTTCTATGCGAGGTCAAAGAGCCAACGAGTGTTGTACATGGCAGCCTCTGCGACTTGCTCGATAGGTAGGGACTTGACACTGGCAACAGTGGCGGCTATCAAGCCGATCAAGCATGGTTCATTGCGACCTTTGACCATGGAGTCGACGTTCCACTTTTCCTTTTTGACAGACGGTGGCTAGTAGAGGGCATGCAGGGCAGGGCTGGTCTGCTTGAACGACTGGATGTGGGCGTGTGAGGCGTGGGTCGAGCGCGGGTCGCACCACGGTGCATCTGCATGTCAAGAGTGTTGGAACAAAAGAAGAGCACTAGGTCAGTGGAATGATGTCAGATGGTTCAAGGGATGACGGGAGGGGTAAGGACAGACCTGTTTCGAGCATGAGGCGGGATAGTGGGATGTGTTGCACCACGTCGAGATTGTCTTGTGTCTTGAGCGAACAGCCGTTGATGCCGATGAACAGTCCGAGCTCGAGCAGTTCTTTGACTTGGTCGACGGTGCCGGTGAAGCTGTGGACCACTCCTACCCTCTTTGCGCTGGCATCATGCTTGTGTTGGCCGCCTTGGCCGGAAAGGGCGGTGTGGATCTCTTCTATCCGCGGTCGGAGGATGTCGACAAAGTCGCGATGTGCTTCTCTGGAATGTAGGAACAGTGGCAGTTGGACCTCTGCTGCGAGGGCAAGCTGTGTTGCAAAATGTTTCTTCTGCACATGCGCGGGCGAAAAATGCAACCTGTCGTAGTCCAGTCCACACTCTCCCACTGCTACGACCTTGCTCCCTCCTTGGCCGCCCTCTCTGCGAGAATCGAGAATGAGCTGCTTAATCTTGCCCAAGTATGCATCAGCTCCTTCTTGGTATGCTTCCATCTCCGAGGAGCGCGTGGGATGGCATCCCGCGGTGGAGTAGAAGCCTCGGTAACGCTGTGCGAGGGAAAGCGCTTGGTGAGATTCCTCCAGATTGCCGCCGGTGAGGATCTGGCCTACGACACCGGCTCTGTCGGCGCGGGCAAGGACGGTCTCGAGGTCGTCTGGGTGAGCTTGCTTGCCGTGATACGAGCCACGAAAGACGGGATCGGTGAGGTTGACGCCAATGTCGATAAAGTGGGGTGTGGACGCCATGGTGCGGTTCTGGATGGTCGCGGTGCGAGGAATGAAGGGGAAAGGCGCGCTTGTTCTGAGTATACTGCTTGCTCCCTTCCGCAGCATGTAGCTGACTCTAGCGTCTCGGAGGGGATCTGGAAGTTGTAGAATCGAGAAAGGAGGGAGGAAGTGCTGGGGGGGAGAAGGTTTCCTCGAACGAGCCAAGCTTCGTGACGTTCGGCCTCCACACCAACACTTAATTAACAAGACCAAAATGTTCGGAATCTCGAGCTAACATCTTGGCCTGTTACAATTTGTCGGACGAAAGGGCTGGCACGTTCCGTTGCGGAATTTCGGCAAGCGTCCACATTTTCCACGCCACGGTCATATTCAGACCCGCATCCGATCAGAGAGAAAGGCTGCCAAGTGGGTCTAGGGCGTTTCTTTTCGTAAAGCAGCGAGATGGCCCTCATGGCGCCGAGCGCTTCAACTACCTACCCGGTTGTACATCCAGGACATCCTTCGTCTTGAATCTGGTCTGATCAGCACCTTTCGCAGGGAGGGTTTAGCCGGCAACTGGAATTGGAAGGCAAGCCAGAAGGACAGGACTGGGAGAGCGGAAGGAATTCTTGCAGCTCAGTTCAAAAAAAAAAAAAAATAATAATAATAATAAAAAAGAAACTCGTTTTGGGAAAATTTAATTCTTGTTGAAATCACACGAATCGAGAGCACTTTGAAGGATGGAGCTTTGAAGAAATGGGGTTGCTGTGTTGGTGTGTTGGCTCGGCGCTCCTTCTCCACTCTGTCAAAGCTGTGCGTTGGCTGTGACTTGCTGCCAACACGAGGTTGCGATGGACTGACTGACTGCTTTGGCCCCTCCTCGGCTTTCAGCTTTCCTCATTCTTCCGGTTCCGTGCGCAGCCAACGCAACGCTTGCTCCCTCGAACCCTAACCCTAACTCTGTAACCCTGTAACCCTGTCGCCGTTCCCTTACATCCCTTGTTCTTCTCTCCCCTCTTCTCACTGTTTGTCACCACCCGTTCACTTGATCTCCTTCCTTCAAGTCCAGTCGACAGCATACGCCATCGACGTACACAAGCAACAGTCTTTGCCGCTTTCACTGCAGGCACTCAGGGTCTCATTCGGTTGACGTTCTCGGGTACAAGCCTCTTGCCTCCTCTCTCTCTTCTCGTCCGCTTGCACATCTCTCGGCTCTTCATTCAAACCTTGCTCCTTGGCAGCATTTGCTGATCATCTTGCTTTCTGAAAGTAGCCAACATGGCCGCGTCTAGCTCCTCGTACCTCGCTGCCAAGAGCTTGGCTTGGGCCAATGGTTCGCTCGCTGCTGCTGGCAAGGCTAGGCCCGCTTTGCGCCCAGCAAGTCAAATCGATGTCCTTCACGTCTTTGTCCCTGGTCTTCGCCCACCTGCTTCCGGCTTTTCCACCGCCATCACCAAGCACTACCATCAAAGGCGCAAGGTAGAAGAGACTCAGCCCTTGATCAGACGCAGGTTCGTCCGCTACCAATCCACAGAGACACAGCAGCGCTCCTCGACTTCGCCAAACAATGACCATTCCTACCCGCCCCCTGGCACATTGTCCAAAGATGCCAAGGCTGCTTCCTCCTCCACCTACCACGGCCAGTCGGCTGGCGCTCTTCCACAAGCCCCTACCACCGTCAGCCCTCTCCCGGCGTCCACCGACACGGCCGCCGAACTCGGCTCCGCTGCCAACCAGACCGCTGCCTCCCAGATCATGCTCGCAGAGCAAAAGGCCAAGGAAAAGGAGCTCGAAGCCAAAAAGCCCAAAGGTCCTCTCACCACCCGCATCTGGGCCAAGGTCAAGGAAGAGGCTCTCCACTACTGGCACGGCACCAAGCTCCTTGCAAAGGAAGTCAGGATCTCGTGGCGACTTCTTCGCAGGCTCATGCTCGGCTACAGCCTCACACGCAGGGAAAAGCGTCAGCTCAAGCGCACCTTTGCCGATCTGCTTCGTCTCATTCCCTTTATCCCCTTCATCATCATTCCCGCCGGTGAGCTGCTGCTTCCCGTTGCCATCAAGATCTTCCCCAACATGCTTCCAAGCACATTCGAGAGTAAATTCTCTGTCGAGGAGAAGCGCAGAGGTCTCATCAAGGTGCGACTAGAGATGGCCAAGTTCTTGCAAGAAACCATCAAGGAGGGCGGTTTGCAAGCCTCGGACAAGGTCAAGACCTCGGAAGAGTTCAAGGAGTTCTTCCGCAAGGTGCGATCCACCGGCGAGTCGCCCAGCAACGAAGACATTATCAAGGTGGCGCAGCTCTTTGAGGATGACCTCACGCTCGACAATCTCACCCGTCCACAGCTCGTTAGTGTTTGCCGATACATGCAGATCAACGCCTTTGGTACCGACAACTACCTCCGCTACCAGATCCGCCACAAGCTCAGCCGCATCCGCCAAGACGACATTGCCATCTCAACCGAGGGCGTCGACAACATGTCGCACTCCGAGCTGGTCAGCGCCTGTCAGAACCGAGGCATCCAAACCTCGAACCTCTCCGAGGACCGTTTGCGTGAGGAGCTTCAGCAGTGGATCGATTTGCATCTCCGCAGAAAGATCAGCGGTACCCTTCTTGTGCTCAGCAAGGCCTTCAACTATGTTGCTGCTGGCAACAATGATGACAATGCCCAATCGCATCTGCGCAGCCTCGAGCTGACCCTCAGCAGCTTGCCGGACAACCTGGTCAACGAGGCCGAACTCAGCGTCAACAGCGAGGGTGCCACCAACAAGCAGCGTCTAGAGGTGCTCCAGCAGCAAGAAGAGCTCATCGAGGATGAAGCTGAGCAGGAACAGGAGGAGGCAGCTGCACGTGAAGCTGACAAGGAGCGTCGCAACGCCGAAAAGGCAAGGCTCGCTCGTGAAGAGGAGGAAGCTCGCTCCTTGCTGCCCAAGAAAGAGACCGACCCCCAGCTCGAGGATGCTCGCATGACCAATGAGCAGCTCACCGAACTCGGCGAGGCGCTCAGCATCTTGTCGGCAAAGTCTTCTGTGCTCAAAGAGCGAGAGGAGCTTGCGCAGCTCATCAAGGAGGTCAGCGGCACCGAAGCTTCCTCCGAGCAAGCTGCTGCCGCGCCCTCGACCAAGACCGATGCCGACAGCTCCTCTTCTGCCACCGAGGCCGACAATTCGGACGGCTCCTCGTCGGCTGCTTCCGCTTCCGCACGCAGCATGACCAAACGCATCAAATCCATGCTCGAAAAGATCGACAACCAGCTCGAAGAGTACGACCGAGACGTCGGCTCGCGCATGCACCTCATCGAAGCCTCACACACAGGCAAGATCTCGGTCGACGACCTCGAGCAAGCACTTCGGCTCATCAAGCACAAGCCTGAAGATGAAGTCATCGAGAAAATCGTCGACAAGCTCGATGTAGACCATGACGGGCTTGTGCCGCTCGATGATGTGCTCGAGCTCGCGCGTGCAGAGGCTGGGCTGGGGATTTTGAGAGATGAAGGTGTCAGGCAGATCCAGGCTCAGGGCCAGGAGATTCGCAACGGCGACGCACCCAAGCCGAAAAAGAGCGACATTGTCGAGCATTAAGCCCAGCCATGAACGGCGCTGTCTGATATCTGATCACCTCTCACATTCAATCCACCACTTGTTGCTAGCCGACTGTACGGTCAAAACGCACTTTGTAATCACCTCTGCAGTTTCGTTCGAGTTTTCGGCTCGGCTCGGGTTTGCGCGTTTGTGCTGGATAGCTGTCGATTGATGCGCCACTTGCGTGGAGGTTCTTCTTATCGTCCTTGCCACACTTGCCGTGCGGATGTTTGCCAGTGAGAAGGGCGGGAACGGGTTAGCGATGGTACTGGGCGAAGAACTAACGAAACGGTTCGGGTTTGCATGGGGAAGCAAGACGAGGTGTGGTGAGCGAGTGAGCTCGGCGACTGGCCCGATGGGAAGTGAGTGATCTTGTTTGGGCGGTTGCTGGCTGTGGATTCTTGTGCCGCTGGATGCTGAGGCTGGGCGGTCACCGTGTTGGAGGATGCACAACGCAGTGAGATGACAGAAGGAGGAAGGAAAGGGAAGCAAAAACGGGATCGATTGCATCTTGCGCTAAGTGAGCGCCCTAACATCATGTATGATAACCGCCTCACTACTCGCACCCATCCACCCCCTATCCCCCGACGCCGTAATCAAAAACCTACACCCCCCATCCACCACCAACCCTGACAAACTCGCCCCATGATGCCCCGCCACGATCTTAAACGGCACCTTCCCCTCCCCCCCACCCGCGGGGACAAACTGAGTATCCCACAACCGCACATTGTCGTAGCTGCCACACGCAATATGCCTCGCATTCGGCATGGCCGCTAACGCATACACCGGTCCCGAACCAGACGGCAGTCGTAATGACCGAACAAAGCGCGGCGATGTGGGCATACGCAGATCCCACTGATCGACAGATTCGTTTCGGCGACCGACGAAGATGGTATCGCCCGTGGAATTGAAGATGGCGGATTGGCACCAGGGGGGGATTTTGGAGGGGAGCGGGAGAGAGTGCACGCCTTGGGGTTCGCCGGAGGAGGTGAGGTGGGTGGGACAGCGGAGGTCCCAGAGGATGACTTGGCCGGAGAGGGAAGTGGAGAGCATGATGTCCCGGCTGAAGGTTGAGAGGGGGGCGTCGAAGGAGGAGGCGATGCTGAAGCCGCCGAATGCGGGCTTGGGGAGGGATTTCTTGGGTGGGGTGCTGGGGGTGGAGGAGGGTTGGGTAGCTTTGGCGGTGGCAGAGGTGGAGGTGGCGGAGGGGAGCGCGATGGATGGCGAAGTAGCGGCAGGAACGGGTGTGCCGCCAGCTACGAGGTTGCTTTGCGAAGAGGGGTTCTTGACCATCGCCCGCCCAGCAAGAGGCATATCTTCGTCCGACGACCCATCGTCCTCCTCCTCTTCCTCCGCATCTCCATCCGCATCCGCATCACCGTCCGCATCCGCATCACCGTCCGCATCCGCATCCCCCTCCCCATCCATCTCTGCATCCCCCTCCCCCTCCGCACCCCCCTCCCCATCCTCATCGCCATCCCCAAACAACGAGTCATTCCCATCACTCTCATTCCCGCCTGCACCATCCGCATCGCCCTTCCCCCCCTCCTCCTTCCTACCCTCCTTCGCGGCGCTCGACGGCGGCGGCGGAGTATCGCCGCCGAAAAGATCATCATCACCACCATCGTCATCGAGGTCCTGATCGGCACCAGCGACCATCAACCCACCAGCGGTAGTCCCGCTCGCACCGGCTGTGAGGCTGTCCGGCCTTGTGCCGTCGGCTTTGGTCGCGCCACTGCCGTCGAGAGACATGCCGAGGCTGGCGTTGAGCTCGGCTTCGAAGGCAAGTTCTTCTTCGGTGGGGTCGTCGCCGGCCGCCGCGCCAGAAGATAGCGTGGAGGAGGAGGGCGCGGAAGGGTCGACGCTTTCGATTTTGACTTCGGCTGGAGCAGCAGAGGCAAGAGGCGTGTGGGCGTTGTCGGCTGGCAATGCATCAGTTGCGGCAGGGGTGTCCCTTTTGTCCAACGAAATGGCTTGGTTTGTAACACTGTCGCTGTTGGGAGCTATGCTATCGCGCGTGGCGTCTGGTAGGGGATCGCTGGCAGGGGCATCGTTGGCTTCTTTGTCAGCCGTCTGTGGCTTGTCAGATGTGCCCTGGGCATTGGATGTTTCGGCTTGAGTCATGCTCTCAACTCGACCATCCTCGACGTTCTTGCTGACTTCTGAGTTCGCGGACGGTGTTGGTGGTGCATGCGCCGTGTCACCCGGAGACGCTTCTTTTGAAGCACCATCTCTCCCTCGTTGTGCCTCCCCCTCCTTCGCATTCCCCTCGCCGTCATCACCATTCTCCCCCGCATCCACTGTCGCGCCCACGCCTTCGTTCCGCGCCTTGTCCTCCGCATCCTCGTCCACCTCTTCTGGGTCGCTCCTCGCAGCGGACTGATGTATTGCCACTGTCGGGCTGCCCTCCCTCCTCTGCTGATACGGCCTGAATGACAAACTCGAAATCTGCCCAGCATGACCCGGAAACGATCTGATCACTTGACCCGTATTCAAGTCCCACTGATGCACGCCCCTATCCCACCCGCCCGAGATCATCGTCGCCTCATCCGACGTGAGCGCTAGTGCAGAGACGGCACCCTTGTGTTTGCGAAACACGTGGCGGGTGACACCCGGTTCGTGGCGCACACCATAGAGATGGATGTTGCCCGACTCGGAACCGCTGAGCCCCCACAATGCGTCCTGTTGGATCGCAAGGCTGTGGACGACGCCGATGAGACGG
Source organism: Ustilago lituana (assembly GCA_928869825.1). Lineage (NCBI taxonomy): Eukaryota > Fungi > Basidiomycota > Ustilaginomycetes > Ustilaginales > Ustilaginaceae > Ustilago > Ustilago lituana. Next base: position 145,162 of record CAKMYA010000030.1, read on the forward strand.
TCTTTCTCTGCCACTGCTGGCGAATTGACAAAGGAAGATGAGGAGGAGGAGGAGGCGCCGTTGGTAGGGGGATGTTCTTCGTTGGGCCAAAAAGCTGTCAATGTTCCACCTCTTGTAATGCCCTCTACAAAGCCGTGGCGCACATTCTGGGTGAGCATGGTCTTGCCGTTCATGGTGGCATGCACGTCGTACTTTCTGACAAACCCGTCGGATCCGCCGGTGAGCAGCGTCTGGCCGTCGAGCGAGAGCGCCATGGCGTGGATCTGCGCTGCGTGCGGCGCAGCAGCTAGGGGTTCGATCTGGTATCCGAGAGATGTTTGGATGCAAGCGGGGGGAGGACGGAAGAGGTTGCGTCGCTCTTGGACCTTGCGGAGGTATGTGGCGGCGGAAAGGGCTTCGTCTTGGGCAGAGCGCGGGAGGGTGCCGTTGCGGGAGGCGGCGACGGAGGCGTCGTCAGCATCGTCATCGGCGTCAGGGTCGTCGTCATCGTCGTCGTCGTCAGCATCACCATCGGCGTCATCGTCGTCCATGTCGTCATCTTCGTCGTCGTCGCCCTGGTCGTCGTAGTCAGGTTCTTCGATGGGCTCCTGCTCCTGCTCATCATCCATCTCTATGTCGTCGTCCATGGCGGACTATGTGGGGCAGGCTCGACAGGTCTTCGGTTGCAGACTGTCGGTACTTGCAAGCGGCTGGTTAGCAGCTGTATCCTTGAGCTCCGTAGTGATGCCAGGGTTGCTCACGACAGCTGCATCCGTGCGAGAAGGATTGCGGAATAGGTGCAGCTGCTGCCACCGTGGTCGCAAGTATGCTGGGGGACCAGGTGGAGAGGCTGGGGTATGGGTCCAGTACGAGGTGGATGCAGCCGAGGATGGAAGAAGGGGTGTGCGTTTGTCGACGTGGGGAATCGCGCTCCTTTAGCACCGCGAAGAATCCACTTTATCGGGAAAAGAGCGCAAGATCGGGCATCACCCTTTCTCTGCAATCTGGATCTGACGCAACGTGCATGGTCCAAGCTCGAATCGAGAATTCAAATCGCCCATTCGAAAGGGGCTCAACACACACGCAATCCAAACAGCGTGCATCTATACCTTGTCACTCTTCACTACACTCTTCCACCTTGTTCCCTACAACTCAGCATTGATTATATATACACACACACCCTAAGCACCGACTTTGTGCCACGTCACCCCCTCCCGACCAAGCTGCGAATCATCCAATCTAGCCTTCGCCCATCATGTCATCAGGCAAAGGCCAACGCGAGGCCGTCTTCCCCACCCGCCAAGCGCTCGGTAGCACCAAGACCCGACTCAAGGGCGCACAGACCGGCCACTCGCTCCTCAAGAAAAAAGCAGATGCACTCACCAAACGCTTCCGCACCATCACGCACAAGATCGACGAAGCCAAACGCAAGATGGGCAAAGTGATGCAGCAAGCCTCCTTCTCCCTCGCCGAGGTGCAGTACGCCACGGGTGACATTGGCTACATAGTCCAAGAGTCGGTCAAGTCGGCCAGTTTTCGAGTCAGGGCGAAGCAGGAGAATGTGTCTGGTGTCATCTTGCCTGCGTTCGAGGCGGATGTTAAGGACAAGTCGAACGGCGCGAGTGGTTCTGGGGGCGAGTTTGCGCTCACGGGTCTCAGCAGGGGTGGGCAGCAGGTGAATAAGGCGAGAGAGACGTATACTAAGGCGTTGCAGGTGTTGGTGGAGCTGGCGAGTTTGCAGACGGCGTTTGTGATCTTGGATGAGGTGATTCGGATGACAAACAGGCGAGTGAATGCGATCGAGCATGTCATCATTCCCAGGCTGGAGAACACGATCAATTATATCGTCTCCGAGTTAGATGAGGCGGATAGGGAGGAATTCTTCCGGCTCAAAAAGGTGCAGGCCAAGAAGAAGGAGAAGGCCGCGGCGAGCGATAGGCAGCGTGCAAACGACCAGCAGCAGCAGCAGGAAGATGACGACGACGAGGGTGGCGAGGATGGCGAGGACAGCGAAGAGGCAACCGAGAGCAAAGATGCTGGAGCTGCAGGAGGGGCAGCGACTTCATCGACGGGTAAGAAGAAGAAGAACAAAAAGAAGAAGAAACCCAACAACGCCAGCACCGCAGCAGCAGCAGAGGACCAAGAGCAGGGCGGCAAGGACTTGCTTTCAGGTGGCAAGGACGAGGATGTTATCTTCTAGCCCCTCGCTTTTGCGAACACTTTGTTTGTTGCGCCTTCCCCCGTCCCTGATCTCTCTCACGTTCGCCTTCGCATTTCGTTCCACCTTGCTCATGCAATTCATGTTTCGTTTGCTGTCTGACCTTTAGTATGTGCACGGACGCGGGTCAGATCGAAGCCTGTAACTGAAGAACAAAGTGTGCTGTTGCATTCCGCAATCAACCACATCTTGTGACGAGCGAGCGTATGTACGTCTCTACGACCAGCACAAGCTGATCAGCAGCGAAAGCGCCGCGCCAACGACCACGCCCACGGTCGAGGCAAACACCAGTCGCTCTTCTTGCTCGCGCCTTCGCCTTGCCACCTCTGCTTCCGGGGAAGGCCGTTCCACCTGCTCGATGGTTTGTACCACTTCTTCATCCGACTGAACCGGTGCCGGTGCAGGTACTGGTGGAGAGGAAGGTGGTTCGGCGCGGGCGAGGGCGGCGTTGAGAGAGTGCTGGAACTGGTCTACGCTGGAGAGTATGAGTTGTCTCGACTGTTCTTCTGCCGCTATGAGTTTGGATTCGAAGGTTTGGGCAAGCTTTTTGCGTTTGTACGGCTCCACGAGCAGGATCGCTAGGATGAACAAGAATGCTATCCATCACACAACAAGTACCGATTCGGAAACCAGTCAGCTACTTCCCCGTCTCTGTGTATGTTCGTGTGTGTATGCACTCAAGGTGAGCGGGGAAACAACTTGAACTTACCGTTGAGCCCAGCAACCACCAAACTGCCATAGGTACTCCACCCCCTCATCCTATCCGACCAGATCTGCTCTTCATGATACCTCACCATCACCGCCTTCATCAGCTCATCAAACGCCGCTTGCACCTCGGCCTCGCTCCGCTCGAGCTCTTTCTCCGCTTCGCCCTCCTCCCTGCTCAGCGCATGCTCCTTCCTCAGCAACTCTGTGTATCGCCCGAGATCCGCTTCGCTCCACGAATTTTTCCGGGACAACAGATCATTGGTTTCCCGCTGGCTCGCAGATCGGTTTTGGACCGCGGATAGGTAGGTTTTCTTGGCTGAAGAGGCGAGAGAGCGGGCGGAGTCGAGGGAAGACTCGAGCTGGGTGATGCGCGTTTTGAGGCCTTCGATGGCGGAATAGCCGGAATAGGTGTTGTAGTGGGCGGAGAGGGTGGAGAGTTTGTGGCGGAGGGTGGTGGCGAGGGTATTTGTGCGGGTTGAGGCTGTTTCCAACGCCTGTGAGAGCGCGGCGGAGGAAGTGAGGTCGCTGAAGGAGGGGAGGGAGGAGGTGGCACTGCGGAGACGGTCTATCAATGTTGGAGGTTGCGCTGAGAGAGGCGGTGGGGTGTGTTTGCTGCTTATATGGTCGCTCCTCGTTGTTGGGAAGAACTCGTTGGAGGACTGTTCCTGCGGAGAAGTCGAGGATTCTGCTAGGGTTGAAGATGCGTCTGATGGTCGAGATTGGACTGCCTGTGCTGTGCTGTGTGGGGTTGACGAGGATGGTTCAGTTGTTGTCGCTTCTCCGTATGAAGTGTGATATGCAAGTGCTTGTCCTGTTGACTCTTGTTCTGAAGGTTGTGGCTGCTTTGGATCGTTTTGTGTGCTCCTAACTGCAGAGCTGCTCGAGCTGGACCTGTCCTTCACATCGTCCATCGAGCGCAGAGATGTGCTACATGAGAAGCTGCGGCATTGCACTATCCCGCCACCAGGACTCCCTACTGCAACCCTCGCATCTGATAGAAGCAGCCTTTTCGATGGGACCGAAACTGACAGCCACGATTTGCGCCCATCGTTACACTTCGCCCGTGCTTCCACCGGACCCCAGCTTGCAGTCGAAGAGGAAGCTATCGAGCTCGCTGCCACCATCGAGCGTCTCGCCATCGGCGCCAGCACGCTCCTTGCAAGCGAACGCTGCATCTTGTCAGCAAGCAGCAAGAGCGGCTTGATGCGGAAAGAGCAACGCTCTCGAATGGCTCCACCTGCAACGTGTTGGGTTGAGTATACGGTAACTCGGCAAACTTGGGGCACGAGAAGGTTAATATAAAGCTGTGTGAGTGTCACTTTGCTCTTTCCCCCTCCCCCGATCCCTCCTTGAATCGGGCTTAACACGGGTGGGTCCATTTACGCGTTGAATTGGCCCCAACGACGCGCACAGCTGCAAAACCAACACTTTGCGCATTGCCCGCATCTTCGACTCAGCCATTCCTCACACCGAACACCGCATCTTGGCTCTGTTCCACCATTCTCTCCTCTCATTCTTTCTGTTCTCAAACACCTCTCTTCGATACCGTTGCAACGATGGACAAGCCCACACCCATGATCAACTCGTCCATGCTCGCGCAGTACTCGGGTCAGACCGTGCGCATCGTCGGCAAGGTGCAAAAGATTACGGGCAACACGCTGCTCATGCAGACCTCGGACCTCGGCAATGTCGAGGTTACGCTCAACCCCGATTCAGATATCTCTGGTAGCACGTTTGTTGAGGTTACCGGCAAAGTGTCGGAGGGGGGATCGAGTTTGGATGGCAACCAGATTAGGGAGTTTACGACGGTCGACTGTGGCGATGGCGTTGGTGAGTATCCGCACGACGACAATATTTAACAAGGGAGAAGGGGGATAGAGTGCTGACGAATGATCTTTCGCTGTTGCGATGTGGCGATGTGGGGCTTCGGGGACAGACATGACGTTGGTGGAGAACGTGGTGCAGATCTCGGCCGCTTTCCCAGCACTCTTCTCCGACTCTGCTTAAAGAAGCACACTACAATCCTCCACTTCTCAAGGCACGATATCGCATTCCACACATTGTACAAAACTTCGCCATGACCCTTTCATGAATCGCATCTAGCATCTATCTGTTTTGCCGCAGCATTCTCACGGCAGCATACGGTGAAGAAGGGTAGCATTACGGATAAGCAGCAGCAGGAATAATGAAAGTTGGCAGGGTTAGGGATGGTAGACGCTGCCCAGACGAGTGTCCCAACTCGGTCCACCGGCACCCATCTTCTGCTTCGCCTTTCCCTGCGCTTCAATGCACGCCAGTCCGCGCTCGAGCTCCAACCAAGGCTCTGTGCCTTGCACGTATCTCGCGCCCAGCCACTCGAAAGCATTCTTCTCCACTACTGCTGCAAGGTACCTCATCCACAGTGCTAGCTTTACCTTCCAGCCTTCATCCACCCCTGCTCCGCCCCTCTTCTCGTTGTCCGGGGCGTCGGTGCTAGTGGTGATGCCGTAGGATCGAAGGACCGTGAGCGCCTTCTGTCTATCGTGGTGTGGGGAAGAGCGCAGATGTGAGCGGAGCAAAAAGTCCAACTGACGCTTCCTCACCCCGTCTCCAGCTGCCGGAAGCGCAGCGGGGGCAATGGGGAAAAAGTCGTCAAAGTCGCTCTTGGAGCTGACGCCCCATCGTCTGCCGACGACGCTTCCGAGCAGCAGCGCCAGCCGAGCAGGTTTATAGGTCATCAGATCGACGTACACGCCATAAGATCTTGTGTAGAGCACGAGCTTCCTCTCCTTCCCATCATCACTCTCTGCCAGGCTCGATTGGATCTGGATACCCGAATCAGCTGGGTCAGTCGACACCACTGCCACCGTCCACCTCTCCCCCTTCTCTTCCAACTCTTTCACCCGTCGCAAGAAGAGCGAGAGCACATAGTCTTTGGCCACCTTCTCCGCCCAGCCCGCTTCCGGATAGGCCAGTCCCACGCTCCCATCGCTCGAAGAGGCTGGTTGCTGCTCACGATGTGGCTGGATGCGATTGACCGGTGGAGGCAGACCCACACCATCGTACGCCACTTCTGCCTCCTTTTCCGAAGAAGAACGCCTTGTTTCGGCGAGCTGCACCATATCCGGCCGGCCGAACGCATCGAGTCTCTTGGCGAAATGCAGCTTTCCCGCTTCCCACAGGATTCTGCTAAAGGTTAGAAAGAGGTCGGCCGGTTGGCGCAGCAGCGCAGCGTACAGAGTGGAAGAGGAGAGCGGTCGCACGCATCGTCCGACGTACGCACCCTGCTTTTTAGTCGGGCGAGGCGAGATAGAGTCGAGGGTCGCCATGAGCTTCTTCACCAACCTGTTGGGCTCATCTTTGGCCTCGACAAGCAGAAGGAGGCGGACGCCGAGCACAAACGCGCCTTTCCCCCCTGCTCCAGCGAACGGTTCTTTGAGGAGGAGCCTGTAGTACCCGCCACGATCGTTGAACGGCGAGACGTGAAACGAGCGAGGAAACGTCCACTGGTGATCGTAGCCTCCCCTCCGCGTTTCCATCTCGCCCTCATCGCTGTTCTTCAGTCCATCTTCGTTCTTGCCCGCTTCAAGCACATAGATGTGCCTTTCGCTGAATGTGTTGTGCACTTCGAGCACCACCAGCCAGAACGCGCCCCGTTTCTCTTTGTCTCCTTTTGCGGGTTGGCTGGGGGGAGAGGTGTTGAAGTTGTGGGGTCGGTAGCAGTAGTGGACGGTGAGAGGATTGATGCCAGTGATGCCGGCGATGGATGGCATGGTGACGGTCCACACGTGGCCTAGCTCTTGCCTCCAGTCGTTTCCTGCCGCGGTGTCTGCGTCCTGAGGTCCGGTGGATAGGAAGCCTCGCTCACGCAGTTCGTAGGCGAGTTTGAGGAGGACCGATCCGCAGATCCAGGCTGCTTTTTCGGTCGTCATATCGGTAGAAGTCGATGGAGAGGCGCTGCCCTTCTCTGCGTAAGCTTGGCACGAGGTTTTACCGGCAGCAGGGGCAGACACTGGGATGTGCATGCGAAGATATGCGCTAGGATGCAACCCTGTGAGCGACCAGATATACCGATCGTTCCTGCTGCGTTTCTCCTCCAGCCTTCTCCTCTCGATTCGTTCCGCTGCCCTCATCTTGGCCTTCCAATCCCCCGTATCCCTCCGACCCTCGCGCGCTCCAGCCCCCACCGGCGTTACTCCCCGTCTACCCGCCAGCGCGGCCTGATCAACAAACTCGGGCTGCAGCACAGGTCCTTTCCACGCAAACGCATAGCCCGTATCCAACTTCCGTGTTTCCAGCTTGTCCAACCGCAGAGCAAGATACAGCGTGTTGTACCGGAACGCATGTTGCGATTCCGCGGGGAGGAAACGGGCGTGTCGGGTTTCGGCGGGGACCACCCACGCAGAGGTAGCTGCGGTCGGGCGCGGGGTGAAGAAGCGTTCGAGCAGCGAGGGGAGGCGTTGGACGAGCCACAAGCCGAGAAGGAGGTAGAGGGGGATGGCCTTGCGGGATGCTAGCCAGTCGGGGGACAGCCATGGTGATGATGCTGTGGACCGACCGATGTCGAGCAGCCAGCTGGAGGCTGAGGCGCCAGAGGACAGTGAGGAAGCGTTGGTCATGGTGAAGGCCAGCTTTGCTCGAATCCTAAGGATGCTGAGGCACAAGCGATGCCCTCAAAATCCGAGTTGACGGGAGTACATGCTCGTAACACTCCTGATAGATGCCTGAGAACAAATGATGTGGTGGAAAGTAGTGTTGGAAGGGATGAGAGAAAGGTAGCGGAAGGGATCCCTATGCAAGCTGAGCAAAGACTGCACCGCTGCTGCTGCACCCTTGAAAGCAAGCCTCCACACCCGCGCATTGCAAAAAAGCGAAACACGGCGAAGAACGCTTCTCCCTCATTGCATCTTCTTTCAGGGTCCATCGACCCATCCTCAACTCACTCAGTCCTCCTCCTCGACCTCCCCCTCTACCTCTCCCCACGCACCGCCTGCAATGTCTAGTCGCAAAGGCAACCTCGCCTCACGCTCGCTCGAATATCGCGAACCTGAAGTGCCGAGCTTCCTCAAAGCGCTCAAAGCCCAAGTTTCCGCCAGCCAACGCTACTCCTCTGCTTCAAATGCCAGCAACGGAGACGAGCTCGACTTTTTCGTCACCTCCACTTCGAGTTCGGGTTCGGGCAAACGGAAGGCTCCAGATGAGGAAGAAGATGCGGGGCTGGACAGCGAGGACGAGATGAACGGTGCACAGGTTGTGGTGTTGAAGGATAGCAAGCATTTGTCGCACGACGAAGCGCTCCGGATTAAGAAGTCGGCGCTTGCTCAAGCGGATCAAGCCTCTAATTGCGTTACCACGGATCGACAACAGAATATAGCTGGGACGGGCACCGGTGGTCCGTCGAGAAAGAGGAGAGACCCCATCGGCATTACAGCAGAACCGGAGCAACGGCAAGCTTCGCTATCGTCTCTACTCGAAACATCATCACCACGGATCAGCAGAAGCGAAACAGCAACGGGAGGGTTGCACGACGTCAAGCAGCTCATCAAAAAGGAGCGCGAGTCAAGAGCGACCCCGCATCCAAACCCAAAAGCGAGCAAAGAAAAATCCAAAGAGGACAAGAGGAAGGACAAGAACGCACAAGCGCGCAAACTCAAAGCCAAGTCCGGCAAGGGCTTGAGCTTCGACCTCTACGACGAGTGACAGTCCAAAGCGTTCGAATCGATCTAACTTATGTACTTGTACCGATCAGCGTTGCACCACCTTGGATGGCCAACTGTCCCCGCTCACTCTCGTTCAAATATCAAGATCGGAGGACAAGTCTATGCGGGGAAATGCAAATTACCCTCTATAAGTGTGTTTGTCTAGACGCTACAATCCGTAATCGGCGCTGAGCTTCTCCAGCTTGTTATACATCAAAAAGATGATGGCGCTTGACGGCGCACTCCTTAAACATGTCACGCCACACCCGGCATAAAGTCCCCTTACACCCCTGGTCCTGTAGATCTTCTTGAATGTGTCGTAGAACCCGGTTCCCTTCCACTTCTCCCCTGCCACCGCGCTCGATGCCGGCGACGAGACGGCGCGCATTTCTTGCTCGGTCTGCATGGTCGATTTGACACAGTCGGCGGGGAAGAGGACGACGTTGTAGCTGATACCGGCCAAAGCGCCGGCGCCGACGAGCTCGAGCGAGGTGAGGTCTTTCTTGGTCACGTCTTCGCGTTTCCGTTGGGCCTTTTTTCGTGCGATGAGGTAACGAGAGCAGCTTTCGAAGGCCAAGAACCAGGCGATGCCGCCGCCGGTCTCGCGGAGGAGCGTGCCGGTTTGGCCGAGCCAGAGACCGCGGATGCCGTCGGCTGCGATCGTTCGTCGCAGCAGTGTTAGGGGTCCGTCGAGAGATTTGAATGCCTGCGCTGATGAGCCGGCACCAGCAGATGCAGAGCGGATCGCACTTGTGTACAGCGAGCGCTGCTGCTGTAATTGTGCGCCTGCACCAGCGGAGGCAGAAGGAGCCGTGACGGCGGGTTTGAGAGTGGCAGCCGGAGCGTGTTGCTCGCGTGTGATCATCTGCACCTGCATCTTGCACTTGATGAGCTCGATGGGCGTGAGCACCAAGCTCGTCACGGCACCAGCGCCTGCTGCAGCGATGGTGAGCTGGGGGATCGAAAGGGGCGACTCGGCGTCCGCCTGTGCTGCCGATGCGCTCCTAGCCTCGCCGTTGGCCCATCGAATGGCCGACTGAATCTGATTGTACGTAAAAAACAAGCAGGCGTTCTCGAGCGTCGCACCAAACACAGGCATGCTGAGACCGCGATACAGGCCTCGAATGCCTTCCTGCAGGTACGTCTGCTTGAAGCAGTCGAATGCACCGGCGTACCGTGGTGGGCGGTCGGCTGACTGCGTCTGCAAACGCACCTTGACCAAGTCGAAGGGATGCTCAAATACTTTGCTGACCATACCGGCGATTGAGCCGAACGCAATATCCTTGGAGGCTTGGCTGAGACGCCCAGACGATGCAGATGCTGTTGTGGGCGTGACTAACGCAGGACCCTCCTCCTCGTTGGGCGAGTGGATCATGTACTGTCGGGGCGCCGGGTCGGTTGCAGGATGCTGTGGATATGCGTGCTGCCGTGATTCATCGAGATCGCCATAGGTAAGGACGGTCCCTCCGGTGGCTCGGCTCCAGCTCTCCTCCTGATGTTGGCGAGGTGAGTCGCCTTCGTCCATGGGAACCGAGACCGAGTGACGGTGGTTCGAGGTCGGCTGAAGTGAGGCAGCCGCCATGGCGCTTTCAAGGGCCGGCAGTGAGCCCTTGAACAGAGGAGCAGCAGCTGCGGTGAGCGGGCCTGAGTGAGTGTACCCGGCCTTCGTTAGGCTGCCGTCGCGTAGCGTCTCAATCTCGACGCTGTCCTCGCCGTCAAATGCGTGACTCGAGGAGAGTGTCGCTGCAGAGACGCGCGCCGAGCGGTTCGGACTGGTGCTTGACGAGCTTCCGGATGGTGTTCGATCTGCTGATGCTGACGAGCCAGAGGGTCGTTCAGGCGCCGAGCGTTCCGGTGATGCTAGAGAGATGCGGCGGGTGCGCAGAAGCGGGCTGGGGATGCTGTCAAAGGCGGAATGGGCAGCCGGCTCGATAGAGAGGCCAAACGATGGACGCTTGCCGTGCGAGAGCGACGAGCCTGAAGCCGAAGAGCGGTGACCCGCACCAGGCGGACGTGGCCTTGACGAGAAGCCTGTTACTGGAGTCAATCCCACCACTGCAGCTGGAGGCGAGTTCGTTGGCGTCGAGGATACCAGAACTTGTGACGCAAAGGATTCAGACGCACTGTCGTCTCCAAGGGCTTTGACCGATGTCGAGGGGATCAGAGGGGAAGATATGCTAGGCGCAGACGTGCCACTGGCCTGAAAGCTGGCGCTGTTGACGAGCGCGGGAGATGAAGTCGAGGAAAGGTTGTCGCTGGTAGCTGGACGTCGAAGTGGACTGGGGCCTTGCTGGCGAGGTGCTGAGCTGGACGCCGTGGGTATCGGCCGATGCGATGCGGTCGCGATGGCAGGAGCAAGGGTGGACGAGGAAGCAGAAGCAGAAGAGGTCGACGCGCCCGAACACGAGTGCGAAGGATGGGAGTTGTGCGAGCGGTGCGAGTGATGCGACGAGCTAGAGAAAGCGGCGCCCGTTGCAGGTGGGGTCAGGGCAACAAGATGTGGGCCCGAGGGTGGAGATAAGTTAGCGAGAGTGTAGGTCACACTGTGCGAATGCGAATGCGAGTGCGAGTGAGGTTGACCGTGCACGCTGCTCGAAGAATGATGATGCAGAGCTCCGACTGCAGAGACCGGCTGCCAACCCTGAAACCCCGGTTCCGAGAAATTCGAGTGGGTCGAATCGACGCGTATGCGCGAGCGAGCTCCTGGAATATCCGAAGCACGCAGCGTCAAATCGGCAAGATCGGCACTGAGATCATGCAGATCGCTCGAAAAGGCCGACGATGATACTGACAGCGGCCTCGAGATGGAGACAGTCGAGATCCGCTTGTGATGCGAAAGCGAGCTGTTGCTGCCGAGAACAGGCGATCCCAAGAAGTTGGACCATGGCTTGCTGCTGACCAGGCTGTTGAGCGAGCGACGGCTGGTGTGACCACGCTTGGCGCTCTGCGCACCGGCAGGTGGGGGCATCATGCTTGAAGCTGCAGTTGCAGACAAGTCCACGGCCTGTCCGCTATGCGCGGAGCTGAGAGCGCTCTGCGAGCCAAGAGATGGGACGGCACGGTGCGTGGTTTTGTTGATGCTGTTCGAGCCATCATGTTCGCTTGGGAGGTGTGCAGCGTGCGAGGACGGAGTGGACGGAGGACTGGGCTGCATCTTATGAGAGCCACGCGATTCTCGCGAGTATGGCCTGTACGTCTGCGACTGGAACGAAAAGGGTGCACGCAGCCCCACGGTCGGATCTGTGGCAGCCGAGCTTGCAGAGACAAACGACGAGCCAGACGATGAAATGCCGCCGACGTTGCTGCTGCCAGTACCGCTCACAGCTCCCCCGCTGTTGGACGGCGTGAGCAGGTGGACGGAAGCAGCGGCCTGTGGACTTGCTTCATCAGGTCGCTGCGGTCGCCCAGGTGATTGTACGCTTGTGGGGCCTGCAGAGCTCGCAGCATTGTGCTTTTTTTGTGTAGATGTTGCTTCAGTCATGTGGGCCGGACGGGGAGCAGGCGAAGTCTGGTAATGCACGTCAGAGTTGGAGCAGTCCGGCAGACGAATCTCGGACGGAAGGGTGTCATAGTGCGAACGATGTCCCTCGAGCGCCTCCTTGGTTCGCAGAATCACAGGACCCGTGCTACCTGTCAATCGGCGCGCTTCGTTGTGCGATATGTGCTCGATGACACTGGTCCGGGCCGCAGCATGGTTGTTGGAGTCGTTGCGTGATCGGTGCGTGAGCACATCGCGCAGCGGTCGGGTAAGACCGTCAATACTCTTTGTGCGAGAGCGTGACGAAGCGGGCGGCACCTGCGCCTCCTGTGCAGCGTCCGATGGAATAGCATGCGAAACTCTACCCATGGTGCCAAAGCTTTGCAGTAGGTCCAACGATGGGCTTCGTCGAGTCATGCTTGGCGATGCGAATGCCTTTGAACCCTTGGTGCCCGTGCGGCTGCTTATCTGGTCGCGCGACACTTCGACAGTGCTTTCAGGGCGAAAGGCGTCCGGTGCCAAACTAAAGAGATTGAGGCCTTTACGGGTGGATGCGTCGATGCTCATGGCTCGAGACCGGAACGAGCCTCGACGGTCCGATGTTGGCTGAGTCTGGGTGCCAGCGGACGGGGCGAAGGTGGATTGCTCGATGAGAGCCGGCGAGGTCGGCCGCGCAGAAGCAATGTCGGCGGGCGAACTTGGATCAGAGACGGTGAGGATGGCTTTGTTGTCTCGTTGACTCTTGCCCATCAGCTTTCGCAAGCCAGAGACGAGGCTGCTCTTGTTCTTTGTGTGTTTCCGGACGACGGTGCCGGGCGCATTGGAGGCTGCTTCAGGCGAGACAGTTGCTGACGTAGATGCGACGATGATGTTGCTCCTCTTTGTGGGACTTCCAGGAACGCCTCTCATGCTAGAGGAAGCGACACGCTTCCCTCTGGTAGTGGCGGTGGTTTGGCTGGCTGCATTGCTGGTGCCGCTGTCATCTGGTCGAGAGAATGGCTCGGATGCATAGTGCTGCGAGAACTGAGAACCGTGCGCGTGTGCTCCGCCCATCTGGGGCGAGTCGAGGACGCTCGAGATCGAAGGACGACGCGCGCTGTCTGCTGCGACGTTCGCGATGCTGTTCTCGGCCGCGATGCGGGAGAGGACCGGTGACAAAGCGCCAGCATTGTCGTAGAGGAAGGCGTCCGAGCTGGAAGGTCGAGACGAGGAGAAGGATGTTCTCAATGCAAGCGGGCTGCCAATGATATTGCGAGCAGTGCGGCGGTCGATCGCAGCGATAGAGGGTGCGAGCGTGGAGCCGGATGCCGAAACGCAGGAGACGGTACGCACGCGGCCATCCAAGTCAGCAGAGCGATCGTCGAGCGAACGAAAGTTGTAGCTAGAAGTTGTGAGGGACGACGAGCTTTGAATCGAGGGCGAGCGCGGATACTGTTCAGCGGTGGCAGAGCGGGAGACGTCGCTGCTGCTGGCATGAAGGCTGTGAGGAAGGCTGGGACTAGAGCGAACGCTGGATCGAGTACTGCTCTTGCCGCCAGGTGACTGTAACGTGTGACCGTTGGTATTGGACATGAAGGATGCAGAAGAGCCGATGGGTGGGAGAAGTGACGGAGACATGGGCGCAGCTGACAAGGAGGATGTGGATGGGCGTGAGGTTGCACTCATGTCGTCCGCTCGGTTCTGTTCGGGCAGATTGGGCAATAAGGTCGCAGAAGGCGTTCTGCGCATGGCACGAGGCCAAGACTTGGTCGAGATCAGGGCGATGCTGGAGGCAGACACGTCATCGTGAGTGACGACGGGTGTGGGAAAGGTGGAGGCAGCGGAAGCAGCGGAAGATGGGGTGGACTCGGAGGCGGACGAGGGTCTAGGTTGATACGAATGGGGCTGCAACAGTGCAGGGTGCTCGTCGTGGTTGGCGCGAACGTAGCTAGGTATGCGTGCAGAAGTGGTGGATGCATGTGCGATGTAGGTATGCTCAAAGACAGGGGCTAAGGAATCGAAGCGGTCGGGGGAGCTGAGCAAGAGCGGGGAAGAGCGGGCGACTTCTTCGAGGAAAGCAGCATCGTTCTTGTCCCACATGGCATCATCGACGCTGTCTACAGGAACCGAGGGAGTGTCGCGGGACTGGATGCTGCTGAAGCGTTGACGAATGCTGCCCCATCTGGGTGTTCGCATGGTCGAGGGCGAACTGGGTGAGGATGAGGAAGAAGCGGAAGCGAGGTCGACGCCAGCTACACCGAGCCCTGTGGCGGGCGCACCAAAAGTGGCCGAGGATTCCAAGTCGGGCGACTTCATGGCGGTGAGCGAGCGCTACCAGGAGGCAGAGGCTAGGTGCGCGTCGAGCGCGTGGCAACTAATGGGCCGCTTCAGTCCAGCAGATGGAGCCGATGCCTTGGCCTGGTGGGACAGTCCAAGGCGCAAGAAGCGGGAAGCGTTGGTCGCAGCGACGAGCGGCGATGTGCCTGTGTGGTCGTGAAGAGGATGCGAGCGGATCAGGGATGGTGCATCTGGGTATGCTCGACCAGCGAGAAGATATGATGATGGATGCGCAACGATGCTTTGCGCTGGCCGATGTTGGTGGTATATGATGGGTAGAAGATGGTGATTGAAAAGACAGCAGCAGTGACCCGAGGTGGTGTGTATGATGGCTGCAATATGAGCACGAGTGCAGACACGTCAAGACGAAAGAGAGATGATGCGGCTTTCGGTACTGGCTGGTGTTGGGACAAAGACGGCGCGGTATGTAATCAAGTGGAGTAGTGTTTAGAGGCGCAGTTCGGATGTGAGGTTGAATTGAGCAAGCTTCCAAAAGCGGTCGGAGCGAGTTTGAGGCAAGGGTCCCGAGCGTTTGCAGTGGTGAGGTGGTGCTGAAGGAAGGCGACTGCGACGGAAGCCACTTGCTGCTACTGTACACGCTCCGGATCAAGTTGGTTGTGGAGATGGGCGCGATGTTTGAGCGCTCTGCTATACTTGACTGATCTGTGGAATGGGCAGTGTGTTGGTCATCACAAAGCACCAAAGCACCGAAGCATCGAAGCACCAAAGAGACAGAGACCGAGTTGGATTTGCATCCGACGAGGTCAGGCCAGGGCGGATATTGAGCTTGGTTTGCGGTCCGCAGTGTTGCAGCAGCAATTGCAGCGGATGCAAACAAACAAAAGACCAACACTCTCCCGATTCACTCCAAAACAGGCAGGTTCTCGACTTCGAGACGGCATGTGGGCCATGCACAGAAGTGTACCAAAACAGGTGTGTGGGTGGCCATGCAACGCGACTCGTCAGTGTGCAGCTCACCGAACGGGGCTTTTCCCACTTGCAAACCAAACCTGCTACAGTAACTATCTCAGCAGATGGCGGATGTAAAGATCAGCGATGATGCAGTCTTCTCTAGCCCCTGCAGCTCCGACTTGGAAGCGTCTTGCCGATAACAAATCCCTTCCAAGCGGCTGTTTCGCGCTCCATCGCTGTGCTTGTCGATTGCAGTGTTGCAGACCAGCCCGCCATTCGCCCTGCCGCTGTTTCTGTTCTTCTGCAGGGTCACTCACGCCCACATTGCGTATGCATCCCGCAAAAGACGCCTTCTCCCCGCTGGGTTGCGTGCCGTGGGCGCCCATCCAGCCAGCAGCCCCATCAATGCAATGGTGGCGACGCGATCGTCGATCTTGACCTTACTGGATACAAACAGCTAAGACAGCTGAAACGGTTCGACAAAACCACACAGAGTCAACTTAGGTGCGAGTGGATTCATACTGTAGAAGCCCAGCACCTCGTCTTGGATGGCCGCGATTCACGCCTCCTCCCTCTGTTCTCCGCGACCCTCACACGCGTGATCAAACCCACTGGTTCGTTCCTTGCGCTTTGACCAAGATCTCGTCTCGTTTGTTTCTTGCTTGTCACAGCAACGCGCAGCACCTTTACAAAATGTGTGTGCCTTTGATCGGTCAACGATGCAAGTACTGCACACTTCTTATAGACGTGCCGTTTCCTGTAACAATTACAGTAGTATCATTTACAGTAATTGTGGAAATTCAGCCGCCAAAAAGAAGGCTCGAAAAAGCGCTTTTTCTCGTGTCGAGAAACGCATGCGGGGACACTGTACTATACTGATATGAGCATGGTCCCACGATCCGAAGGTCCTCCTGTCACCGTTCACTGTCTTATTGGGGCTTCGTATCAACTCAAGCTAAAAGAACATGAACAGGCGTAAGCTCGTTGCAACTGTTTTGGGTCGACTGCATTCCGCTTCTTAGTGGGTACGTGAGCGATATACTTATGACAGCTGCAGCTTTACCCACACGGCGCTTAACGGGGGAGCATTGCATCACACGACTCACTGCTTTGTCAAATCCCGTCGTCTGCCAAGCACACGCAAAACAAAGCTCACTGTTTAGCCCAAGATTCTGGTCGCCAAGGCTGAGATTCGACCGTATGCGGATCGACTTCACGTCATGAGCGCCCAACCCCTTTTCCTTTCTCCCCCGCATAGCCGAGAAACACGACCAATGTCAATTTTGGTTTGACGACCTTTTCCATGTTGCCTCCACGCCAACGTAGCGTCGGGGCGTCTGCTATCTCATTTCCCGTCCCACTCCGCCAGGCACCCACAGATTTAGCTTCGATAGCCGCTCTCCTCTTGATAACAGCCCGACTGCATCCGTCCTCCAGCAGCATGAGCCTCACAGCCTACAAGTCTCGTTGTCGACTTCAAGCGGAAACCCATCCCATGTGTCATTCTTTCGCATCTGCTTCTACAGTACTGTACAAACCGCTCGTCAGAACGGCCAGATCTCGGCAAAGCAGTCCGTAACATCCTGAACAAACTTTGCTGGCTGTTCCAACGCAGCAAAATGGCCCCCTTCCTCGTGCCTCCTATACCAGCGCAGATTCACACTTGCCTTGACAAACGATTGTGGCGCTTGGATGACCTCCAACGGGAAGCTCGAGTATCCGGTCGGTTGATGCACATAGTTGTTTGGATCGCTTGCAATTTGCGCCATTCCTCCTGAGTCTCGATTGCGGTAAGGGTAGAATGACCCAGCGATCGTATCCGTCGTCTCGTACAGCGTGAGGTTGGCCAGGATCGTGGAATCGTCCGGAGTAACGTCGGTCCAGGCATGCATCTTCTCTCCCACCCAAGCAAGCGTCGACAATGGCGAGCGAGACAGCACAAGTCCCAGTGTTGATGGTCTCGTCGCTTGCATGGCTGCGTAGGCGCTTCCGGTGGCAGTAAACTCCATGCCCCTCTTTAGGCTCTCTCGCTCTTCTCGCGATAACGGTCCTGGAATCGAGCCCAGACTGAGCAACGAGACTGTCTTCCACGCCAATTCTGCTCCCGCCTCAGCCACTTTACCCACAACGGCACCTGTGCCGCAGAAAGAGCTTGAGCGTTCACCTTGACTCCAGCTGGAAAAGATGCCGAGAGCTTTCTGCGAGTAGCGCTGTTTGGGCACCAAGTGAGGCAGCCGCAGGACCCAGTGCGGTGTCAGCTCGCGACCGAGGATGGGCAAGACGACATTGGGACCCTGTGATGGGCAAAAGTTGAGATGAACCGCTCGAACGTTGTTGGGGAACTGGATGGCCATGCTTCTCAGCACTGCAGCACCCCAATCGCCTGCCTGGATGGCATAGTTGTGGTAGCCCAGAGTGGCCATGAGCTTGTGCATGATGCGCGCGACGTCTTTGACGAGCAGGTCGCCGTCGGGACCCGAATGTGTGCCAACAAGCTTGCCCGTGTGCGAGTCCCTTGCCAGTCCAGCAGCAGCACTCGAGAAGATGTAGCCAGGATGCGAGGGGACGACGACGTCAAAGTGTACAGGAGTCAAATTGCCTGGATGAGCAAGTGGCTTGATCACATCCAGAAACTCGTGGAAGGAACCTGGCCATCCATGTAATAGCAGCAGCGGAATTACTCTGATGTTGCTCCCGGCCGCTGGAGGGTTGGCTCGCTCGTGAATAAAGTGCAAATCGACGTCTTCAATGAGCACCTTGTAATGGGGGAAGGAAGAGATGCGTGCCTGCTCTGCAGCCCATGTGTCGTGATCCGGACCAGCTCGATGGCTGTGACCATTGCTGCCGGAAGCATCCTGGTTTGAGTCTGGCGAGACGGGCTCAGAGCGCAGGAACGGCACCCATTTGTCACGCAGTTGGCTGAAGCGGTGGTGAGTGAGTCCAAAACGTTCGTGGTCCCCCTCAAAGTCGGCCTTGGTGGGCAGCTTGCGCTGTGCGTCTGCTTCGATGCGTTGGATGAGATCCTCAATTCGCTCCTCTGAAACAGTAGCATCGAACTCGCGCACGACAAACGACTGTGTGCTGGAACCTACGGCCTGCTCTTTGCGACCCTTGTCGCCTTCGCCTTGGCAGCTAGTTCCAGCGTTGACAAGATTGAAGCCGTGTTCGCCGCCTCGATAGACGGAATCGACACTTGGCTTTTCGTTGAAGAGGTCCCAGAAGTCGCGACCCTGCAAAGCTCTTTCGAGGTACTGTGGCTGTCGCTGGCCTTGCTTGTGCGCAATGTGCCGCGGCAAGGTGGGAACGTGATTCTCTTCGAGCAACTCTTTGACCCAAATTTCTGCTGTTTCGGGACTGTCGTCTGGATGGTCAGGCAGCGCTGGTCGCAAGAAGCGGAAGAGCTGCCACCAATCGTAGACACGCGTGTCGGATACGATCCAGCGACGCCCCCATCCAGCCTTCTGACTCTGATGGAGCAGAAGAATGGCTCGAGCTACGTCTTGACCATGAACGAAATGAACACTGCCCTTTAGACCAAGAAGCTCCTTGGACGCGCCGACGCGAGAAGCAAAGTTTCTTGGTTGACGCTGTCCACCGTAGAGGCCTGCCAGATTTAACACAGCAGCTCGGCTGCCAGTAATGTCGAGAAGTCTCTGTTCGGCAGCAGCTCGTTCATTTGCTCTATCGAATGGAGACGCCGAAGTATGGGTGCCCGGTCCCCAGATGCCACTGCTACCAAGTTGAATCCACCGTGAACGTCCATGGAGCTGCTCGTACTGGTCAACCAGATCGTCTACCTGCTGCGGCTTTTTGATCGGAAAGATAATGACTACTGTGGTTGCGCGGGGTAGTGAACGAAGCGAGTCCTTGGAGACCGGGTCGGTGAGCTCGAATTGGAGTCTGTGGCCACCTTTCTCGTCGGGTGGAGACCTGGATGTGTAGGCGTAGCGAAGCCGCTTCTGCTCGAGGAGTGGAATGAGAAAGCTTCCAGTCCATCCTGAGCCCAGGAGGAGGGCATCTACGGACCTTGTTGCGCCCGTGAGGTCGACCATGGCGATATACACGTACTGTATGATCAGGCGAACAAGGATGATCGCGAAGACGGACCTGGATGTGAAAGCGCGATGTTGGTCTGTGCGCTTTCCCCTCCCTTTGCGGCATTTATGGCGGCAGACGCCACCGTTGGTACCGGTTTAACAATAATTCTCCAAGGGCCACGGCGAAAGAAAGTGTTCATGCCCACGCCTCTCCTATCATTCCGAGAGATCATGCCTCCGGCCATCCGTTCAGTCTGTGAGAGTAGGCAGAGATGTACAGAGTACGGTTTCGCTTTGCTGAAAGAGCGTGCGAATCCTGCTGGGTGAGCAACAAAAGAGCGTGATAAGGAACCGATTAACAAGCTGGAGCTGGGATATAGCCAAGACGGATGCGGGGAAAGAGATGGTAGGTGAAGAGTGCATGGAAGTTCGCTGTCAAGCAGGTCGCGGCAGGAGTCGCACGCCAGTATGCGACGTTGATGATGGGGCCACCGCACTGCGACAATCACACCGAGCCTCTCCTGTGAGGTGATATCGAGCTACATCTATTCAGTCATGCTAGCTAGCACCTTTACTTGTCTATCAACTCATGTGTTCGAATTGGCCGGCCAATGAGCCCGTTCCAATCGACTTCAGAGCCAGATCTCGCAGTACTGTCAACGCTTTGCCAGTACTACAACGTGATATTCCGGGCGATACCCATTACGCCCGAAGATGAATAAAGGCCACGAACCCTCCGTGGAGTTGAGGTCTGGTACGCATGAAACCGAGCTATCGATATCATGGGCTTGCACCTTGCCTGAGTAAGTTAGCACTAACAAATCACTGCCTTTGACTTTTACAGGTCGCTGGGGACTTTTTTTCACCGCAGCAGGTGCGTACCGATGTCCCCGAAAGCTCAGCCGCTCAGTATAAAGGGAGCCGCTTTGCGAAAGCTATCTTCTTTCTACACGTGTACATGCTTGCCCGCCTCGCCTCGCTGCGGTTCCAGCTTTGACTTTGTCCAGCTCTCTGGCAACCGCTATGTCTTTGACTGCAAGCAGCGCTCTTCCCGCTGGCTGCAAGCGGGCTGCGCTCGTCACCGGCAGCACGGATGCTCAGGCTATTGGGTTCACAGCGGCTTATCTGCTTGCCTTACACCACGATTTCTCCGTCATTCTCAGTGGGCGGCGCCCTGAAGCTGTCCAAACCGCCGTCCAGGCTCTGGCACAAAAGGTGCCTACTGCCGAGGTGCACGGTATCGTCCTGGATGTAGATGATCCGTCCTCTATCGAGACCGCCTACCAGCTTCTCTCGGATCCAGCGGGGCCGTTGAAAGGCGGCGCATTGGACGTGCTCATCAACAATGCGGGTGTTGGTGCTCCTCCTGGCCGTGGTGGGAAAGGGACTAACAACATGTTCCTCCAGACCGAGCTCACAACTGCACAAGACATGGTGAAAGTTTTCACCACCAACGTAGCAGCTCCGGTCGCCGTCACCAACGCGATGCTGCCTCTGCTCGCAAAGTCACAACATCCGCGGATCGTCAATGTCTCCTCTGCGCGTGGCTCGCTGTCGTTTGCAGGCGGTCTGGAAGCCGCAAGAACTGGCGCCATGGTCTACAATGCCTCCAAAGCTGCACTCAACATGGTCACTGTGATGCAAGCAAAGAACTTGCCTGCCTTCACACAGCGTAAGTCTTGCATTGGTCCTGAATCCTGAGCCGAAGCGACTGGCCAAACTGATCAATATGTCTATGTGATCGAAACACGCAACAGCTAATCTCAAGGTCAATGCCGCCTCGCCGGGCCATGTCAAGACGGCCTTCAATAACTTCACAGGTGTACGGACGCTTGAAGAGGGCGCGGCGGTCTATGTTTACCTAGCCACGCTTCCAGACAATGGACCGACAGGAGAGCTCATCGGCAACCATCCACCGTTCTCTTCCGATGGCACCTTTGTTCAGATTCCATGGTAGCCACCCTCGTCTCGTCGAGAGCGCATGTACACATCTCTACGGTTGCGCGTCCACACGAAGTCGAATAAAAGGATAGATTCACGAGAAGGATGCCAGCATAGATCTTCATGCTGTGACAGGAGGCCTGGTGACGTCAAAGTGGACGCCCTCCTGCACCTTGCCATCTACGGTCTTGATGGTGATGGTTCCGTCCTCGTTGCCAAAGTAGGCCGACTTGCAAATGTTGCAAAAGAGACCGACCTCGAGCACACCAGTGAGGAGTTTGATCCTCTTGAGGAGGTCCGAGGGGTCCTTCATCTGTGCTTCGGGGAAAGGAGCGTCGATACAAAAGTTGCCATTGTCGGTGACCACGGGACCGGCCTTGGCCTTGCCCATGCGGAGCACAGCGTTTTCGGAGCCCATCCTTTTGAGATTTTGGAGGACCTTGGCGTAAGCGAAGGGAGCCACTTCGATGGGGACACCTTGCAACCACTTTGTACCGAGCTGAGAGCCGTTCTTGCGGTAATCTGCTACGACCACAAACTCGTTGGCAGCTTCTGCGAGGACCTTTTCACGGAGGTGGCATGCTCCACCACCTTTGATGCAGTTGAGGGCGTTGTCGACCTCGTCGGCGCCGTCGATAGTGACGTCGATACTGGGAAAGCTGTCGACATCTCCGAGACGAAGACCCGCGTTGATGATGAGCTCGCGCGACTGGAAGCCAGTGGGCACGAACCAGCGCTTGGCGTTGACGGCAGGACCTTGTTGTGCGATACGCTCAACGACGTATGGGACCGTTGAGCCTGTTTGCGGAACAGCGACGAGATTGGGAAGAAGCGCAATTCAGAAAGGAGCAGCTAGCTAGACAAAGCCTGGACTGAGCGGCGCTACTCACCCGAACCAATACCGATGATCTCGTGTTGGGGCTTAACATGGTTGTCGACGGCGGCGTAAGCAGCAGCGCGCTTGGCAGCCTCGACGCCGCTCAAGAGAGGGAGTTCAGCGCTCTTGAAGGCGGACGGGTTGGAGTTGGCATCGTGCGCTGCAGTGGCAGAGTTGATCGCGGCCATGTTGCGAGAAGTGGATCGTAGCACAGAGAGCTGCGGGTGACGTTGGAGCGAGGTCGCAATCCGAGAAGGTTGAGCCAGAGAGCGAGCAGAGAGTCGACTGGATGCGATGATACAGCGAGTAATAGGCGAGAATAGGACGGTGCGCATCGACGAGAAAGGACCGACGAGGTGAATGGAAGCACAGGCAGCGAGGAGAGGTTCGCGAAAGTGCACACAACTTTGGCTCGCCTATCAGTGGTGGATCTCGAAGCTCGAGGAGGACCAGAAGCACGCACGTTGACGTCGACTGTCAGATTTCTGACGGCCAGTGTTGCTCTGTATTATATAAGCAGCTCTAAGCAATTCCGCCAAGGGTCCGTCCACGAATTTTTTTCTGAGAATCCTGCAAAATTGGGCGTTACGGTGAGGGTTTTTTTTTTTTTTTTTTTTTTTTTTTTAAATATTTTCAACGACAGACTGGCGAGGAGCTGCAAAAAAAAAAAAAGGTGCACCTCTGCGCAAGACGAGAAGAAAGAGTCCAACACTCTGAAGCTCAGCAGAAAGAGAAGCTACCACCATCTGGTCGTTGCCTCCATCCCACTCTCTTCCTCCCTCTTTTTCGAATCAGCCAACGACATCAATACAGTCGTAGCTTGCTTCCACAGCAGTATAGGACTCGTGTGCCGAGCACAACCAGCTTCATCCGAAGCTCAACGTGGATTAGGGTTTTGACACTTTGTCACTTGGATCTGGCTCTGGCCTTCCTTTCTATCACGGCTCGTTTGCTCTCTTATAACCCCCCCCCCTTTTCACCCCTGCCTGTCAGATCGTTCTGGATCGTCGGGATGGCATCTCTCGATATGGATGCTTCCGCAGCTGCGGCTAGCCTTGACAGCTTGCACAGCGCGCTCTCCAAGATTCGCCATCACACCAACTCGAAGCTCGAGAACCAAAAGGGTCCAGCACAGCTCCTCGTAGCCGTCGAAGCCACCCTTGGCGAACAGGACTCTTCCAATGGCTCTACATCCGCATCCGGTGCATCGGCTTCCCAGCATGCTTTCGTCCAGCGTGCACCCGCAGAATACTTCCTTGCCTTGGAATCCATGCTCGAGCTTGCACAGTCGCCCTCGTCACCGCCTTCGCTGCTCAACAACGTCTTCTACCTCCTCTCGATTGTTGCGCCCCATGTCTCCGCTGGCATCATCCGTGCAAAGCTCGCCTCGATCGTGCCTGCGGTCGGCAAGCTCCTCAGCACACCTCATCCCACTACCTTCAACGTCAATGACATCTCTGCCGCAGAGAACTACGCTTCGGCGCTCAAGTCAGCTCTCGGCATCCTCCAGGCTATTTACACTGCATTCGAAGCCGACATCTCTGCGCTCGAGAACGACGGTCCCTTGCGTTCGTGTTGGTCTGCCACCCTGAACCTCTGCACAGACTCACGACCCAAGGTTCGCAGACGTGCACAGCTCCTCATCACTTCCATTCTTCCCACCACCGCAGCCGCTTCGGTCAAGCCCTACCATCCTTACCTCAAGCTCACATTCGATTGGATCATTTCCACTCTGACTCACGTCGCAGATGCTGGCTCCGTCTCGTCGTCCTCCAACAAGAGCAACGCCAAGAACAAGAACAAGAAAAAGGAGGATCCATTGCATCCCAAGTATGACAAAAAGTCTGGCACTGCAAAGGAGGCACAGGCAGCCGCTGCGCTTCGACAGAACCAGGGTGACACTGCTTCCGTCGGTATCTGGGTTTGCGGCTTTGCCAAGCAGATGATCAATATCCTCCCCATCGCCCAGGTCGACGATATCGTTGCCACTCTGCTTCGATTGCCCGGCCTCCAGAACCCTTTCCTGACCATCGCCGCTTTCGACGTCTTTGAAGCCTTCCTCAAGACCTGCCGTCCCAGCATCTCGTCCGGTGGTGCTCAGGCAGATGCACTTCTTATCCAGTCACACGTCACCTCCACACCTAGCAGCATTGGTGAAAAAACGCTCGCCAGCTTGCTCGACTCGCTCCGCTCTCCCGCTTTCGTTCCTTCCAGTGCGGATGTGCAGCTTCTTCCCGCCTACCTCCGTGCGCTTGAACACGCCATGTCGGCTTACTCGCGATTCGGCAACGGAGAGCCTGCGTGGCGTCTGGCTCCTCAGGTCTGGTCTGATGTCCTTGCTCTCTCCATGTCGGCCAAGTCAGATGCCTCGCGTACCGCTCCTGCGGTCCGCTCAGCCGGTCGTGACACCCTCATTGCGCTTCTGCGCTACTGTGTTCCCGATGCGGCCGTCCATGATGCCATCAAGGCTTCTTTCTCCAACAAGAAGGCCGGCAGCACTCCCCTGCTCGACATGATCCAGTCTCTGGAGGATGCCCTCGGCAAGGACTCGCTGCAGTACATGCACTCGCGTGCCGAGATCCTCTCGATGCTTGCCTCGCTCATCACCCGATTGCGTTACCACCATGTGCCCAACACGCAGCCGCCACACCCGGCCGCTGCTTCGCTCACCATGCACATCGTACAGACCGTCGCAGAGCTTCGTCAGCAGGACAACTTTGAGCACCGAGAGTACGCCGACACCGTCATTGCTGCCGCTGTTGAGGTATGCGGCCCACGCCTGCTTCTCGAGGCCGTTCCGCTCAACCTCTTTGGCGAGGCCGAGGGTCCTGGTCGTGCTTGGCTTCTTCCGCTCATCCGCACCAAGATCAACAACACCGAGCTCAGCCACTTTTCGGGCGATCTCGTCTCGCTTTCCGAAAAGATCTTCAACAAGCGCCAGGAAGCCGAGACCGACGGCCGTCCCGTCGAGGCCAAGATGTACGAGGCACTCACCGAGCAGATCTGGGCTCTGTTTCCGGCCTACTGCGCCATGCCTCGCGATCTCGTCACCGCCTTCACTCGCCAATTTGCTGAGCTCCTTACGAATGTGCTCTACACGCAGCCCAACCTGCGTCCTTCCATCTGCCGAGGTCTCCAGGCGCTTGTCTACCGTAACGAGGCGCTCGTCTCGTCCGGCGCACCCTCGGACTCGCTTAAGCACGCCTTTGGGCTCGACCAGGCCGACGGCAAGGCCAACATTGCGCACCTCTCAGCCATCGCTCCCAACCTGCTCGCGGTTCTCTTTAACGTGTTTTCCCAGTCGCCCGGAGAGGGCCGAGGTTTTGTTTACGACACGATCGCTGCGTATCTGCGCGTCATGTCGCCTGAGGATGTGCAGAACACCTACGTCAAGGTCAAGGCCACGCTCGAGCAGTCGTTGCCCACGCTCTCGACCAAGCAGAAGCGTCAGCAGAAGGAGGCGCCCAACACTCCTCCCCCCGTCCCTTACACGATGCTCGACCTGCTCTCGGCTTTGATCCCGCACCTTGACAAGAGCGCCCAGGGCTCGGCTGCCGACCTCTTCTCGCTCATCTGCCAAGACAATGTGCTGCGATCGCACGACTCGACCGTACAAAAGAAGAGCTACCGTATCCTCAGCCGATTGCTCGAGGGTGATGCTGGTAAGCAGATTCTGCGTGTCTCTGGCGACGATGCCAAGAGTGCCAATCGTGTTGGAGAGTTGCTCGAGAAGCTCCGCGAGTCGACCGCCAGCGTCGCCCTTGGCGCCAAGCGTGACCGTGTGCTCTTGCTCGCTACGCTGGTGCCCAGCATCCCGTCGGACGAGCTGCACCACTTGCCCAGCATCATTCCTGAGGCGGTTTTGGCTACCAAGGAAGTCAACGCAGTTACACGTCAGAATGCGTACGAGTTGCTCGTCCAGATGGGCTACAAGATGGAGCAAGGCGGTGTCATCAACCGTGCTCTTGTCGAAGGCCATGGCGCTGGCGCTGCTGCCGAAGACGAGGCCGAAGACGACAGCGAGATGGCCGAGGGTGGTGTTGTGTCTGCTTCGATCAGCGAATACTTGACCATGGTGGCTGCCGGCCTTGCCGGTACCACGCCGCACATGATCAGCGCCACCATCACGGCGCTTTCGCGACTGGTGTACGAGTTCAAGGAGACGCTCGAGCAGACGGTGCTGGACGACTTGCTCAGCACCATTGAAGTGTATCTGCAGTCGGCCAACCGCGAGATCGTCAAGTCGGCTATCGGCTTTGTCAAGGTGGCAATTGTCGACTTTAACACCGCTCTGATCGACTCGCACCTGCCCAAGCTGATCCCAGCGCTGCTCGGATGGTCGACGGAGCACAAGCAGCACTTCAAGGTCAAGGTTCGCCACATCTTTGAGCGTCTGCTGCGCCGATTCGGATTTGAGCGCATCTACCAGCTTACGGACGAGGACAACCGCAAGCTGATCAACAATATCCGCAAGCGCAAGGAGCGAGCTAAGCGCAAAAGGGCCGATGCTGCTGCTGAGCGTGAAGCGGGTGTTGTGGGTGCCGACGATGACGACGAGCCTGGCCTGGCACCACGCATCCTCAAGACCAAGGGCGGCAACGACGCTTTCGAGGAGGTGGTGTACGGCTCTGAGTCGGACATTTCCGACTCGGACGAAGACGAAGATGACGGCGAGGCTGGTGATAGTCGCAAGGGAGGCACAGCAGCCGCATTGGCTCGTAATCGCAACCGCAAGAACGGCGGTGGTGATGCCGACGACAAGGACGGTCGTCGAAACCGCCGTCGTGCCAAGCAGCAGGATGCGGCTTACATCGAGATGGACGACGACGACGATGTGCCCATGGATCTGTTGGACCGCAGTGCCACTGCACGAATCTCGCTCTCTGACCCCAACGCCAAGAACGCCGCCCACGGTCGTAACAAGAAGCGCCAGCCTGGACAGGAAGCGAGCAAGTTTGCTCTGGACGAGGCCACTGGACGCATGCTGATCGACGACGATGAGGACCACTCGAGCAAGAACAACGCTGCGTCGAAGCGTGTCTCGTTTGCGGAGGGAGCCGAGTCCGAGGCGGTCGACGTGGAAGGTGCAGGCACGGCTTACATCAACCAGGCACGAGGTGTGGATGGTATGGCCCAAGTGCGCGGCGGAGCGGTCAAGTTTAACAAGAACAACAAACGAACGCGTGAAGCGGAACGTGAGATGGAGCTGGAACAGATCGCTCTCGAGGAGGCTCAGGACCGGGCGCGACAGGTGCAGAGCGGCAAGCCAGTGCAAGCGGACAAGAAGAGGCGGGTCAAGGAGATGATCGGCAAAGAGTTCCGTGCCAAACGTGGTGGCGGTGATGTGATCAGGAACGGCAAGAGCCCTTACGCCTATGTTCCGCTCAGCCAAGTTGCGGGCAAGAAGGCGGGCAAGGGCGACAACGTATCGTATACGGGCAAGGGCGACAAGAGCCGAAAGCGTCGTTGAGGTGGCCTTTCCACAGGCCTCGAGTCGGGTTGTAAATACTACACTTTCATTTCAGCATCAATGGAACCAGTCATGCAACAAAAGTCTACGAAGGATGTGGATTTGTGGAGGTGCGCGATGGTGGTGGCTGTGGTGGTCGTTGAGCGTTGAGTCCTGTCCGGGATACACGCATGCGACTTCGTTGCAACATGGCCTGAATGGGGTCCAATTTGGCAATCGCTGATGCTCCTGGGTTTGGTCTAGCAGTCTGGTTCGACTTGGCCTGGTTTGTTGACTTTGGTTTCTCGAGTTGGACGAGCTGCTGGTGATGGATCCAGTAGCTTTTGCCATAGTTGATGAGCAGTTCTTGGCCCTTTCGGATAGGCCGAGTTGAGAAGAGACCCATTTGAAACTTTTCTTGCGCGGGACCCGATAGCGTGGGAGCGAGCTGGATGAAGGATCGAAATTCGACGTTGGGTTTGGAAGCGATGCCGCGATAGTCGTTGACAAAGCGCGATTCGTTTCCCCAATATCGACTGTCCAGATACAGAGCTGTTGGGTCTTGCTCTTCTGTCACTCGCTCAGCATCCACAGATAGGTGCTCGAGCCGATCAGAGACCGCGTTGGGATGGTTCGAATATGGATGGGGCTGAAGCCTTGGATCGTGGCAGAGACTCAGGTCGTAGGTCGAGTGGAAATCCGCATCTGCTTTGGTATGCAAGACGCCCAAGTAAGGACGGATGAAGGTATTAGGAGGGATGTCGTCTGCGGCAAAGAGACCGAAAGATCCGACCGACGGATGGCACTTGAGGCCACGACTCGTCGAGTGGTATGATTCGGGATCCCACGGAGTATCTTGACGAATGGGCCAGATCACAAGCGGCACCTGCTCCTGTATTGAACTCGTGTAGAGAGTTTCCGCCCGTCCATCGTTGTGTGTTGCCCGCGCCAGGTCTTTGCTTGAGCTCGCTCCCGCAACGACCGAATCATCTGCCACAGGCGAGGTGCTGGGCTGAAGCACATAGCGTCGAGCGATGGACTCGGGCACCGAAAGAGCTACTAGGTTCTGCGTAAGGTAGACCACCTCATTCGGCCAATCTGATGGCACTTGCAGGCTTGCATCGGATGCGCGACGTCGTTGCGTCTGTTTTGCGCTAGTTTTGGCTGTCTTTGCGGATGATGTCCACCACTCCCGACCCTCGCTGTTCAGCTGTGACTTGGCACAAGGTGACGGCGAGTGCGTCGACATGACCGCCGTATTGTGCACCGCATTGACGTCCTGAGTGCTCTGCGCTTCTGCAGCGACTGCTTCTGACATGGCCACTTGCGCTTCTCGACGTTGTGTATCGAAAAGGCAAGACAAGACAATGGTGAGGCCTTTCAACCAAAAGTCCTTGGTCTTGGACCCTGAATACCCTGAGCCCGAGATCCGGATTGTTAGGCCGTCTCGTGTAACAGAAGGGAGTCGGTCCCATTTTTATTTTTATTTTTTTCCCTCTTTGCCTCATCGGGAGTTGACCCGAAAAGATGCAATTCACCATTTCAACAGACTCTGGAAGAACTTGGCATCGAGTCACGGTCCAAATTTCTTAATTCTTTTAATTATTGGAGGACAGACGCAAGTGTTCTGTTCACATGACAGGCGAGCTGCTGTTCCCGACCAGAGTCGCGGAATGCGGTTGGACCGGTTTAGCGCTTTGTTGCGAGACTGAGTGAGCGCCACTGCTTTGGTTTTCGACAAGTCACATTGGTTTCATTAGGGCAATCCCTTCTCGATTGCTTCCAACTTTTCACTTCTTCCCATCACCTCTGCTCCGCTCTTGCATCACTCTACGCACCGCTCGATCGCGCCCATCGCAGTTACAGCCACTCTTGCCACTTTCCAGCGCATCTCGTTCACCCCCACTCCACCGTCAGTCATACCCTTGGCAGCAATTGCCCTCCACCGTTCACCATGGCGCCCATGATTCCCGGCAACAAGTACAAGCCCTACACGCCCATCCACCTCCCCAACCGATCGTGGCCCTCCAAAGTCCAGAAAAAGTCGCCCATTTGGACCTCGGTCGATCTCAGAGATGGCAACCAGGCTCTTATCAACCCCATGTCTGGCGAGCAGAAGCTCAAGTTCTACCAGAAGCTCGTCCAGGTCGGTTTCAAGGAGATCGAAGTCGCCTTCCCCTCTGCTTCCGATACCGACTTTGGGTTCGTTCGTCACATCATCGAGAACGACATGATCCCCGACGACGTTTACATTCAGGTGCTGACACCAGCTCGTGAAGAGCTCATTCGACGAACCTTTGAGTCCATCAAGGGCGCAAAGAACGTCATCCTCCACATGTACAACGCCTCGTCCCCGCTCTTCCGCAATGTCGTCTTTAGCAACTCGCAAGAGCAGACGATCGACCTTGCCGTCCGACACACAAAGATCGTGCGCGAGCTCGTCGACCACTACTCGAAACCCGAAAACGGCGGCACCCACTTCAAGTACGAGTACTCGCCAGAGACTTTTACTCAGACCGAGATGGACTTTGCCGTCAAGATCTGCGAGGAGGTGCGCAAGGCATGGGGCAAGGCCAGCCACGAGCACCCCATCATCTTTAACCTGCCTGCCACCGTCGAGGTGGGCCCGCCCAACCACTATGCCGACCAGATCGAGTACTTTTGCACCCACATCTCCGACCGACAGTCTGTCATTGTTTCGCTCCATCCTCACAACGACCGAGGCTGCGCCGTTGCTGCCTCTGAGCTCGGCCTGCTTGCAGGCGGCGACCGTGTCGAGGGCTGCCTCTTTGGTAACGGTGAGCGTACCGGCAACGTCGACATTGTCACCCTTGCCCTCAACATGTTCTCCCAAGGCATCCAGCCCGGCGAGCTCGACCTTTCGGATATCCAGAGCGTCGTCGATGTCGTCAGCGGCTGCAACGACATCCCTGTCCACCCTCGTCACCCTTACGCTGGTGACCTCGTCTTCACCGCTTTCTCTGGAAGTCACCAGGATGCCATCAAGAAGGGTTTCGCAGCACAGGCAAAGCGCATCGCAGAGGGCGACAACACCTGGGAGATTCCTTACCTCCCCATCGACCCCGCCGACCTCGGCTGCACCTACGAGGCCGTCATCCGTGTCAACTCGCAGTCTGGCAAGGGTGGCGTCGCTTACCTTGTCGCACAGAGTCTCGGCCTCGATCTCCCACGCAGGATGCAGGTCGCCTTCTACCAGGTCATTCAGCAAGTCGCCGACCGCACCGGCAAGGAGATGACTACCGAAGACATTACCCGCATCTTCACTCAGACCTACCACCTCGCTTCCCTCGAGGCTGGCCGCAACGAGGGTCGATTCGCTCTCCGTGGCTACTCGCTCTCGGATGACCTTTCCAGCAGCATCACTTCCGAGGACGAGCTCAGCTCCGGTCTTTCCACCCCGCGCCACCGTCGTTTCACCGGCAAGGTCCTGCACGAGGGCAAGGTTCACGAGCTCACCGGTACCGGCAACGGTGCTCTCTCCGCCTTTCTCGACGCGATCGAGTCCACCTTTGGCATCAAGGCCGAGATCCGCGAGTACAGCGAACACGCCATCACCAAGTTGTCCAGTCTGGGCACCAACCCCTCGGCTGCCGCCGCTGCACGAGGCAACGGCTCCAAAGCGCAAGCCGCTTCCTACGTCGAGCTTATCGACCCCGTGCAGAAGGAGCAGGTCGGTGAGAAGAAGGCAGAAGGCTTCTGGGGTGTCGGAATCGATGTCGATATCACTACGGCTTCGCTCAAGGCCGTTCTCTCGTCGCTCAGCAACATTTCCAAGCCAGAAGCCGTCATCGCTACTGCTGTTGACGCTGCGGCAAATGGCAAGAACTGATTAAGTGGAGCTGGATAGCAAGCGACTTTGTTTCCGCGCGCTGTAGTTTATAACACAAAATGTAGTCTTTCGTTTGATGAAAGCAAAATTTTGATGGCGAGCATACTTTATGAAGGGGGATCTTTCGCTATAGCAAGTTCGTGTAGTTGATGTTTTTGCGAGAGAGGTTAGGTGAGGTTTGGAAGAGATTTATCGCACAGTCTTTTGTGTTTGGGAGTTTCGACGTTGGCGAGGGTGCTTTGATTGGAGCGAACGCAGTGTACGCACCGTCTCTCGGCGTACGTCGACCACGCTCCAGCAGTCAGGGTCAGAATTCTGTGGCGATAATCACGGTCGATCCTGTTGTTCGGTCGGCAGATTGCGCAGCACAGCAAGCGAGATTGAGCTTGGACGTGCATTTTTGGCATGTGCAAGTTGCTGCTCGCCACTTAGCCACTTGGAGACGGGCACCAAGTAGATTGACTAACGGGACAGAAACGTCTGCGCTGCTTGGAAGGCGTAACACTTTTCCCTTGCGGTACTCGAGTATGCTTCTTGAAGGACCTTGCACCACCTGTGTATCCTCACCCCTTCAATACAGTTGCTAGCGGCCGTGCGTCTTATGCTCACCTGGCCAGAAGCGTCCACGACAACAACGACATCGTTGCTCACACACAGCTTCTCATCGGATCACCTCCACCTCAAAGCCCCAAGCACATACTCTTTTACTCTACTGCGGACTTTTATCTCTCCGGACTGTCCGATTTGATAATCCGTACGTTGATTTCAAATCAGCCTACTTGCATAGCTTCGTCAAGATCATTGATCTGAGCCAGATCGTTGCCTTCTCCAAACTCCTTGTCAAAGTCATCCTCTTCCTTGCTCGCTGCAACAACGTCCATATCAGAATCGCTGTCGTCCTTGTCGATGACTTGGCCATTCGCATCCACCTTGAGCTGTCCGCCCATGAGCTTCGCGAACGTCTCCCGCTCCTTGGCTTGTC
Source organism: Ustilago lituana (assembly GCA_928869825.1). NCBI lineage: Eukaryota > Fungi > Basidiomycota > Ustilaginomycetes > Ustilaginales > Ustilaginaceae > Ustilago > Ustilago lituana. The sequence goes on from CAKMYA010000030.1 coordinate 177,587, forward strand.
TCGACTCGATATCCGATAGCTCCCACAAACTCACGCCATTCTTCCCTTCGGGATACGGCTGGGCCATGGAACGGATGAAGAGCTTGGACTCGACAATGGCCATGTCAGTCGAGAGGTTGGAATGGGTTTCCTTGATGTACTGTGCAATCCACTTGGGCAGCTTGTTGCGTTTGTCGGCCCGCGCAAATCTCTTGTCCGCAAACACCATCAGTCCATAGTCCGTCTTACCTCGCAGTACTCGACCGACACATTGAGCCGCGTGTCGCATAGCGTCGAAAGTGAGAAAATCGTTCTCGCGGATGCGGAAATTGTCTCGCAAGAATTCGAGTCGAGCTTTGAGGATACGAGACTCGGTGTACTGGTACGGCACGCCAAACATGATCACAGCTCGTCCATAGTTGTGGTCGAAATCGATGCCTTCCGAGACCTTTCCTCGTGCGACGGAGAGCAATATTGCGCCACGACCATTATCGCAGGCCCTCCGGTAGTTCTCGAGAGCAATGCTTGTCTCGGGTGCGTCGGGTGTCTCGATGAAGATGAGCTTGTACTTCCAGACCTCGTCGAGAATGCCCATGTCATGCCAAGCAGCCACGATACTCTCCATGTACAAATAGGATGGGAAAAAAGCCACGATGCCGTCCGGTACGCATTTGGCATACTCGATCAAGATGCTTCCGTAGTTGCGCACCACTGCGGGATCGTTTCGCACCTCGAATCGCGAGCTGATCGCCACCTGGTCGCTTCCTCTCGTGATGACGAGCGGCAAGAAACATTGGCGTGTGAGCGTCATGGCGTAAGACTCTTGGACGATGGCGTCGAACTTGAGCATCTTGGGATACATGTCGAGCGGGCTGATGGTTCCACTGGTGATGATGACACTCGAAAAGCGTTCAAAAACGGGTGCGATAGCGAGACTGGCATCCAGGCAGGTGAAATGGAAGATCGGGTTTGGAACTGTGGCGTTCTCGGTCTCGAAGGGCTCCAGGATGAGCAGGAAGCCCTTGTCGTAGGTTGCGACCAGTGTGGCAAATGACGCCACCTTTTGTAATGCAGAGAACTCATCTAGACGGGTGAGTTCGAGTGTGCCAACCAGCATGCGGAGTCGTTCGGCACAGAATCGTAGTGGCTTGCGCTCGATGTATGTGATGTCTTTCAAGTGTTGGAGGAAGCTGGCGGGCGTTTCGGCGACTACGTGGAGCACGCGCATTCGTGTCTTGAGATACTCGACGAAGCGCTTCAGGAAGGCAACAAAGTGTTCCGCACGTCGGATGTTTCCCGGGACCGCCTCTTGCAGCAAATCGTCCGGCAGAACTGGATTTGCCATGAATGTCTCTGATTCTCTTTGTTCGCCTTGTTCTTGCAAGCCTTCGACCAAGCGCGCGTACTCGTCCTGCAGCTTGGACGCATCGGTCTTTTTAATCTCGTCGACACGCTCCGACAGCTGATTGATACTTCGATAGGCACTGTCGAGCATAGGCCGTGTGAGATCGATGGAGAGGGATTCGATGCAGACGTTGTCGATGTTGTGCGCTTCGTCGAATACGACGATGGCGTCCTTGCTCATCTCCTTACTGACCTGTTCGGCAACTTTTGGGTCGAGCAGATAGTGGAAGCTGTAGATGATGATGTCGACAAACGGCATCATGCGACGAATGGCAAAGTATGGACAGATGCCCTTGTCGCGTGCATACTCTTTGACTTCTTCTAACGTCCATACGCCTTGCGGGATGAGTTGACCAGGTTCCATCTTTCCGAGTTGTTCGTGAAAGTCGCAGAGCTCGACGCTGCCGGGATCTTGACGGCCTTTCTCGCAGGCCCAGCTACTGGTCATGTCTCTGCATCTTGCATCGACGACCTTTCCTTTTCTTTCTCGACTGACATCCGGATGGATGCAGAGATTCTTACGGGAACTGAGGCCGAGGGCGAGAATGTCTTCCATCTGGCCGCCGGCTTTGCCCCTTCCTTTCATGTCGATATTGTGCTCGCCGGGTCCGTTGCTGCCCTCGGCCTCGTTCTTGACCACCTCGGACTCTTCTCCGTCTTTCACATTGTATCTCGCTCGATACTCCATCAAACGTTTCAACTCGGCGAGCGCCTTCTCGATCTCTGGGACGGTACGCGAACAGTAGATGAGCTTGCGCTTGGCCGGGTGGAAGAGCTGGTATGAGACGATGAGACTGAGGAGGGATACGGTCTTTCCGGTGCCAGAGGGCATTTCTAGGACGCAATGCCCGTTGGCATCGAGCGTGCGCTTGAGATCGGTCATGTAGGCATATTGTTCCGGGTAGATTTTTGGGTAGGGGAAGAGCACGGGCAGCTCGTCGATGTAGAACTTCATATTGGCGCTTGAGCCCGAGCTTTGCACGGCTTACCCGATCGAGCAAGGAGCGGCGCTTGGTGGGAGTCGATCGAGATGCGGAATGGGATGGTGCGGGTGTTTGATGCTGAGCAGCAGATGATGAACAGACCCTAGCATTTCTCAGCATCGGAACACGGCCGTGCTGAGTTGCGCGCATGTGGAGTAAATCTGTCGGTCAATCGGGGTGTTATCAACGATTTTACAAGAGCATCGGGAAACTTAAGGATGTTAGAAGAAATCAGGCAGGTTTCCACTTGGAAAAAAAAAAAAAAAAAAGGGGCGCGCGCCAACTATTGAAAGCTGGTTCTGCATGTTCTAACACTTCCCCCCAGAGGCTGCCGCAAAGCCTCTCTGTGCGTGTCAATTGCTGTGGAAAATCTCTTTAAAACTTGGCCTACTCGTGGGCTCGAACTCGTGATGGGGGGGCTTCAGCTTCTTAGCAGGTGCGCATTGGGCCCATAACCAGTTGTTAGAAAACAGACAGGATTCCAACTGAACAAGAGCGACGCACGCCGTCCATTGCAAGCTGGTTCTGCAGGTTCTAACAGAGGACGCACATGTTAAGGTACGAGTTCACGTACGTCTGTTGGCCTTTTTCACGAATCGTGGCTTGTGCAATGCAAATGTTGCAGATGCCAACGGTCGAAGCTGATGTGGTTGAAGGTTACGGAACGACACAGTGGTCCTTGACAAGCTCCATCACGGCAAACAGGCTGATGCAGGATCTCGGTCGCTGCTGCAGCGGCTAGCCGTGTTTTCGCGGGGCCCAAAGCGGTTGCGCCGGACTTGGAGAGACAGGAGGAGTTCAGCAGTGGACGTGAGCATCGCCTTGCATCGAGGCAGATAGCAACGCTCGACCGGCAAATCATCCAGACTCGGAAAGTGGATCACGTTTACAAATCGCGGAATTTCGAACTCTTGGTTCCCGATCTGAACGAAATCGCATCGGCTCGAGAGCGCCACTGAACAACCACGCTTCGGGCTCGCACGACACTCGTAGAACGTCGCTGAGAGCAAACATGCCAAGAGTGTCGACGTTTGTTCTTCGAGACCACCTTTTCGAGCGAATAATGGTTGAAGCTGTGGGTGTGCACGGCTCGCAGGAGTTCAAACACTGACTTGGCAGAGCTGAGACTATTCCCTCACATGCAACTGTTGAATGCGACGCTCAGAGACACCAGCCCGTCTTTCGTGCGAGTGGGTCTGCTAGCAAGGAAAAAAGTGCACACGTTGCAGAGAATAGAGTGGACGACTTGGCATCGGGCTGCCCGGTTCTTGACTGACTGTGCGCTTGCGTGGATCTGTTTTCAGGAAAGAAATCAAGGCACTCTCTGTGAACACAAGGACTCAGCATCAAGGACTCAGCATCTGGAGCAGCCACCTCTCTGAACGCCTTGAACGAGACAATGGCAGCAATCCGGAGTCGCCCTAAGCCGAACCGGCAAACGATGCCTTGGTATCCCACACCTCTTCGAGTCGACTGAGAAAACCTGGAAGATTTGGATCCAAGCGATGCACTAGTGTAGCGTACAGCACTGCCAACCGCTGTAGGAGAGGCGGAAAAGAGAGACACACATTTCAAGCGCAATTGAAAGTTCGAATTTTCTTATTCAATCGCCACATTCCACGCGCCAAATTTCACGGCAGTTCAGCAGTGTCTTTGAAGGCGAGCGCAAAGAGACAGGACGGGACCGAGGCTGCGAAGATCTGGCTTTGTCCGACCAAATTTTTCTCCCACTCTGCCTGCTCGCTCGAAGCGTGTTGGACTCGAAGAGCCATCCACAGTCTGCTGCGATTCAAGCACAGAAAACACGCACTCAGCCATTGCCACTGGAGCGCAACTCTAGATGCTGAGCATCGTGCCCGATAATGTCCAACAGTTCCAGCTTGCAGCTTCAAGCGGCGCTTCCTTTTTCTTGCTTCCAGACACCGCCTCTCTGTCGCTGTACTGTACTCCTGCAAAAATTTTCCTTCTTATACAGCAAGCCTTGACCTGTGCGTGCGATCCGATCACACCTCTTTCCTCCTCCTCCTCATCATCATCATCCCTTTCCCCCCCCCTTCGCCCACCTTGGCATCCATCTTTATCACAGAGCTATCACTAGCACTGTTCATCACCTGCACCAAGAGCGCCCATACACGCTCTTCTCTTCTTCATCTGAAGAACCCAAAAAGTCGATCTTCCGACTCAGACTCCATCTTTGGTGTTCGTGTTTGCTACTTGCGATCAGTGATCCTTCATAGCCACCTCACCGCCCTCTTCCTTTTCGTCTTTTTCTAATCTGTAAGTCGTCAGCTACCAACAAGTACCGACTCGCGTCCTCGCAAGTCTATCTACCTTTCACCACCAACCTCTTTTGACGAGCAGCTGAGGCTGACCCGAAAGATACCCCTTGCGATTTACAGATCTTTCACATAATGGCTCCCGCACCTACTGCTGCCGGTGTCCCCGCCACCATCCCCGCCAAGTCTGTCAAGGGCGCCGCTGGTGCCGCTGCCAAGAGCGGATCCGCCGCCGAGAAGAAGGAGGCTAGCGCCGAGACTGACGCACTCCTCACCGGCGACAAGGACGCCGCTCAGGAGCTCACCAACCTTGTCAAGATTGAGGGCCCCGCCGCCCTCGCCAACCTCGGCATCGAGAATGTCATCCTCAAGGGCCTCAACGACAAGAAGAACGCCGCCGCCCGTGAGGGTGCCTGCGCTCTCGTCTCCAACCTCTGCGAGCAGGGTGTTGGCCACGAGGTCGAGCCCTTCATCTTTGAAAAGGTTCTCACTCCTCTCGTCGAGGCTATGGGTGACAAGGAGAAGGCCGTCCAGAAGGCTTCCCTCGAGTCCCTCAAGGCCTTCGTCCAGGTCATGTCTCCCTGGGCCGCCCCCCAGCTGCTCAAGGTCCTCCTCGAGCAGGCTCGCTCCGCCGGCAAGTGGCAGGTCAAGACCGGTTGCATCGCTCTCCTCGAAGAGATGGTCACTGCCTGCCCCGAGCGCATGGCCGCCCTCATGCCCGAGATCATCCCCGTCATGACCGAGGTCATCTGGGACACCAAGACCGACGTTCAGAAGGCTTCGCGCGCTGCCCTCACCAAGCTCTGTGCCCTCATCTCCAACAAGGATATCGAGCGCTTCATCCCCGCCCTCATCAACTCGCTCATTCACCCCGTCGAGGAGGTCCCCAAGACCATCCAGCTCCTTTCCGCTACCACCTTTGTCCAGGAGGTCGACAGCGCAACCCTCGCCCTCATGGTGCCTCTTCTCTCGCGTGGTCTCAACGAGCGCCCCACCGCCACCAAGCGTAAGGTCGCCGTCATCATCGACAACATGACCAAGCTCGTCGACAACGAGCGCACCGTCCGACCTTTCCTTCCCAAGCTCCTCCCCGGCTTGATCAAGATCGAGTCCACCCTCGCCGACCCCGAGGCCCGTGGTGTCGTTCAGCGTGCCATCAAGACCCTCCGTGAGGTCGGTAACGTCACTGGTGACGGCTCCGACGTAAAGCTCCTCGAGGACGTCGATGTCAAGACTACCCAGGAGCAGGTCAACAAGGCCCTCGGCGAGCAGAGCCTTCAGGCTCAGGCCAACCTTTCGGCTTACCTCGCCGTCCTTGTTGCCAACCTCGCCAACGCCCGCAACTTTGAGCTCACCGAGTGGGAGTCGGCCCTCGTCCCCTACCTCACCCTCATCAAGGGTTCCAAGCCTGAGCAGGCCAAGGCCGTCGCCAAGTCGCTCCTTACCGCTCTCGCCAAGACCACCGGTGACTCGGTCGAGATCTTCGACGACGAGGAGGAGGGTGAGGACCTTTGCAACTGCCAGTTCTCGCTCGCTTACGGTGCCAAGATCCTGCTCAACACCGCCACCCTTCGTCTCAAGCGTGGCCACAAGTACGGTCTCTGCGGCCGTAACGGTTCCGGAAAATCGACCCTCATGCGCGCCATCACCAACGGCCAGGTCGAGGGTTTCCCTTCGCCTGAAGAGGTCCGAACCTGGTACGTCGAGCACGACCTCGACGGCTCCGAGGGTATGATGACCGTCCTTGAGTTCATCCTTGCCGATGAGCGTCTCAGCATGACCCGTGACGAGGCTGTTGCTACCCTCCACGAGGTCGGCTTCGACGATGCCCGTCAGAACTCGCCCATCGCCGGTCTCTCTGGTGGTTGGAAGATGAAGGTCGCTCTGGCCCGTGCCATCCTGTTCAAGGCCGACATTCTCCTCCTCGACGAGCCCACCAACCATTTGGACGTCGTCAATGTCAAGTGGATCACCGACTACCTCGTCAACCTCAAGACTGCCACCGCCATCATTGTCTCGCACGACTCCAAGTTCTTGAACGATGTCTGCACCGATATCCTCCATCTCAACCGATTCAAGATCAAGCGATACCCGGGTAACCTCGACGCCTTTGTCAAGCGTGTCCCTGAGGCCCGTGCCTACGCCGAGCTCAACACTGGCGAGGACTACTCGTTCAAGCTCCCCGACCCTCCCCTCCTCGACGGTGTCAAGACCAAGGAAAAGTCGCTCATCAAGATGAAGGACGTCGTCTTCCAGTACCCCGGCACCCCCGCTCCCCAGCTCAAGGGTGTCAGCATCCAGCTCTCGCTCGCCTCGCGTGTCGCCATCCTCGGCCCCAACGGTTCCGGCAAGTCGACCCTCGTCAAGCTCATCGTTGGTGACACCGAGCCCGGCTCCGGTGAGATGTGGAAGCACCCCAACCTGGTCATCGGCTACGTCGCCCAGCACGCCTTCCACCACATCGACCAGCACCTCGACAAGACCCCCCTCGACTACATGCTCTGGCGTTACCAGACCGGTGAAGATCTCGAAGAGCACATGAAGACCAACCGTGAGCTCTCCGAGGAGGAGAAGGCCGCCATGAAGCAGGGAGAGGTCTACATTGTCGAGGGTGTCAAGCGTATCATCGACGAGATCGTCTCCCGTAAGAAGCTCAAGAACTCGTTCCAGTACGAAGTCTCGTTCAAGAACATGTCTTCCGCCGACAACGTGTGGATCCCGAGGTCGGACCTTGTGGCACGTGGTCTTGAAAAGAAGGTCATGGCCTTCGACTCGAAGGAGGCGCAGCGTCTGGGTATGAACCGACCTTTGGTGCGAAAGGAAATCGAGCAGCACTTCGAAGATTTCGGTCTGGAGCGCGAGTTCACTTCGCACAACACCATGCGCGGTCTTTCGGGTGGTCAGAAGGTCAAGGTCGTCCTTGCTGCCGCCACCTGGCGACGACCCCACATCATCGTGCTCGACGAGCCCACCAACTTCTTGGACCGTGAGTCGCTCGCCGCGCTCATCAAGGCCATCGAGTCGTTCCAGGGTGGTGTTGCCATCATCACTCACTCCAAGGAGTTCTCCGAGGGTACCTGCAAGGAGATCTGGGCCATGACCGACGGTGTCCTCGTTGCCTCCGGCCACGACTGGACCGAGTCCAACTCCAAGGGCACCAAGCTCGAGTCCAAGGAGGACGACGAGGACAAGTTCGACGCCTTGGGCAACAAGATTGCCGCTGTCAAGAAGACCAAGAAGGCCACATCATCAGACCTGCGCAAACAAAGGAAGTTGAGAGCCGCGAAGAAGAAAGCGGGCACATATGACAGCGCTGACGAAGATGATGAAAATCTTTGATCGTGTCGACGACATGACCAACGTCGAGATGGTGGTTTCCTGATTACCGCGGAGCTCGATGCTTCCTCGCACGCTTTTTTCCTCCGATTTTTTTTCCTGTTTTAGATTTCTTGTCTTTTCTTTTCTCACGTTCATCACATGTTCCCTCTACGTTCGCACTTGATGATTTTTAGTTGTCATTTCTTTGAATATGTTGAATTGTCTCTACCTCTTAAAGTAGGCGTCTCGTTGCGATTTTGTGAGCGATGATTGTACTGAGATGTTGAAAGTTTTGGTATCACCTCAATGTGAGTTTACACTTGAGTGTTTGCCATCCTGAGATGTGGATGCAACATACATGCACATGCAGGTACATCAACTTGAGAGACACCACCTGTCAATCCAAAGTTGATCTGCTGTTGGCTGTTCTGCAAGACATGGAGAAGCACTTCTTGCACCTGAGCTGTCAGTAAGCATCACCCCACCCATCACATTTTTGAACCCTTGTCTGCTGTATTATCCAATTGCACTCTCAAGACATACCTGAAGCTGTCAGGACTGTAGGGTCAGGGCACAATACTACATTGCTATCAAGCTAGAAAGTAATACATGTGATGGAGGCTGTTGGGAACCTCTGTGAGGCATGACAAGGAATAGACTAAGAGAGGGGAGTGTGACTGCAGCAGTTGCCTCTGCACAGTCATTTCTGACCAGAAAACTTCCCAGCTGTGAATCTGACCATGTGCAATCTAGTTGGAAGGCTGCAGCTCTGACATTGTGTTCAGCAATCTTTGGGGCAACTTGGCATTGGACTGCATTGATCTCAATGTCACTGTCACTGTCACTGCTGCTGTCAGGCTGGTGAGGTCTTTTTGACACAATCATGGGCATGTGCAGTTGAAAAGTTCTGACAAAGCATCAGCAAGCTTTTGGAGCATTTCATACTATTGCGAAGCAATACTATTGACTGTGTGCCTCTCAAGAGCCTTCTGGACTGAGGCCAAATGGGATTGCCTGAATGAAGTTGAAGCAAGGTTTGATCACCGAGATTGCTGAGATTGCCGAGATAGCCAGTATATCAAGGACACCGGCACTATCCTTTGCGCACGTGATATTCTCTCAATTGGACAACAACGACGTTCTCATCTGATGCGGTGAAAGGTGCGCACTGAGGCTGCGTCGGCACCGGCGCAACCACATTCCCAAGTCGCACAGATGGCAGCAACCAAAGAGCCGGTCGGAGCAAAGGCGTCGATGATGTGCGGGATGGTACCTAGCACCGGATGGTGACGAAGAGTGCAGTGCAATCGTCGAGGCTCTCAGGTTCAACGCACAGAGGCGGAATGCGGAGGACAGTGCTTTTACAGGCACTCATTTTGGGGGAGCTTCCGAGTATTGACAAACTGTATTTCTGATCATGAGCGGGGTGAAGGCTAGTGTTGTTCTAGTCAAGCTAATCGACAACTAACCTGATCATATTCGAGAGATGCGAGTCCAAAACTGGGTGTGCTAAGATTGCTCATGACCAGACAATGAAGAACTACCTACAGAAGGGGGAGAGCCGTCGTCGCTGAGTGCGCCCTCACTCACATCTTCGGGCGGTGCGGACCCACGGGATCCTGCTTGTACTGCAGCTCGCGCCGATCGTGTCGAGCGTTTGGAGGTGCGCGACGATCTTGCTTTTGGCTCTGCAAAGCTGGTTTCCGTCGCGATGGGTCTTGTTGGATGGTCATGGGATCTGCCAAGAGCAAAGTCGAACCAGCGCTTCCAGGACTGTGCGCGTTTGGCGGCGATCTTTTCGGCTCGACGACGTTCGAAGGCTGCTCTGTATCGCTCATAGCCTTGGCGAAATTCGGGACTGACTTTGCTGCTAAAGATCAGCTCGCCCCTGCTGTTCTGCGCGGGTGGTATTGACGAGGACGACGAAAGCGTGGTTCTGCGCGTAGTGCGTGTGTTGAGATACATGTTGAAGTTGCGCAAACTGCGATTGGCCTGAGGAACAAACTTGTTAGCTGAGCGGATCCGCTCAGCGTGCATCCCGCTTGCGAAAAAGAGAAAGAGTGTTGTGAGGCAGATCATCAGTACAGCAGCGAGACTGTACTGGAGGAATACCGACGAGCGCGGAGAGACGACGACCAAGTGTGACAAGCAGAGGATGAAAGTGACGAAACCGAACAGCAAGATCTCGTACTTGCGCTTGCGGGCTTGCAACCTCGCGGCATTCTGCTTGAGACGCTCCTCGAAGATGAGCAGGTCACGAAACGTGGCCGCATCCGCTGCAGGATGGAACGGCTCTTCGTTTTCGTTGGACTCGCGATGTTGCGAGCGTCCCCGGGTAGCGGACGTTTTTGGCGGCATCTCCCGAGTCCTGGTGGTGATCAAAAGTTCGAGTGTCGGAAGAAACCGAGCTTTCTCACTCAGCGCTTCGGCGCGACCGACGGATCAGCTGAAAGCCGAGTGTACGTTTGCAGTCGTCATTGAGCGGACCGTCGCCAAGCCAAGATGGTACGTGACGTCGGAGAAGTGTTGGGTGGAAGAGAGCGCATGTGTCTGCTAAGCTCGGATGCAATGCGACCGTGCACGTCTGTCACTGCTGTGAATTGTGAGCTTCGCTTCCCGAAAGCAAGTGGAGGAATTGGACTGCCGAAACTCAAAATCCAGACACTCACCTCGCCAACGACTCTAGTCGTTTCCTTCGGCTCTTGGACACCACACTCCCCCTCTCCTCACTTGCTCCATCGACTGGCGCATCGGCTTCTCGCGACTCCGAGTTCACCGCTCGGACGCCGTTCAAAGCTGGACTGCTCTGTTCCTTGACAGTCAATCTCTTGGACTTTTCGACCTGAGCATCGAACTCGTCGCAGATCCCAATGCGTCCTTCACTGTAGACCCATCGTCAGCCAAACGGATACAGCCCCACAAACACAATGGACACGACATGGGCTCCGCTGGTTCCAGCCACTAAAGGTGCTAGTCCATCTGCCCCTTCAAGCGCTCACCATGGCCGGCAAAGCGTCTCCGCATCTCGGAGCAGCGAAGGCGCCGCAGCCACGTCGAGCAATGTCAACGATGTCTCGCTCGACCCGTTCAGCATCGGTTCGCTGCCGTCGACCGTGATCCAACGCATACTCAGCTTCGTTCCTGTGTCGGACCTTCCAAGCTGTGCCTTGGCCGCTCGATCGCTGGCTCGCTTCGTCGCCGACGAGAGACTGTGGGCGCAGAAGTTGGCAGCCTTACAGTTCAAACAAGTACCCGGGCATCATATCCGCTACAACCCCGACCTCTCCACTGTCACACCTCGCGGAGTCAAGGATGACACCCTCTCCTTGCGTCGAAAAAGCAGCACCACTTGCACTACCGCCGAGACTCTGACAGCTAGCAACATTACTACCGGCCTAACAGCACTTGACAGCAACGATGACGACTTTGGTGATTTCGAAACTGCGACTATCACTAGTCCAAGTGATGAGAGCTTCGGCGGCTTCCTGTCGTCGTCTGCAAAACCAAGTCATTCAGGTCAAAACTTCTCCTCAGCACCCGTCTTCTCGTATCGTGCCGAGTCCAAACTTCCAATGCCGAGCACCGACACCGACTCCGCATACCAGACCTTCAAGCGTATAGCCTCTTTGCTCAAGCCTTTCGTTCAAAGTCTCCATTTCGAGACGTCACCAACCGCATCACTAGTCTTCACGGACCCAAGCTTGTCGTCTCTGTCTTCACAGGCGTACATGATCTGCAACATCGCGCGCTTCACAGGTCCGCTCGTGCTCGGCTCTTTTGCCAAGCCATCGCATGCCAGATCTGCCACGTCGGAAAGTCCAGAAGCTACCTCTGAATTGTTGAACCATGATCATTGGACGCTGCGCATGTCGATCAGTGAAGCCGCCGACTACCTCGAAGGTGTGCTCTTGTCCGCGTTCGAAGGCGCTGACGCTAGACGAGCAGATGCATTGCGCGCAGGCCAGAGAGGTATGGATGTCAGCAAAGCCGTCGAGCGCGCCGAATCCGACATGCACGAGCACGCTACACTCATCTGGAATCTTGCCGTGTCCACGGCAGAGTCGTCAGCCCCTCCCTCCAACTTCGATATTGGCGCTTCAAGAACAGCAGAAGGCGAGAGTTCCAACTTTCTGGCCCTCCTCGATCATCCAGGATCTGCAGCCGCTCTCAGCTTCCTCGAGAAGCGAGACACACTCTTCAAGAGCACCTTGCACCGGCCAGAGGCCAACTTTATCTCGTATGCTACCCACTCTCGTCCAGCGTTGGATTTTACGGCAATGGACGCCTTCATGGCCGACATACTCGCAAGTCTACAGACGCATGGCTCGCTGATCGCACGTGTCTTTCCTCCTGAGCAGCAGGTTCTGCTCGCGTTTGCCAGCCGCATCGCCAACGAAGTAGTGGGTGATTACATCAACCGCGTGCTCACAAAGGCGCGCTCCATCGACATCCATCTCTACCTCCAGGCCGCCGCCGCCACCTTTTCGCAAGCGCTCAAGATCGCAGATAGCCTCGAGAAGATCGAGCCACGCCATCCAGACTTTGTCACTCCCGCCCGCTGCCGTGCCATCGTCCTGTCCATGTTCGAAGCCCACCTCGACGAGTATCTGCAAGAAGAGCGCGACTGGGTCCGCAATGTCATGATGGACATCTGTAATGAAAGGGACGGAGCCTCCGGATCTGCTCCCCACCATTCCGACTTCGTAAGCCGGGTTAAGCCTACCAAGACCATGGATACGGCCTTCCTGGCCAGTAACAATCCTGCGCAGGTCAAGAGGAACGTGCTCAGCGGCTTCAAGGATGTGTTACTGATGCCCGTTACGGTAGTCCCACGAGCGGCAGGGGCGGTCGGCGGCGCTGTGATCCGCACAGCTGGCACCGGCCTCAGTCAACTCAACCCGCTCAAGTGGCAGCAGAGCTCAGCATCAGGCGCACGCAGCGCGAGCGGTGCCAGCTCGGTCCTTGGCACACCACAACGCTCAAACACTCCCGCATCAGATCCCAGCGCAAACCATGTCGCAGCCAACAACGGCTACGTCGATTTCAGTAAGCAAGTCCTTGGTGGGCCCGATGGCCACGTGATCGGCGACGATGACAGTGACGAAGAAGAGCTCGATCCGTCTTTGCCAACCATCGAAAAGCTACATGACTTTGGAGCCTTTGCTGATTCGAGTGTTCAGAGCGAGTGCAACGGCAAGAGCTCCAGTCACGACCTGAACGGAAATGCTTGGGCTGCACCAAGCACCGACACGAGCGTAGATGCCGGAGGGTGGAACCAAAGTGCTGCAGCAGCCGCGTCCCATCCAGCTACGGTTGAAAAGCCTACCACAGCTGGTGCCACTGCTACTGTTGCTGCTGCTGCAACCGATCGGAGCCGATTCGCACGACTGCAGCTGCTCTTGTCGCTCGACACTGCGCTCTCCCTCATCCAAGTCAACCGTGAGTCACTGAAAAGGATGGAGGCTTTCATGGTGTATCCACCTGCATCGTCCAACGGCCGCCGCGTCAAGGACGAGATGGAAGAGGTGTGCCTCTCCTTATTCCAGGTGCTCGGGGAACAACACGTTGCGCCTGGATTCAACAAAGCCACCGAGCAGATCAAGCAGTGGAATCCGCTCTCCGACGCAGACGGAGCACCATCGCACGCAGCCAACGAAGCAGAAAAAGAGCCAGGTGCAGAAGTGCTTCCGCTCGTTCAGTTCTTCGAGCTCACACACATTGCGGACACGATCTCGCAGCTCTGTGCCGTCTACTTTTCTCAGACGCTGGTACCTGTGGTCAAGCTCGACGTCGACGATTTCCTCAATCCGGTCGTCCGCGCAAAGAAGGCCTTCGAGGGAAACTTGGATGAGTTTGTCGCGAGCGGTCTCTCTGTCTCGGTCGACTTGCTCATGAAGCGAGCCGAATGGATCCTCTTTTCACAACGCCATCCGCTCGACTACGCCGGAGACGACGTTTCGAGCATGGCTGAGCTCGACAGCTCCACACGCGCCACACGCTCCACCATCCAGGTGCTTCGCTTCCACTGCTCCCTGCTGGTGGGAGCCACTGACCGCGAAATCCTCGACCTCTTCTACACCGAAGTCGCCCTCCGACTGTTTGCGATTTTGACAAAACACCTCAAGTCTCTGCAGATCAGCCAGTCCGGTGGCTTCCAACTCATTTCAGACCTGAACCACATTGCCTCCTTCATCGCGTCGCTCAAGTCCAAGGAGCCCGACATTCCACGCTTCTACAACTCGCTCAAAACACTTGCCAACTATTACATTGTCGATGGCAAAGAGTTGATTGCGCTGCTCAAGAACAGGGATGCCGCAGCAGCTTCGGCGAGGGAAGACGGCTTTGTGTTTGGTCAGGAAGAGCTGTACGAGTTCCTAAAGAGTCGGTCCGACTTTCGGCAGATCGAAAAGCAGATCGATCACGAGATTTTTGGCTTCAAGGTGTCGGAGGACTGTACTATATGCTGAGAAATGTGGATGGACTGCGATGGCACATTGTACGTGAGGAATGCATCGACGTCTGCGTGTGATATCGTGCGAGGTGCTCCACGAGTTCAACTTGAAAGGGAACATGTCGAAGTAGAGAGGTTTTGGTCGAGAAACGTCTATCTCACGCAGTTCGTTTGCCGAACTACGTGAGACGGTGGTGGTGGTGGTGGTTTGGAAGAGAGTCAGACGGTCGCGAGCTCAGTCTTACTCAGTTCGGGATGCGGGTGCAGAATTTGAAAATTTTTTTCATTCACATGACGCGTCTTTGTCAGCAAATATGCACGATTTGTGAATATCGGGCTCATAGGTCACCGATGAGCTCTGTACAGTTGGTGGTAGTGGTCGTCATCGCGATCAAGCACAGACTGTAGATAAGGTTAATTGAGTTCGGGATCTGCAATTGATGAACCTTGTTACCCCACAAACACTGCATGTGCGACCTCGAACTGCATTCAACGGCCATGAACTCCTCTTTCGACACACCTTTCGAGCTCAACCACCTTCCGCCGCCACTCAGGGGCCCCTTAATGTCGCTCTCAAACAGCGGTGATGTCAATACCATTGCAATTACAGACGATTCCGATGAAGAAACCCAGCGTGAATGCTCCATTCCGTGGCCAGCGACTCCTGTACGTTCTCAAGCTCCGCCTGTACTTGGTTCTCAAGCCTCGCAAGTAATGCCAGCATCATTCGAGTCTCCAGCTGCTTCGCAGTCGTCTGAACGTCTAGGATCTCAAGCTCAATGGGACCGTCGCTCAATGGAGATCCTCATTAAGGCCGTCATATCTTATAATCCAAACATTGCACGCACAAACAGCGACCGCAAGCTAGCCTGGAACAATGCAGTTATCGAATTCAACACAGTCTGTGCAATGGAAGGGCTTCCTGAACGCAGTGAGAGGGCTATCAAGATCAAGTTCGGACATCTCGTGGACCATCGCAAGAAGAGGAATGACATCAACACTCGCGCAAGCAGCGTTGTCGAGTTCACCAGCGAGTATGAGGCTCTGCTCGACGAATTCATTGAATCAGAAGCATACGTTCCACGACGACGTGCAGCACAGTCTTCCGCAGTTGAGCTTGATCGTGAAGAGCTCGCTCAGATGGCTTCGGACTCTAGGCAAACACCGGCATCGCGATCAATGACAACCATGCGTGAACGCCACCGCTCCCACACGCAATCTCAGGCCTCGGAGTCCGATGGAGACCATTCCTTCGATTCACAAGTCCGTAAACGTAAAAGAAACACCGCCGCTGACGCCTTTGCTGCACTGACGGAGAGCACTGAGCGTTATCGTGAGTTTGAGAAGGACTTCAAGCTACAGCAGCTCAATCTCCTGAAGGTCCAAACCGAGGCACAGACGCAGCTTTCGCAGGCAACATTGGAGCACAACACTCGCATTCAGACGGAATTGCAATCGAAGATCAGCATTCTCGAGGACCAGAATCGTCGTATGGAGAGTATGATGACTTCGATGATGAGTATGCTGCAGGGTTTGGCTGGAAGGTCGGCTCATCCGCCAAACCCGGTGTCTGTCCCACCTGCGCTCGACACAATCCCTCAAGAAACAACACCAAGCAGCCAACGATATCGCAGCGCGTCCGTCCTTTCTGATGTGAGTACTCCATCTCGACGGCACCGAAGCTCTCGAGCGCCCTCACAGCCGCGCAATGGACCTTTCGGGGGTTTTCAATAGCAATGCTTGTATACTCGATTCCTTGTTATGTATATACATGAAACGCAATCAAATAGCATTCTCGACCATGATCTCCTCATCGTTCTCTGCCATCGTGGGTGAGTTGATGCTGCTCTCGCTCGTGCTGCGATCGGGTGCTACCCACGTTCTTCTCACCTGCGGGCTGGAGAAGTACTCATCCAGCGTCGGCAGCATGCAACCCATCCTCTTGCTAACCTGGTTACCGACAAGGCACGTCTTGGCATTGTACAAGATAACCCCTACCATCCAGTCCTGCCCAATTGGTCCCAGTCCAGACTTCTGCTGGCGCTTCACACTGAATCGTGGCCACTGACCTGGAATGAGTCCGATAGCCCACTCCACTTGCACTCTGAACTTACTCATGATGTAATTGAAGTCTGATTGATACGAGGATATGGTGTTGCCCCAAAACTTGGTGATGATTGCTGTTGAGTTCCCATATGCTTGATCCCCAAAGAGGTACAGCTGCTCGCCATCCTCATTCTTGGCATGCTGTTTGGCCCATTCTATGAGTCTTGTGTGGGCCATGATGTGTGCATCATGTCTGCGACCCTCAAACAGCAATGAACAGAAGATCAGACCATCCAGACATGAGATAAACTGATACTTAAGTGCATGACACCGCTTGTGGCCATTGTACACAAGCTCCTGTTGAATGGTTGGCATTGCGATTGGTTGTACAGTGCCATTGATGGCACCCCAGATCCGTGGCAGGCGGAACAGATGTTCTACTGCTGCAGCATAGTACTGGAGCTGCTGAGGAACAGCTGAGTGGTGCTTCAGGCTCTGGATGTCAGCAAGGTGTCCCCAGCACTGGAAGATCCAGTCACTCATGTACCTCACCATCCTGGATATCCTGCTGTGCAACCAGCCATACTGGCCTTCGAGCAACTGCAGCGTTCTGTTCCTGAGCCAGGCACACAGCATGAAGAGAGCTGACTTCGAATCAACACAGTCTTGCACATGTGTTCTCACTGGCTCGGGCAGCTTTAATGCATGGTGTATTGCTTTGAATTGCTCTGGTGTGAAGCCTGTGTCAGCCGTGAAATGGGTCTCATCGACCTGGTGAAGGATGGCCTCGAACCTGTGAGGCTGCAGGTCAGTGGCCAGCCTCCATTGAGCTGCAGCGATGAATGCAGCAGCTTCGAGAATAACATCAAGGAATGATGCACTTGTGTCTTCGACTTGCATGATCATGTGGAGAGCCTCCAGTGCCTGGCAGATGCACCAGATAAACAAAGATAAGGTTACAGAAAGTGCAGGGAAAGGAGGAAGATGATGGTAGTACTACCACCATCTGTGGTTTCAACAGATTTGGCAGTACTCTCTCAATGTAGACTATACTTTCACACAACACACATGCTTTGTAATCAAGAAAGTCACTCAACATGTTACATTATAGCTAGAACCACACATTCATGGTGAGATGTGTCTAACGCTTCTCATTCTACTTACATACACAGTTCACCTAACAGAAAGTAGTTGTAAGATGAATCCAAATCACATCGTAAAAAGTTCGATTCTGTATGTGTCAGGCAGGGTGTCAGGCTGGTCATGTGCCTCAAACCTCAGGCAGGCCCTGAGCCCAAGACACTTACAGGTCGTCTGCCTGTGTGAGGCAGCCAGCTCCCAAAAACAAAAAAAAAAAATAAAATAAATAAATCCAAAAAAGGAAATGAGAATTCCTACGCATCTTTTTCCTTTCCTTTTTTGGCCTCCACCAGGGTTCGAACTCACACCCATACCCATACCCATACCCATACCCATACCCATACCCATACCCATACCCATACCCATACACACACACACACACACATGTGAGCCTGTACACATAACCACTTGGGCACACACTCTATTTTTATGTAACCTGGTTGTCATCCAAATATATACCCTACCAAGTACTGCTGTCACTAGAATATGTAAAGTTAGTTAAAATCCGAACCAAAACTGGAAATCCCTGCCAAAAAAGAGCAAGAAAAACCGAATTTGCTCCTTCTGACTCAGGCAGCATCCAGACAGGTCACCTGCCTCACATTTTCTCAGGCAGCATCTAGACAGGCCACCTGCTTCATATTTCTCAGGCAGGTGCCCAGGCATATGGTCTGTATGTGCCTGCCTGGAAGTGGTAAGGCAGCCCCCCTGCCTGAAGGTTCTGCCTGAAAAACTGAGGCACATGAGCAGCCTGGGCCCTGCCTGATGCAAACAGAATCGAACTTTTTACGATGTGAATGGGTCATATGGACCTCGCTTATGCACACATGCATCCAAAGTGAGCAAGACGGCTTAGCTGAGCTCGAAATGCACAAGTAAGAGGTGTACCAAAACCTCACTAGTGTTTTCCTGTTTGCAAAACTGGTGGAGCGGATGAATTCGCTGACTTCAACATGTCGTCTCGGCTGAGGAATTCCACTCACAAGTCTCAGCCATGTTCTTCAACATGTACACATGTCAGCAGTGCTGACCGAAAAGCACAAACATGTACACAAAGCGCTGAGTAATGCCAGCATGTACTCTTCTTTCACCATCATCATCTTGTGCACACTTGCCATCAGAGGCAGTGTGCTTCGATTCGACTTCTTCTCATCACCACTGTCTGTGGTATGCCACTTTTGACACTTGTCACCACTGCAGCTGTACTTCCAGCTCATGGCTCTTCTTCTTTCTTTCATCTCAGTGCCCGCATGCCTGCAGTACACCTGATCCTTCAGCCTCAAGCATCTCTCTGCTCGCTGTCCAGGCTTGAGTGCATCTTCCAGGCCTCACTCACATCGCGCTGCTCTGCATTGATGCCATTCTCGCTCTCTAGCCTCTGGGTCTCTTCCTTCCGCTGCTAGGCGTTCTCTTCCCTTTCCCTCCCCTCCCTCCCCTTCCCTTCCTGGGCAGTCTCCCACTTGTCGAGGGTGACGAGTTCAACCAGCCTTGGCCGAAAGGCAGGGTCTGGTTTCTCCATCCTTGCCCAGTTGTCTGGCACCACCTCCTCCCCCTCCCCCCCTCTTATTCATCCATAGCGCTTGGATCGATGCCCCCTTGGTCCAGGGCAGAGTGCTTGGCAGGCCCTCCAACTCACAAGGGTAACACAGTCTGGTGGCCTCGTGAGCTGCCTCAAATACTGTCAACCTGTGATCCTGGGAGTAGTGCCCCAGTCTACCATAGCTGCTGTCGTGGGGTTGATCGCCCATGACCTTGCCTCCATTTCCATTCTTGGCAGCTCAACATGATTGGTGCGGTAACGAAACTGCACCCGACAGGCCTCACACAGAGGTAGCTTGCCCCCAGCTTCGTGCGCTGGGAACACCCCTGTGCGGTGACAGACCTGCCAGCGAGCAGTCTGCTTTGAGCAATCGGTGCACCAACTGCTGCCTTGATCCCAGCAGTGACAGCACCGCCAACACTTGCAGTGAGCTACCATCGCTGTGGCCCAGCAGCGCCAAGATCTGGTACCAGCGGGCACAGCATGCTCAAACATGTTGTTTCATCTGCTGATTGGTCCCCAGCAGTGACAGCGCCACCGACTTTCGCAGCGAACGATCATCGCTGCGTAGCTCAGCAGCATCAAGACTTGATCTCGATGAGCAGACACACACATCAGTTGCTGTCGACAGTCTGTGCACCTTGCGCTGTGGCCTGGCAAGCCCCCATAAGCTCTCCACAGACTTCTCTTAGTTGATCCATCAACACTTGCCCTGTGTTCCCATGTTGTTGGTCTAGCACACCATCTCACACGCTCTCCAGGGTTCTCGCTCATGGCTCCACTGCATGATCCTTGTGCTTGCTGCAAGCATCATCGGCTGCCTGAGCAGTTCTTTGCATTACGAGGTGGCATCAACAAAACCTGTGCTGGCTGCCTCGGTCATCCTGTGGCTCCTCCAGCACCTTCCAAGTTACTTCGCACACCACCCAACATCAGGTCCCCTTCCACTTGTCGCTCTCGCTCACACTCACTGCCCTCCTCAGTCTTGTCACCAGATTCACCTGGCGCTCACAACGCTCCGGAGCCTTTCCCCTTCTCAGCCCCCTCAGCTGACCTCGAGCAACGCTTCAACCAGTTGGAATGCGACTTGGCCACCCAACACGTCAAGCTCCTCAATGCTATTCATGCAATCCAGGCCCTTCTTCCTCCATCAGCACCTGTGCCCTCACACACCCCACTCCTCTCATTGCAGGCTCCACCCCCTCCTCCCAGACCCCTGGCACCACCAGCAGCAGCATTGGCACTCCCCTCTGCTGGTCAACCCCCTTTTACCGCAGGTGAGTTGCCTTCGCTTTCCATCTCTTGCTGTTTTGCCTGGGTCCCAGCCAAGGTTGTTGCCCTCATTGAATGCGACCAGCTCAAGCCTGAGCACCTGGTCAAGCTTCGCAACCCAGAGTCAAGGGTCTCCAAGGAGCCTGCCCATCCCTCTGGTTTCACCCTTGAGGCAGGACAACTCACCTTGCTCAAGGACACCATCGACTCTCGCACATCTGCCTTTGTCAAGGCTATCCCCAACATCGCTGCCCTTGCACAGGTCTGGCTCATCTATGTCGCCATCAGAGTGTGTCATACCAGCAACCTAGCCCTCAACGAGGCCCTCCTTGCTCACCTTGAGTACCTCATTGAGTGTGACCATCTCTACTCTTGGTGTGCCATTGCAGACTATCACCTTGCTGTCTGCTGACAACGGTTTGGCACCTCGGCTGTTCATGAGTGGGTGTCCTACAACCCCCACATCAGCAGCTGGGTCCTCTATCCCTTCCTCAAGATGTCCTACCCTTCCTTGGCATCCAACCATGGCAAATCGAGCTCCAGCTCTCGCCAGCAGCATGTGTCGCACCCCAACTGCCTCACTCGCTTGACAGCACCTAGCGCTACTGAACCTTGTAGACAGTTCAATGCTGGCATAGCTTGCTCAGGGTGCACACACCCTCACACCTGCATCAACTGCAAAGGCGCTCACCCCCTGCCCCAGTGCACTGCCTTTGCTGGCAAGCCTCTTGCCAACCAACCTGTCAAGAAGGCGAACTGATGGTGAGTATGCCCCCTCACTCAGGTGACATGTCACCTTGGCAGGCACCACCGGCAAGTGTGCCCTCCAGGTCCGAGACACCATCAATGTCTTCTCCTTGGCCCCCACCACCCATAACAGTGTCGTCCTGGCCTGCACAGCCTTCAATCGTGTACCCCTGCTGGTCTGTGACACCATCAATGTCTGCGCCTAGGCCAGCACCACCTCCAAGCATGCCTCTTCTCCCTTCTTGGTCAGAGACACCGCTGGTGTCCTTCCATAGGTCCGGAACACCTCCAACATCCACACTTTGGCAGGCACCACCTCCACATGCATCCCCTCCAGCCCTGGCTTCCCTCGCTGCTGGTATCATCGACCTGTCTCCTGACCTTGCTGCCAGCAAACTTCTCTCCTTGCTTACAGGTTCCCCGCTGCCACCAAGACCCAATACCTTGTGCATGCAACCCATCTTCGATGTGACCGATTCTCCTGCCACAGTCAGCACTCTGGATCCTCATCACTGGTCTCAGTTCCTGGATCTCTACCCCAACCAGGCTTTCACCTCTCAGCTGTGGGGTGCCCTTCGCCATGGTGTCAAGCTTGGTTATGATGGACCTCTGCGATCCACTGCACATCTCACTGTCACCAACTTGCCCATGGACTCCGACAATGTGGACCACCTGCATCAGGAGATCGAAGCCTGCCTGCTCGAAGGCTGTCTCCACCACATCGCTGACCCCAGCGACATTCAACTCATCTGCTCCCCCATCAGTGTCGTCCCCAAGCCTCATAGCGACAAGAGGTGGACCATATACCACCTCTCTCACCCTCGCAAGCCGGGCTCACATCTGCCTTCCATCAACGATGGCATCAGCACCTCTTTTGTCACCATCTGCTACGAGAGTCTCGACACCATCATGGATTTTGTTTGCAAACATCCTAGCGCCTCTCTGTGGAAAGCAGACTTGGAGGATGCTTTTCGGCATGTCATAGTGGCCGAGTCGGATGCTCGACTCATGGGCATCCACTTTGATGGCCACTATTATCAGGAGTGTGTGCTTGCGTTCGGAGGCTGCTCGTCGCCATTCCTGTTCAACCTTTTCGCTGAATTCCTACATTGGCTAGCTTCCTTTGCATTACGGGCAGTGTCACAGTCGCTGGTATCGCACTCCGATGTATCTCATTACCTTGATGATTTCTTTGGCGCTTCAGATGCCTCTGCTGATGCTGCCACACCGGTCCAGGTACTCAGCCTTGCAGCAGCAGCCCTGGGTTTCAGGATCAGTCACAAGAAGACCTTCTGGGACACAACCAAGCTCGAGATCCTCAGTATTGAGCTCGACTTGGTTGCCCAGACCGCCTCCATTACACTGCAGCATCGCCAACAGATCTTACAGCATTGCTCACACATCATCAACCGAGGTCGTGCCTCCCTGCTTGAACTCCAGCAGGTTGTGGGCCACCTCCAGTTCATCATGCAGATCGCCCCTCATGGCCATGCTTTCCTTCACTGCCTATACGATGCTGTATGCTCACACCACAGTGCCCCCTTTGGTCGACGGATCAGCAAGGCTACCCATGCTGAGCTGCTTTGGTGGATCGACACCCTCCACTCCTGGGATGGTGTCTCGCTCCTCCAGCCCTTGCCACTTCTCATCAAGCACATCTGGATGGATGCCTCCAAGCGCTGCATTGGCGGTCACTGGGGCAGCATGGAACACCCCTCTGCTGCCTTCTCGCATGAGCTCTCTTGTCACCATCAGCATAAGGACATTCGTTTCCTCAAGGCCCTTGCTGTCCTCGAGGCCCTCTGTCGCTTCTCACCTCTCTGGACCGGCCCTCATCATGTTGTCATCCATGTGGACAACGAGAACATCGAGTTTGGTCTCCGCAAGGGCTCCATCTGTGATGCTCAGACCCAGGTTCTCTTTCGCGAGATCTTCTCGCTGTGCCTGTGGCGACACATTGACCTAGTCCCAGTTCGTGTCAGCTCCGCTGCCAATGTACTTGCTGATGCTCTCTCCTGCTGCTGCTTTGTTTTCATCCAGCAGTGCTACCCACTCACCTTCGCCCTACTGCAGTTCAACTGCCAGAGAGCTTCACTCATGCATCAGGCCTCTCCCACCAGGCTGCTCTCCTCCTCTGGAATGGCCTTGCACCCAGCACTCGTGCAAGATCTGTTGCCATGTGCGATGACTTCACCACCTTCACTGCCTCTGTGCTCCACCTCACCCACCCCTTCCCTGCTTCACCCCACTCCCTCATTGAGTGGGTTGTGCACCATCATGCTGCAGGAAAGTTGTACAACACCCTCAAACATGACCTCTCTGTGCTCAAGTCCTGGCACATCAATCTTGGTCTCCCCACCTCAGCCTTTGACTCCGAGCACCTGGAGCATGTTGTACGAGGTTTCAAGCAGGTTGTTGGCGATCCCCTCCCTGCCACCAAGTTGCCTATCACCCTCCCCCTCCTGCAGCAACTCGTGCATGCCCTTCCTTCCATCTGCCCCTCTGCTCACAACTGCCACACCTTTCGAGCAGCCTTCTGCCTTGCATTTGCCTGCTTCCTTCATGCAGGTGAGCTCACTTGGGAAGCGCAAGGCTCCCATGACCACATCCTCACCATCTCTTTGGTCTCCTTCACCAACGATGGCTCTTATGCCATGGTCACTTTGCCTGTCAGTAAGACAGACCCTTTTCGGTGGGGTGTCACGCTCACAGCACCTGCTGTTCCCCTTAGCACCTGTGCCATGTCAGCCCTCCATGTCATCTGCCACCGCTGTGCACCCCACAAGCCACTCTTCACACTGGAGGGTTGCCAACCCTTCAGTCGTGCCTCCTTCGCTGCCATGCTCCATCGTTGCCTTGAGTTCTGCTGCATCCCCCCTGCAGCATACTTGGGCCACTCCTTTCACTGGGGGGCTGCCACTTGGGCTGCCTCCAATGGCATTGATGCTGACACCATCTGGGGTCTTGGCCATTGGCGCAGTGACTGCTTCTGCTGATACATCGACCAGTCTGCTGCTGACAGAGCTGCTACCACTCGAGCAGCCCTGTACTCCAATGCCTCAGCCCCTCTGCATCTCGACACCATCACCTGGTGTGACTTGTGACTCTGCCACTTTACCTTTCTCCTGGGACTCAGCTCTCATTGCCTCCAGCCTCAGCTCGTGACTGTCACACCATATGGTATGCCACTCACACACTGTGTGGCCACGGCTGGGAGCTCATGAGCGACTCCTCAGAGTTAGGCAATTGTTATTTCTTCTATTCCTGTTCCTTTGTGATGAGTGTGATTCTCCGGCTGTACTTCACGTTGAATGGCCGAAAAACATGGCCGAAAATGGTCAACTTTCCCATTTTTTCAGTTTTCAGCCAGGCCAGAAGTTTGGTTTTCAATTGGTTATTTTCCTTTCCTTTTTCTTTTCTTTTCTTTTCTTTTTTTCTTTTTGTTTTCTTCAGGGGCTGCGACTGGCTCTTTGTTGCTGCTATCCACTCTTCTTGCATTCAAGGTGGCTTTAGCATGGCACAGCGAGACGAAGCCACGCTGTTCACCTTTCTCCTCATGATCCACGCACACGACCAATTGTACCAGGCTTAGTCGACATGGGCTGCAAGCGATCATTGATTAGCAGGGCTGTGGAAAAACAAATGAAATCTGTGCGGGTATAAGTGTATGGATGTGTATGCATGGCGAAACGAGTGAACGGAATGGTATATAGAGACTGTAACCCTCTCCTAGATACTCCAGAGGATGTGGGATGGATCGCAATCCACCACGACCAAGTCCTCCTCCTGCGCACCTTCTTCGAACAACAACCTGCTGCTGTCATCGAGAACCTTGGCCGGGTTCTTGCCGTACGCCGAAAGCTTCAACCCGAGCGCGGTCTTTGCGTTGATGCGCACGTCCTCATTAAGGTGAAGGGTGAGGGTGAGGTTCTTGGGCGAGAGACGGTAGCCGAGTTCGCGCATGCGCGCGGCGATAGTCTCCTTGAGATCGAGGACCGACGAGATGGATGAGATAAAGATGCCGGAGAGCGGCCTGGCTTTGGTGTTTCCTGCGATGTCGGCAGGAGGTGGGGTGGGGCTCGAAGAGAGGAGGGTGGGGGAGGGGGGCGGGAGGGAGCGGAACTCGAGTTGGAGACGGATGGAGGAGGGTGGAGTGGGAGGGCAGGCAGAGAACCAGCTCTGCATGGCGGGGATGTCGGGCCAAGACGAGTTGAGCTGCTGCTCGACCGAGGAGAGCGAGACGGTCGAGCAGGAAGAAGGGATGCTGTCCGAGAGCGAGATCTGCGAGGTGGCCGACAAACGCTTTGGTGCGACTCTAGGCGCAGCGGGGAGCGAATCTACCAGACCCAAGCCTGCAAGCGCCGTCTCTGCATCGAGCTCGGCTTCGACCTCGCTGAGAATGTCGTCCACGTGCACGGCGCCGTAGAGCTTGGACGCCTCTTGGTAGGAAGAGAGGGTAAAGTCGCTCATACGACGTGCGCCTGTACCACCGTGAGAGAGGTCGGATGGCGAGGACATGTACATCGAGACCGGACGCGGGTGGTTCTGACGTGTGTAGAAGCCGGTCGAGTTTGGTTCGGCAACACTGGGCCTGGTGTCGGCAGCAGGAGGAGCGTCAAAGCCTGGACCGCGGCAGTGGAACGACTCTTCCGAGGTGCGGCGGGTCAATCGACGTCGAGAAAAGATGCGGGGAGGAGGGGCGTCGGGTGTAGCAGCCCTTGCGCTGAGCATAGCCGATTCGGGAGTGACATCCAAACCGGCAGAGGAAGAAGGGATGAAGTTGGAGTGGATCGACTTGCGCGCGTGCATCTGTCGAATGGACTTGAGCGAGGTATGTGGCGAGGTAGACGAGGTCGAGGCGGCGGGAGCGCTGCTGCCGCCATGGGCGATGGGGAGCGGCGAAGGGGTGCGTGAGAATCGCATGGACCAGGTGGGCGAGGCAGATGGCTGCGATGTGGACAGCTTGACATTGTCTGTCTCGGAATGAGGCTCAAGGACGGTGGCTGGCGGCATCAAGGTTCGGCTGCGTCTTCGGGTGGAGACGTTGTCGCCAGTGGTAATGATGACGGGACAGCTGGTCTGGGAGCGAGTCATGGCGGATGCGGTGAATCCAAAGGCGTTGGGATGGGGCGAGAGGCCCGTGGAGGGCGAAGTAGCCGGTCTTGCGGGTCTGGCTGGACGCGGAGCACGAGTGAGTTTGGTATCCCACGCGGCAGGGATGGGCGACGAAATGTGCGGCGCTGCTGCGGACACATGGGTACTGGCATTGTTGTTGGCGCTGCTGCCAAAGAAGAAAGTGCGCGAAAAAGCACGACGGAGAGGAGACTTGGTAGCTTGAGCTGCGGCTGGGCTGTTAGGATGGACGGGGCTGAGCGGAGGCGTGAGCGCATCGAGGTCGCTGGGGGCTAGTGCAGAGGAGGAGACAAAGGTGGGAGAAGAGACGAAGCGAGTGCTGGAGGAGCCAGAGGAGCAAGTGAACGAAGAAGCAGCGGGTGTGGCTGGAGAAGGAGTGGTGCTACGGTAGTGAAGAGGACGTGGTGTGAGCAAGCTCGAGGAAGCAGCCGAAGAAGGGCCGGCGTCATGGTACTGCTTTGCTGCGTCGACATCGATGGGCTGCACCTCCTTCTTTCTGGAATCGCGCCTGCGTATGGAGTGGAGACGACCGAACGGCGTCGAGAAGGCGGTCATTGGGATGACGGTAGCTGAGCCGTACAGTAGAGCTGTGATACTGTAGTGTAGATATGATAGGGGAACGTGGTGGTAGGTGGCTAAGGGCAGGGTGGGGCCAATGGGCGGTGACGGGAGCGAGAGCGAGAGTGGTTATATTGAACCAGACCGAGCGGCGGCTGCCGAACGTGCAAAGGCCAGGGCCTATGCTTGGCAGAAGCGATGCCCAGTTCGACAGCTACGTTGACGTAGAGGTAGACTGAGGGCGAGGCAAAGGAATCCGCTTCGGAACGAAGGCGACAGGGCAGGAAAGAAGCACAGTGCAAGATCACAATGCAAGGAGATGTAACCTTCAAGCCTAGACTCGAAGCAGCGACAGACAAAGAGGATCTCAAGGAACCACAGCTACGCTCGACTCAGCCTCATCGGAAAGGGGTCCACCATTGAGAAGAGCAATCGACGAGTGTCGGAAAAGCCGAAGCGAGCTTTCATTGTCCACCTGGGATTGTCCGTGCTGTGCGTGCTGCACACCGCTGGGTTGTGCTGGGCTTTGGTCTGCTTAACAGCATCAGCAGCAGCAGCAGCAGCAGCAGCAGCAGCGGGCGCAAAGTGCACCTGAGATTGCAATTTCAGGCGCAGTGCAAGGCGAAAGAACCAAGCGGACAAAAACGCACAGAGGTGTGTGTCTGTGTGCGGTAAAGCGGCAGTTTGTCGGCGGAGTGCGAAGCGAAGACGAAGGGACTCTTGTGTGTGAACGGGACAAGGGTCCTGGAGCCGAAGGGGAAAAAAAAAAAAAAAAAAAGGTCGGGATCAACGTCTCGCCTCACAGATGCAGCACTTTGACAGCCACATGATCCAACGTCAAACTAGTAATACTATTTAACAGAACGGCAATTGATGCGGATCAAATGAAGCTACTTGGCGTGCTCGAGAATCGTATACTGTACACCGTCGACTTTTCTCCGTGGCCTGATTCTCCGCTTGCGCTTCACCGACAGTATCTCGACACACACCGCTTTCATCTTGACGGAACGTGTCCTGCTTGTGTGTGAAAGAAAAGTTTGCTCTTGAGACCAACACTTGTTGGGAGCCGCCCGATCTTGACTTGGCTTCTGCCGGTATGTCCACACGCGCGAAAGCCGACGAGGTTCTGCAAGTATGCGTTAGCGTGGGCGCGTATAAACTCAAGCGAAGCCTCGAACCGAACGCGTAGAAAACAGTTAAGTTACAAGCTGCAAGGGCCGCCAACCTGCATGTGCAAAAAAGCAGCAGA
Organism: Ustilago lituana; assembly: GCA_928869825.1. Classification (NCBI taxonomy): domain Eukaryota; kingdom Fungi; phylum Basidiomycota; class Ustilaginomycetes; order Ustilaginales; family Ustilaginaceae; genus Ustilago; species Ustilago lituana. The sequence goes on from CAKMYA010000030.1 coordinate 205,683, forward strand.
AATCCAACTTTCGGCCCGGCTTCTACACCCTTGCAAGCCTCTGGTTGCGAGACATGCTTGGCAAACATAGATGAGTTGGTGTAGGCAATGTTCTGCACTGCGAGTACAACCAATGCGGATGCAAACTCGGTGCTCTAGTGAAGCGAGTGCCAGCAGCAACGTGGTGTTGGTCGTGGTTCAAGTGAGATTCGACAAGCATTCACAGCGTCATCGGGTCGAATACATCGCTTCGTGGCGAGTACTGTAGCAACTGTCTCAGGCGGGCGCGAGAAACCGTTTGCTTTGCATCGATTCGAATCGAAATTCTACTGCCAAGCGGGAACCATGTCTCAGTTGTACGCTAACGTTATTTGCAATGGTCAAATAGGAAAAGTGCAGATCCGCTGGCTAGCTGTTTAGCCTAACTCGACTCCGTTGGCAGTTCTGTCAGCCCGGCCATCTTTCCACCGTCAAGGCGACCGACGTTGTTTTGCCGCTCCGAACCCAAAGTGTTTTGCTTGTAGCGACACGCTGTAGCGATCGAGGTGTGCTGCAGCTGCATACAGTGGTGCATGCGCTTGTTCTTTTCCTGCACCCGTCCGAGCGCACGGTGTTTGCTTGCCCGTGCTGCTTGATGCGATTGCCTCGTTACCTCGCCACGTACCTACAGTACGTCGCGGAACAGCAATGGGAGGGTGGCGGCGAAAGTGAGGCACGAGCTGGCGGTAAGGGCGGGCGACACCCGCGGCGATGACCAAGAGAGATGCTTGCCGCACACAGATCGTGTACATGCAGCTTTGATTCGCGAAATGCAAAGGAAAGCTTCCATCACAGCATACGCGGCGCGTTCCAGACCCTCGTTTGCTAAAGCCAACAAGGAGGCCCTGGGAGACGTGCAGTCGATGCGAGTTCAGCGGTGACACCTCGGTCTCGATTGTGCCTCTGTGCGGGGGAACAGGTCTGGTTACAAGGTACACGATCGCTTCTCAGACAGCGCCGTGACCATCCCAACGCCATTCGCGACCAGCCTGTTATTGTTGACAGCCGGGTCTTGTTCGAGCCATCAGTTTCGCTCCCCGGCTTCGATGTCAAGCAGTGTGGCCGACGTTAGAGACGAATCGTCCGGCTCTCACAGAGCAGTCCATCGCGCCAAAGCTCCCTGAACCCCAGAGTATGTACAGCATCCGACTGCCACCTTTGCTGAAAACAAGACTGAACGAAACGTAAACGTGCGGGCTCTTTGCACTACTATAGGCAACCTACCCGGCGGAAAGAGGAGCACGGGATCGCGAGCTGTACCTCGAACGCTCTCCTTAGTTTCCGCATCATCTATCCGAACTGCTGCTACAATACACGGCTTCAGCAGCGGAATCCAACGCACAAGCGAGCCAATAATTACCAGACCCTCTCACGCAATTCCTGCGCACCTGTTTATCAAAAGGCCCAAAAAGCCAACGGAAAATCGAGGCATCAAAATTGGTCCCAGCTCAGACAGGGCAACCCCTCGCAGCAGCAGCAGCAGCAGCAGCAGCGAGAGCGTGAGCCGCGGATCGCAACTCTGACCTCGCTGAACCTTCACCCCTACCCCTCGTTCTTCCCCTCCCTGTCACACACACTCCCCTGCGCCTGATCTGTTTCACTCACGCTAACGGTGCAATGATGCCGAGATACCACATAGCGCAATCTCTTTTGCGGGGTAAATCTCTGCTGCTGCCGCCGCTTTCGTTACTCAAAATGCTCCTTTGCGCGCGCCGCACTATATTGTGGTGGCAAGTCGAGGGTTTGGAACAACTCCTGCATCCCACGCTAACCCGTGTTGCTCGCCGTCTGCGCTCCGCTGCCGTCCATGGCGCTAGTGCCTGCAGCATCGCTGTCAAACATGTCGGCCAACAAGCACGCATCTACGTCCTCCAAGTCTACTTGCCTGTCGCCGTAATTACCTTCGAATGCGTTCTGCGAGACGCTGTTCAGGAAGGGCACCAGCTCTCCCACTGACCCGATCGATCGCACTCTGCCCAGCTCGAGCCTTCTCTTGCCTGCTGCTGAGGCTGCAGATCCTGCTGTGCCGGTGGAAGCATGTGGTGGGTGACTGTGCTTGTGGTCTTTCTGGAACGTTGCCGACAGGCTGTCCAGCAAAGTCTCGGGTTGAAAGTCGTCGGCCGGATAGACGGCGTCGATCGTATCTGTAATGAAAAGCCATTCGTTGATCTGAAAGTCTTCTGGCTGCAGCAGCACCAGCAGGTCCAACAGCTTCAACGTCGAGAGGAGCAAGTTTCGGCCATCGGCGCTTTGCTGGATGCTCTCCGGCTCGGTTGCCACCTGATCGTACAACCGCATCAGCTCGGTCATGAGCACCGGCCACAAGTTTGCCAAGTTCCTCGCCGAGAATCTCACCAGCAGTACTCGGAGGCAAAGATACACCTCGGCGTGCAGCACTTCGGACACGGCGGATCGGAGCAAGTCGACCAACTTTTCTTGGATCAACGGCAGCTGCGTCAAGAACGCATCCTGCTCGCCCGAAAACAGAGTGAAGGAGAGTCGACGGAGGTTGAGAGCGCGCGACAGCATCTCGAGTTCGCGGTTCGCAAAGATGTTGGCAGCCGCGGCAGATGCACTGACCCTCGTAAGCAAATCGACCAGACGTTCCTTGTCCTGCGTCATGAGCGCGAGAACGATCGGTTTCCATCGCTCCGCTTTGGTGAGCGGCATGCTAAAGAAGCGCGCATCGCCAAATAGATCCGCTACCGTGCTGCGCCAGGCCTTGACGGTGCCTGGCATGCGAACGAGCTCCGAGATGACATCCAGCACACTGACGTCCACCTCTAACGTGTGCGAGCGTGTCCGTGACGCAGGAGCGACAATGTAGTAGACGGCGTTGGCGACAATGGCCTGAATGCGATCGGCGTCCATCTGAATCTTGCGCAGCGCGGGGAGCCCACGAGCCGCTAAAAAGTGATTGATCGCGTCAACGACGCCGTTGCCTGCTGCGCTCACGTCGCTCTCGGCCCGCTTCTCGTCTTCGAGCGACAGCAGCTCGGAAGCAAACTCGCCCGCTTCCTTGTCAAGATCCTCGACAGGATCGCGTCCCGAACGACGGATCCACGTCGACTGATCAAACGACCTCCCGGCGATGAGAATGCACGAATCGACGAGTTTGACAAAGTTGTCTTGCAGCTCCCGCTTCGTTCGTCGGTCCTCGATCGAGGCGGTGAGGCAGATCTTTTCTCCGAGCGCCGTAAAGATGCGCAGCATGGGGTAGACGTGGACTTTGCGTGCCATGCCATTGGCGACAAAGTCCTTGACAAAGACAATGACGACCGGCCACACTTGCGTCGCTTCCGCCGGCTCCATCCTCGCTAGCACCGCATCGAAAAAAAGAAAGAGGGTCGCGTCGGATACCCTTGAAGCTGTGATCGCCGAAGCGGCATTCTTCCTCGCTCTCTCCGAGTCGGGTCGTACGACTCGAGCGCCAAGCACATCACACAGAAAGGTGACGAGGATTTGCGCTGAGGGAGTGACAATGTCGAGGATCTCCATGACGGCTTGAGTGGACCTGTCATCGTGGTTTGCGCTCGACTTGATACTGGATTGCCAGCAGTGCAGCAGCGATTCGACGGTCTCGGCGGGCTGGGCGCGGTAGATACGCTCAAAGGTGCGCCTGCATCGCAGCTGGACTTTCGACTTGATCGCATCGAGCGAAAGAGATTTGGCGTCGGTGGGAGAAAGCTCCATGCCGCAGAGTGTCCATAGGCGGTGCAGTGTTCGGACTGTGAGGAGAAGATTGCGGTTGCGGGCGTCGCTGCTGGTGTCCGACGTGTCTGCGTCGGATGGTACGTCTGACCCAAAGACATTCGAGACGTAGCCGAGCAAGCCGGGTGCTCCGTGCTCCTTCTCTGAAGGTCCGACAGGGTCTGCTCCCGCACGAGTCGCCGACGCACTCGTGCCTTCGCTGCTGGTGCTGCCAAAGGCTAACATCAAAGATCGTTCCGCAAGATGGATGAGCAGCAACAGATCCGACTCGAGGAACGAGCACTGGATGTCGTGAGACTGCACCACCAGCTCGGCTCCAAATGTGGGCCGACTAGCTCCTGCAACGTAGGATGTGCTCACCTCGGTGATGGCGTTTCCGATCAGATCGCAAATTGCGCTATTCAGCGGAAGGAGCAAGCTGTGGACGCAGCTGCGGTATAGAGGCGCTGTCATCAGAACGAAATCGGACCAGTGCTGAACGATGAGTCGATTCGAGGGTGTTGCAAGGCCGCGCTGCAGCAACGTCAGCAAGAGACGATGCGGCTGTCTCTGCTGAGCCGAGGGGGATGCGGCTGATGCTGTCGATGCTGTCAGTGCAGTCGGCTTTTGGGTTATCGTCGGCGACCCTGCGCTGCCTTCCGCTTCGCTACGGCCCGTGGATTCGGTGCGTTGATGCGGTCCGAGCGACTGCGATGTGCTCGAGAAGTGTCGTTGCAGCAAGTCCGGTCGACTCGACAGACTCGTCTTGGCGGCGAGGACGGTGTGTAGGGTGTGCAGCATCTTGTTCTGAACCGATGTGCAGCGCTGGTGAATCGCAATGAGCAAATTCTCGATGAGAAGCGTCTCGAGCTGGTCCATGCGCTTGGGCGACGAGGAGGTTCGTTGGACAAGGCAGTGCATCACGTCGACGGCAACGGCACGCAGTTCTGTGGAGGCCGCTTTGTTGGTAGCTACAAGTTGGGCAGATGGGTAGGCGCCAATCCAGAGACTGCATTCATCTAGGATTGTATCCAGAAACGTCGCTGATGCGACCATGACTTCGGCTCGGATGAGCTGCTTGGTGACGGTGCTTAGTGAAGCAGACAGGGGCGTCGCGGCGAGTGCTTTGGCGAAACTGGACCCACCGAAGCGCGCAAGGGCCGACATTGCCCTAAATGCGTACAGCACGAGCTGTCCGTTGAAGGGCTCGCTGATCTGCGTAACGGCAACACGGATGCCATCGACGTCCATGGCTGCAGCCTCTAGCTGCAAGGGTCTGTTTTGCAAAAGCATGTGCAGGAGCGGGTCGACGACTTTGGCATAAGATCGCACATTGGACCGGAGCCAGACCTCGGCCTGCTGTCGCTCCTCTGCGTCCAGGGATTGCAACTTGTCGAGCACCAGCAGCAGTGGTGTTCGCAGCTCGTCGGTCGAGACATCCTCGGAAAGTCGCCAAAAGGTGCCGAAAGCGACGAGAGCTGCGGAGCGAGCTGCGTCGGTGCCACGGCTGAGCTGCTGTGTCATTGCCGTCTCTAAGCGGGATCGTTGGGTGACCTTGTGGGTGGCCCACAGGAGCTCGACCGCGCGTACATGATAAGGAGACATGGTCGGCGCGAGGTAACGCAAGAGCGATGCGACGACGCGGTTCAGGATGTGCGGCAGATCCAGTTGGACTGGCTTTTCGAGCGCGCGACAGATGCAGCACGAGATCAAGACCTCGACGATGCGTTCAACTTCTGCAAAGGTGGTGATGCGATCGAGGTGCGGCAGGAGTGCTGTCGTCCATTTGGCTGCATCCCAAGGCAGCTTGTGTGTGCGGATCGCTTCTCTCTTCAGGGGCGCCGAGCTGACGAGGGCGATCTCTTCGGGCGCTTCGGAGCCATCGACGACGCGCATGACGTCGGCAAACACATCGAGAGCGCGAACGAACGTCTCAGTTCCCGCTACAGCTTTGGCGGCATGCTGTCCACTGAACAGGCACAACTCGCCCAACAGCTGGACGAGAGCTGTGGCCGATGCGCTATCCTGGAAGCTGACGAAATTGCGCGCGGCTTGCTGGCTGTCGGTCTCGCTGGATGTGTAGAAGCTGCGTGCTCGTTCTAGGAAGTCTTGTGTAGCACTTTGCTGACGATCAATGTCCTCGGAAGCTGAGGCGGAAGCGATGCGGACAAAGACGCGGGAAGGCATCACAGTGACGAGCAGCTTGAGCAGTTCTAATGCGTCGAGCGCCCTCAATGTCGATGCATCGGCCCAGGGCTGGTTCCCTTGCAATTGCCTGTGAAGAAGCTGGCAGACGGCGGCAAAGAGGAGTGGAACGTGGATCTGCTTTGTCTCTTCGTCGTGGATGTGGAACGCCTTGAGGACGAAGCAGAGGAGCGCCAGCGGCGGGGGTGGGTCGGAGGGTCTTGACGTCAATGCTGCTTCTGTGTCGCTGGAATCGGATGCTGTTGCAGGCTGAAACTGCTCCATGATGGCCTCAAGAAAGCGACCGTACAACAAGAACGGGTCGACAATCTCGAAAAGCATCTTGGCCGTCGTCATGAGCTCCTCTTCCTGGCCCTTTGCCACCTGCAGACTGATTGCAGAAAAGGCATCCAATGCAAGTACACGGGTGAGCGACTGGCCGATCTCCCACTTGTCCAAGAGCGAAACAAAGATGCGGTACGGTTTCTGACGCTCGGCGGGGTCGAGGTCATGGTCTTGAAAGCCTTGCTTGAGGGCGCTGCGTACGAGCTCGAGGCCGTTCTGCCTCAAGAAAGCAATCTGGCTCTCTGGCGCCTCGTCGGCGCCAAGCAGCCAAGTGTAGAGCCGACGGTTGAGACTGAGGTCCTTGCGCAGTACGACCTTGAGCGCCGAGCGGACGAGGAGGATCTGATCTGGGCGCTTGACGAACGAGCGAAAAAGCGGCTTGTCGATCTGAAGATGGGTGACGAGGATCTCGAGGGTGTTGCGCCGTACTAGCAGCACATCGTCGTCGAGGGCATGGGCCAGGCCACGCACCATCAGCCCAAGATCTTTGCCGACGAGGATGGTGGGATCCTGCTCGTCTTGGACGGGCGGCATCCTGCGCGTGAGGTAGTTGAGTGTCGCGAGACGGACCGAAGGCGTGGTGATGAGGGTGAGCCACAAGTTTTGCAGGAAGAAAGGCTGGGTGACGGCGTCCGAGATGCTGTCCAATAAGCGAAGCGTACGTTCGTAGTACTCGCTCGTCTCTTCCTCGAGACCTGGCAGGAGCGCCATCTGGAGTGCCTTGGTGAGTGGTCGAAGATCATCTTGCAGCGGTACGTAGAAAGATTCATAGATGGCGAGCAGAGTGGGTTTGACCGAGGTGGACGCAAACTGAAAAAAAGGCAGCAGACCGCTCGTCCAGACCTGCAAATCTCGTCGGAGACCGTCGGGACCGATGACGCTGAGGATATGATGGTAAACGTCGAGCGCTCGCTGGTGGACACCCGAGGGAAGCGCCGGGTTGAGACACTGCGCTAGACGCTTTGCTACGATGAGCTTGCGCGGGATGACATTGTACGAGGGAAAAGCCTGGATGGCTTTGTGAAGTCGTGCCAGGAACGAGATAAAGTCGGCCCACTCGCTGACATTGTCGAAGGAAGCGAGGGTCCTTTCGACCAGCGCCAGATACTTTTTGAACTTGGCATCCGAGTAGAGAGCACGTTCGGTCTGCAGCGCCCAGCTCTTCTCTGCCCGTTTTGCGGCACTCGTCTTCCACAGCTGGCTGGACTCGATGATGCTCGTCCTTGGTCGTGCTTTGGGCGAGACCGAGGCGATGGGACCGGAAGCCTGGACGGTATGCAGCCCGGATTTGGATCTCGAATCGTGCGGTGCTCGCCTTTGGGTGGAGGAGGAATGAGGCTCGGAAGAGGCAGAACTTAGGTCGAGTTGAACCTCTGCCGAAGAAGGCTTGAGCGTGGGCGGCTGAGCGAGACGAGAGGGCAAGGAGCTGAGAGAGGTGCTACTGCCGCCGGCTTTGCGAGGCGCACGCAGAGAGGCGCCATCGTTGCTCGATACCCGCTCTATTGGGCTCGACATGGTTCCTAAGCTGTGTCTACCTGGCGGTCATCGTGATATGTTGGTGTCGGTCGGGAGGTGAGTGGGGAAAAGGACAGGTGTTGCGCAAGTTGGCTCGAGAGCGCGTGGCCGAAATTAGCGGCTGTTAGGTCTCCGAACAAGGACTTTGATTGGACGATCTAACAAACTTACATGTTCGCCGCGACTCGGCTCCTCCTGGGCCATTGGCACAGCAAGAACCGCATCGGGATGTCGTTGCTTCTTGTCATCGAGCAACAACCATCGCTCGCTCTTCTGTCGCTCTTGATCCGCTGGGTTGCAGACACAGAGATGTCAGAACATCCAGAGCCGTCCGGCGGTGCTGCTCCAGGCGCCTCGGCAAATCCATATCTCTCTCGACCATCCACCTCGGCCGCTTCTTCCTCTGCCTCCACCTCGGCCTCGGCCTCCACCAAGAATGCCGCTAAGCACGAGACTCGACTGTACATCGGCAACCTGCATCCCACGGTCGACGAATACACGCTGATCCAAACGTTTAGCAAGTTTGGCAAGATCTCGAAACTTGACTTTCTGTTTCACAAGAGTGGGCCTCAGCGCGGGCAGCCGCGAGGCTATGCGTTTCTCGAGTATGCTTCACCGCAAGAAGCGCTAGAGGCGGTGATGGCAGCACATGACAAGACGCTGAGAAGCAGGAAAATCTCGGTGACCTTTGCGACCAAGAACACCGAGAAAGATCGAGATATGGGTAGTGGAGCGGGCCCACATCGACGCGATCGCAGAGCAGCCAGCGAAAATGAGACGATGAAAACGACGCAACTCAGTCTCGCAAAGAACGCGAAACAGCCACAAGGGTCAGTAGCCTCGCTTCCCTCGCTTTACCGCAGAATGAGCGAACAGAGGACTGACGGACAGACTGATCGTTTGCATTTGATGTGGATAGGACCGATGCAAAGATCGCTGCCATGGAGGCCAAGCTCGCCAAGATGCGACAAGCCAAGGCGCCCCAAACTACTTCAACAGCATCGACCGCCGCGGCACGGAGTCAGCTGCAATCTGGCCGTGCTTCGTTACCTGCCAAGCCCAATTTCAAGCCGGCCGACTCCACGACGGGGTCGCGCAGACAACAACAGCAGCATCGATCCTAGCCTCGTTCTCACCTATACCACATGCACTACTTCTCAGCCAATGATACCCAGACTTGCGAAAGGCACAACAGCTCCTCTTGAGAAAGCAAGCGTAGAGAGACTGTCTGAATCTCGTCGTGGGTGTATGCTTCAACACAAAGTGAATGCTCGCTGCGCGGTATTGCCGCATAAGCAGCTACAAAAACAACTGGAAGGGGGGAACGGGAGTGCAAGGGAAAGGCGGAGGAAACAAGGAAAGAGAAGCGCAAGGAAAGGAAGAAGTGGAGAGGGGGGAAAATGTCCCAGAACAGTTTGGCTCCACCGTCCCATCTGGAACACAAGACGGCGGATTCCTATAGCGTTCTGAGATATCACAACGATCTCGTCCACCACGGCCGGTACTCCCCGTAAGAAGCACCAGCCCTGGCACCCGAAAGCAACCTCGCCAGGCGCCTTGTTTGACCAAGGCAGTCGCGAGTGGGTGTGGCTGGCAGCTAATGTCGATACCAAATCAATGCGCGGGAGCAGATGCAATGCGAGCAAGAGTCAGCAAGCGTGTTCGAGGTTAAGGAAGAGCATCGAGTCGGAAGGTAGGGGTGGGATACGTACACTTGTTTTTGATCGAAGAGAAGAAGGCAGTTGTTGCACGCAGGTGTGCGATACTTATACGATTTGAGCTTTGGCCGAAAGCGCATTTCTTTTTCTTTTTTTTTTTTTTTTTTTTTTTCTCCTGGCGTTCTTCCAATCAGAGCAGCCTCGAGCATCTATCGCGCGATAAGAATAGAAGGGCAAAAAGAAAATGAGGAAAATCAAAATCAGCGGCGGCGTGACTATCGACTGCTCCTGACCATCCCGAGTCTTCTCACCATCATCTCGACCTTACCCTTGCATCTCGCACATCTATCGCTAATCACGATGGCGGGCCTCACAGCATCCTGCTCTCGATGCGTTTCGTACGCGCTCAACCTCTCGTCCCTAGCAGCTGCACTCCCATCCACCTCCTACGGCTCGTCCCACCTCCAGACGCTCTCTCAGCTCCCAAACCAGCGCTCTAGCTTCTCCACCTCGTCTATCCTCTCCGAATCGCGCAAGAAGCGTACCGCCCGTTTGAAGCGCAAAACCAATCTCGACCAGCGCATCCTTAAAGTGCGCATGCTCGAATCCTCCAAACCGGACGTGGTGCTCGGTCATCAACCCAACCCCACCGGCACCAAGGTGTGGGAGGACAGCGAGCTCGCCAAGATCGTCCTCAACAAGGAGACCGTCTGGGGCGTCAAGGAGGACCGAAGAGGAAACCTGGTCTCCATCAGCGCTGAGCAGCAAGCAGCGGCGTCGGGAAAGAATGTATTTGATGCAGTCGCAGCAAAGGAGGCCAAGGAAGTAGGGGGGCCCGTGAGGCTCAACTTTGGATTGGACGCAAAAGATCGACAGCTGCTCTTCCAGGATTTGCCCCAGGTCATGGTCAAGGACCGAATCCTCGACTCGTGGAACCTCGGTGCGTTGATCAGGGGAACCGCCAACCAAGCCGACGTGGCCGCCTTCGAAGCCGAGTACGCAAAGGTGCAGTCGGAAGAAGCGAGCAACAAGGAATCCCTTGCGCGCATCCTCGATCTTCGAAACGCATCTGGAAAAGGGATCCAAGTGGAAAACATCCGGCGCATCATCGCCCACTTTGGCGGGCCCAAACGCGATACGGGCAGCCCAGAAGTGCAAGCCGCCGTCCTCACGTACCGCATCAGAAACCTGCACGAACATCTGCAGACCAATCGACACGACAACTCGAACCGCAGATCCATGTCGCTCCTCACCCACCAGAGGGCAAAGATCTTGAAGTATCTCAAGTCCAAGAGCCCGCAGAGGTACCACGACATTTTGCCGCGCATCGGCGTCGAGGCGAGGGCGGTTGAAGGAGAAATCGTCGTTCCGGGCAAGCCAAAGATCGCCCGCGCTTGATCTGTCAAGGTGACAACATGTAGCATCGTCTCGTTTCGGCTCAATACACCTTTTATGACTTTCGACTCGGATGCACAAATGCTGCGATTGGCAATGCCATGGGACGTGATCTGAGGTGGGCACAAAAGCCCAAACATGGAGTGGTATTGAGGCTGAACGGGTATGAGGTGCGCAATGTGTGGTGCGATCAGGACAGATGGAGAACGCTCTGTCGACGCAGCTCCTGTGCCGATGTGACGTCGCCTCTCCTCCTCTCTCCCTCTCGCATTGCCTGCTCTCCTTCCATCCCGATCCGGCTCGATCTCGTCAGCACCAGCTTGGGGATCACAGGCCCGTTTGCTCCACCTCCCTTTCCCTTGTCCGTCTCGACCGCTCTCTGCACATCTTCTGCACTGACCGCGCCCGGCTCCTGCTCGAGCAGTTGCTCTAGCAGAAAGCTGAAATCCAAACCCACCTCCTTCAGCTGCCCTGCCAACCTCAGACTGATCTCTTTGACCTCTCGCACTACGCCCTCATCCTCCCTCTCCTCCTCCGCCCCGTACACTTGCCGCCTGAACAGCTCTGCATACTCTTCCACCCGCTCCCACGCCCACTGCACGAATCCAGACGCCATGCGCCCATCCTTGAATGCAGACATGTACCACTCGGACGTGTTCTTGATGAGCGTAAAATGGACCATCCCCAACTCGCTGATGTACAGACCGGTATCACCTTCGAACTTGATCTGCCGTGTTCGCTTCTTGAGTAGTTCAGTTCGAGCATCCAGGAACAGCTGGCGCGCTTTCTCGCCTTGGTCCAGCCTCAACAGGTACGATGCGTTGCGGATGACTGACGATTTTTTCAGATGCTGGCGGAGAAAGTCTGACGAAATGGCGGCAACGAGCTCGGTGGTGCGAGCGCTGAGTTTCGAGGAGAGATCCAGCGAGGAGGCGTCATTGGGCGAGCTGTAGGTCGAGAGAACGCCGCGGCCCTTCTCGATGAGCATGACGGCTTGGTCCCATTCGCGCAAGGCAATGCACACCGAGAGTTCGTCTGCGAATTCATTATTCCAGCGGCCAGGATCTTTGCGTTCGGATGCGGCAGAGGCGGCCGCCGCCGCCATAACCCCTGCTCCTGCTCCTTCGCTAGAATCGGGTCCATCTTCGCCGATCGGCGTCAGAAGGCCTCCGTCATATGGCTGACGATGGCCCGAGCTGCTGTTAGTTGTGCCAAGAGTGAGAGAGTCGAATTGATGTTGTGCGATGGGGGGCGACGACAAGAGGGTGGATTCGCGTTTGCGTGCTTCGGCGGCTGCGCCGTATTCGGACTCGTTTCTGCGCTTCTTGGCGAGCTCTTCGGCGACACGGCGGAAAGCATTGAGCAAAGCACGCTTGTCTTCGGCGCGGTCGGTGCGATAGACAAAGCTTTCCCTGGCGCGTTTGATCTTGATGGCATTGGTCAAGTCGCCTCCATCCTTTAAATCAATGACGACGATCTCGGCGAGACTGAAGCAGCGTTCTGCGACGAGACGCACCTTGCTGCTCATCTGGCGCTTTTTGCGTGTGGCGATGAGCAGCAAGTCGTCCAGCAGGAAGAGGGCGACGCTCTGTTGCGGCTTGTAGGTAGCAGCGTTGAGCTCGGTAAAGCTGCTGGCTTCGGCGATGAGGTGCCTTCCGGGTACGTAGGGCAAGAACTTTTGCGAGCCTTCGATACCTTCCCAGAGCGAAGTGATCTGAGCACGGTAGATCTGTTGGAGATCGATGGTGCTGTTGCGGTTGGCTTTGGCGGATCCCTTTGCTCTTGAAAAGTCGGAAAAGGAAGCGGCGGTGGACGAGTCGTCGAGCTCCAAAGCCTGTGGCAGCTGCTTCCACTCGGAGAGGAGCTCCTTGAGCTCGAGCATGTCGTTTTCGAGCGTGGCAATCTCTTTGCTAATAGTGATGAACTCGGAATAGTTCCTAAACACTTGACGCTTGAGGTCGTCGTTGGCGGCTTGCTTGGCGGCAGCGAGAGACGATTTGAAGGTGCGCAGACTCGATTCGGAGTGATGTGAAAGCTTGGCACGCAGATAAGCTTGTGGGTCAAAGTCGGACTGGCTGAGCAGTTGCAAGTCGACGGAAGGATCGCCTTGGAAGACGTCGGTGCGAGAGTGTATTGTCTCGAAGGATTTGCGCATCGAATGCAGCTCATTGTCGTCCGGATCGTATGGAGCTTCGAGCGAGGATGCACCGAGGGTGGAGGGGAAACGGTCGTCGTTGTCGAGATGCGGACGGTCATCGATATGGATTTCGGGCATGGGGGGGAGCGAGGGGACGGCAGGAACCGCACTGAAGCCACCTGGACCGATGGGAGTGGGTTCAGCATAGCGCATGGACAGACGCTTCTTGAGGTTGCTGCCGACCTCGGAGGCCTTTTTCTTGGATTTTTTGAGCACCTTGCTTGTGTTGCCGCTGTTGCCGCTGTTGCCAACACCGCCACCACCGCTGGAGGACAACGATCGGATGAGATTGCTGGCTCCATAGCGCGACTGCTGTGATGAGGCTTGATGCTGCTGGTGCTGTTGGTGCTGTTGCTGGTGCTGCTGGGAGTAGGATCCATTGCTGGGATAGGCTGCTGAGGAGGAGGACGAGACCTGAGGAACGGGAGGTACGACGGGTTGCTGACCATCTTGCGCATACAGCGTCATAGGACGCGTTCGTAACGACCTCGACATGGCTGGATTCGACGTGCCTCGACGGCAGACAAGAGTGCTGCGATGCGAAGCGATGAGGTAGCAACGACGGGTGGAAAGATGAGAGCGAGTGACCAAGTGTTGCTTCTCCACACTGTTCCTCGATAAGTTACGCACAGATCAGAAGGTTGATTTCATAATTTTTGGATCATAATGTTGGTTGGAAAGGAGTAACATTTTTTGCGTCTCGTTTCTGTTTCCGTCATGACATGATTTTCGACGCAGAATGACAGATTAGTCACGTTCTGAGCTTCGTTCTGTGATTCGGCGTCGAGTTTGGTGTTTTAAGGGTCCACGAAAAGCGCGATTTTCAGATTAGCACAAAGCTGACGCTTGGACTACTGCAATGCTCTTTTGCTGCTTTGCTGATTCGGGCCGAACTTGACTCTGCACCTCCATCATCATTATCAACCTCATCCTCCTCGTCGCTGCCTTGGCATTCGGCACCATAGGTCACCGCTCTTGCTGGTTGGCTTGCGACAAACCTTTCACTTTCTCGTCCTCGGTCGAACGCGAGGGCGACATCGGCTCAGATGCCTTCCACGACCAGCTAAACCTCGCTCAAACGTTGCTCTCAGATCATTGCACCCTCTTGTTTCCATCGGGCTCGAATACTCGACATGCTTGCATAGGACGTTGGTTCCGACTTTCTCTAGACTTGCTTCCACCTCCCCCCCGGATTCGACACCCTTTTCGGGAATGACTAAGACGGTCGCCGGCCTTGCATTAAGCACACCATGAAGTTTGCACGCTACCTCGATGAAAACATTGTTCCGGAATGGAGAAAGGTCTACATACAGTACCGCGGCCTCAAAAAGCTGATCAAGCGAGTCGCCGAGCATCGCGAGGCTCGTCTACGCTACGAAGCAGAGCTTGGTCTCACTCGCACCCATTCTAGCTCCACCGCAGTTGCTCCCCCTACTCCATCAGCAGATCCCTTCCTTCGTAGACGCACGCCTGGAGCGCATTCTTCCAATATAGACCAAGAAGCGCAACATACCCTCGCATCAAGCTCAGGCTATCTCAACCGCAACGACTACGGTGGCACCAATGCTCCAGGCCCAGCTCTGCCACCTCTTCCCGTTGTCACCCTTCAAGGCACTGGGCTTCGGCTCTCTTCGGACAGCTTGAGTAATGACGACGACGACGCTTCTCGCTACCCGTCTCAAAAGCCAAGCCAAGCATACGACCTCGAAGTACGGGGCGCACAGCAGCATTCGATACACGCCATCGACGATGCTGATACTCGTACACAGCACCACAGTGGTCCTTCGGACGACTCAAGGTTCAGCGCACAGACATCTGGGTCTCACAAGCCGGCCGGTTCAGCTTCCGACGATTCACCGATTTCACCAACATCTCCTCGCCTGCCTCGTGCCGGTATGGTCCGTTATGATGACAATGCAGACCCGCCGTCTCGTTCTGCGCCCTCCACAACACATGCTTCCCACAGAGCCAATAGCTACGGTGCCTCTAGCAAGCAGCGTCTCCTAGCTCGCTCTGGTTCCTCGGGTCGCGTCTCCCATCGCTCTCACAAGGACGACCCACCATCCTCTCTACAGGAACTCATCTCCACCTACTTTGACCACGAGGAAGCCAAGTTCTTCTCGGCCTGCGATGCCGAGCTTGAACGCATCGTCGCCTTCTACGAAGCACAAGAGCAGCAAGCTGCAAAGAAGTATACCCAGCTCGCTCGTCAGCTCAAAGAACTTGCTGATCATCGCCGCGAGTATCGTGCCAAGTACAACATCAGCGATCACGATCGCACCTTGGCAGGCGCTCGTCGACATCGCTTATCGCACCTCTTCACGACTCTTCCAGGCTCAAAGCTCATTGCTGCCGATGAAGTCTTGCATCGCATCAAGTCGATACCAGCGCTAACGACGCCCAAGTCGCGCGATCCTCAGCAACAGCAACCAACAACAGCGGCGCCACGCTTCTCAATCGAGCAGAACATCGCAAAGCAACGCAACGACGGCAGCGATGACGATGCAGGGGACAGACGCAGAGCGCAAGCGCTCGCAAACATGCACGCTAGTCTCAAAGGCAGCGACGACGAGACGGACAAGGCCATCCGCGAAGCTAACAAGGCGGCAGCCATGAGCCACGATCCGGAAGCCTATGCTGCTGCTCGCAAAAAGCTCAAGGCGGCGGTGCTCGAGTATTACAAGTTCCTCGACACGCTCACCAACTACAAGATCCTCAACCGCACCGGCTTTGCCAAGGTCATGAAAAAGTTTTCCAAAACCGTCAATGTGCAGTGTGCTGATCTCTACTACCAGGAGAAAGTGGCACCAACGATCCTTGTAACCTCGGATCAAGTGGAAAAGCTGCGCAAGGCCACCGAGGACATCTACACGGCCTACTTTGAGCACGGCAATCGCAAGCAGGCGCTCAACCGGCTCCGGGCGAGGGAAGACCACACCACCCACCACTATAGCGTCTTTAGGAGCGGCTTCTACCTGGGCATCTCGCTGTGTGCCATCGTTGCCGGGCTGATCGAAGCAATGAAGCCGCGCACCAAGGAGGCCATTCCACAGTGGGCCGGCTTGCTGCGTATGTATGGCGCCGAGTTCATCCCGACGCTGTTTGCGTTGATGTTCGGGCTGAATCTGGCGTGGTGGCATGCAGTCCGCATCAACACTGTCTTCATCTTTGAGTGGGACGTGCGCACTACCATGGATCATCGCCAGTTCTTCGAGATTCCGGCACTGCTGATGCTGCTGCTTTCGTGCTGCTTTTGGGTCTCCTTTGTCAATCCATTCCCCGAGGCCATCGCACCCACCACCTGGCCGACCGTCTGGCTGGTCATTGTGCCCGTCCTGCTGCTCAATCCGCTGCCTATCCTGCTGCCCGCCAGTCGAATGTGGTTCGTCAAGAGTTTGTTGCGCGTCTTTACCGCAGGATGGAAGAGCGTCGAGTTTCGCGACTTTTTTCTGGGTGACGAGCTGAACTCGGTCGCCTGGTCCATCAGCAACTTTTGGTACTTTGGATGCGAGTGGCATCACGACTGGGCGTATCCGGATCGCTGTTCGCCCAACGACACGTTCTGGACTGCCGCTCTGCTCTCCGTGCCGGCGTGGTTGAGGTTGGGGCAGTGTATCCGTCGATGGGTCGACTCGGACTACAAGACGCATCTGCACCTGGTGAATGCAGGAAAGTACTCGAGCGCAGTGGTCTACAACTTTGTGTACATCAGCTACCGCAGACACGGCTCGCCCGGTGGCGCGCTCAAAGCGCTCTGGATCCTCTTTGGCATCATCTACTCGGTCTGGCACATCGCATGGGATCTACTCATGGATTGGTCGGTGCTCAAGCTACGGGCCAAGTACTTTTTGCTGCGAAACGAGATCTCGTTCCCGCAGCCGGTTTATTACGTCTTTATGGTGGTCGACGTGATCGGTCGCTCGGTATGGGTGCTTTACTTGATCCCGGGAAGCGCGACGGTGACGCTGCGGTCGTTCCTGGCGGCGTTGGTGGAAATGATTCGTAGGGTGTGCTGGAATAACCTGCGTGTGGAGAACGAACAGATCGGCAACACGGATTCGTTCAAGATCATGCGCGACCTTCCGCTCCCCTACCGCCAGAAACTCATGGACGAGGCCGAGATGGGCTCGGACGAAGACGGTGTGCACAAGACCGGCATCTTTGCAAGTGTTAAACTCGCCAGCCTGCGGAACAAGAAAGCACAACCCTCAGCCGCAGCGCACAGTTCAGCCGACGAGCAATCCTCGCACAACCAGTTCGGAGAGGGACGCAGGGAGGAAAGCGAAGAAGAGGCAGCGGCGAGGGCCGGAGCGGGGAAAGAGAGGAGAAAGTCGCTGATCGACAGTCTGCGTAACAAGCTGGTGCCGGATGCGAGGGGGCAGCAGTACGGGAATCAGCTGGATCAGAGGGCGGCGACCAAGGGGCAGTCGGGGCGGGATTATGTGCCGAGGAGGGGAGAGGGCGAGCCAGGGCTCGGAGATGTCAGTGTGGATAGTGATGATGATGATGATGATGACGACGACGACGGGCAGGGCGAGCATACTTCGGACTCGAATGACGGGTCAAAGACGTTCTCAAACCCGCCAGCACAGTTGCCGCAAATGCCGTCGAGGGCTGTGCCGAAGGGTAGTGGCGCAGGTGTTGAGACCAGTGACGTGCAAGTCGAGGTCAACCAGGATGGGCAGTCGCTGCAAAAGCAGGGATACGGTGGCTGAGCGCGAGATCTCATCTCGGGATTCTGTACTGCTTTATGTTTCATGTGACGGGCATGATCACCAATGAAATGGATATACTAAAATCGTGAGGTGTGGGTGGTGGTAGCAGTCGAGGTCGGAGCTGGGGAAAGGCTCACCGACCTAACATCTCGACCAATTGATCCAATGTTAGATCCACAATCCCAATCTCGCGAAGTGACGGTCCGTGCAGCTGTATGGACTGTGCAATGGGGGACGGCAAGAAAGGAGGCGAATGTGGGAGACAGGTTTGAGCTGCAAATGGATTCTTTTCTGAATTTTGGACCCCGTTCTTTTTTTTTTTTTTTTTTTTTTTTGGCTTTTTTGAGTGGACCGCCCACTTACATAGTACTGTACGTGGACGAGAATTCGAGATCCGCTTTGGGACGACTGTCAGCCTCATGGGAAAAGAAAGGCGACGAAAAGGGTTTTCGGGACCAGATCTGATCTCATTCGACGCCGGACCCTGAACGCGCTCCTTGCAACACTGTCGAACTGCCTTTGTCTAGCTCGTGTCTCCAGCTTGGGACAGAGGACCAATAAAATATAGATAAATAAATAAAAAAAAAGAAGAGGCCCGACCGACTCTTGCTTGGCTCTTGATCCTTTGCCGGCGCTGTGGCACTATATCTTTAGCAAGTCGAGCTCGTCGCATTCGGAAAGCATCCCGGTCTATTCGCATCTGCAATTGTATAGCATGGTGTCGGTCTGCTTGACTCCATCGGCGCCGCAACTTAGACAGCCCTTATGCCAACGCACAGCCGCAGCGACGCCACATTGGGATCGAACCAAACCAGCCAAGATGGGCGGCACGTTGTGTCCAAAGCCAGCTGCCTCTTTTGTGTGTGACGTGTGGGATCAGAGGCTGACACAAAGACATGGCTTGCAACCTTGCAAGGCTTGAAGCAGGCGAGGCTTGCAGATTGGCTTTTTGCTCGCATTCCCCACCTTTGGTTGCCCATCCTTGTCCTGGATCCAGTTGTCAATTTTTGTGGCTTTTTTTCTTAATCTTTTGATGGCTGAGTTCCTAATTTCGTCCCCGCCATTTCCCCTTCTCCCCCCATCATCGTCTCGCATCGCATTGGTCCATGGCCGTCTCTTCTCGTGCCTTTGTGTGTCGTGTCTCGTATCCTTGACCTCACTCTTCGCAATCCACTGCACTGCGTTGTTTCTCTGCATCGGCTCCCGGGCTCTCGAGTCGCCTGCTGCTGCTGCTGCTGCTGCTGCTGCCACTTCTTTCCGCATCCTCTTCCACTCTTTTGATCGCTTTTGGTTTTCATCGTTGCCCCTCATCCGCATACTCTTGCTGCTGCTCGCCGTCGGCGCACCTCGCCCATCTCATCAATGCGACACTAGAACATTTCGGCTTTCCATTCGCCGCGACGCCGCCCTGCCAGTTGACCATCACAACTCTTACTCGACTCTAGCATCCAACGTGTCAACACCTTGTCTGCCTTACGCTTTTCGCCGCCCGGCTGAACCCCAGACTCAGACACCAGTGTCTCATCCGTATCTCGAGGCAATCTTGTTCCCCTTGTAGCCGCATCCATTCGTCCATCTCCAAGATAACCCACCACCTCCAATCTCAGCCCCCTTTTCGTGTCATCGCCGACTCGCCTATGGTCTGCAAGAGAGCATCCAGCTAGCCGCCCAAGTCGACACGCCTTTCTTCTCTCGCTGCTTCTGGCGCTGCTTCCAGAATCCGTCCGCTCACGCACTCGGTCCATCTCCGCTCCTGCCTTGCCAAGCTCTCACTCAAGTGGCTTGCCTTGCTGACTGACTCGTACGCCCACATAGCTTCAGAGTCCGACGCAAGCCAGCCGCCTCCACCATTCACCGCTTTGGCTGACAGAGATCCTGCCTCCTACCCCAAAGCGTCCGATTTGGATCTCCTCCTCCTCCTTCTCCTCCTTCCTCCGACGCCTTCTATCTGCGCCACCACTTGTTCTTTTCCTGCTACTGGATCCAATATATACCTCGACTGGTAGCGACCTTATCTCGTCGACTCTTTCCATCCCCTACCGCTCGCGTCGCTCTTCCGCTCTCGTCGTTCCACTCTGGTAGTGGTATCTCTCGTAGCATCTTGCTTCCTCTCCTGACTTGATCGTCAAGGACGTCTATCCCTCCTCTGCGCCAGCAGCATTGCCATTGTCATTGACCATCATGGCGACCCTTGAGATGCAGAGACCCCAGCGCTCCGCTCCCAACACTTCACGTCGCTCGCCCTCCCTCTCCAGTGCACCTCTCACCCCTTCCTCTCCCACCATCATCCGCACGCCCGAGTTCATCTTGCTGCCTTCGGTGCCAACCCACGAGCCAGAGGACAACTTGCCAAGCCCGATGGTACTGCAACACCAGTTCGCTCTCGCTGCCCAGAGCGATGCGGAGGCAAGGCGTAGCCGCCAAAACTCGCTTCGACAGAGCTCTTCTTCCTACGAAGGCCGCACAGGCATCAGCTCTCGCAGTGATCTCTCTCACCACAGTGGTAGCACCAACATGCACCAGAACGACGAACTCGAAGAGATTGTCGAGCCTGAGTCTGCCTTCCACTGGGACCCAGCCGCGAGCCAGGACGCTCTTCGCGACATCCGCAACCAGCAGCTCGACTCCCTGCAGGCAATCATCCACTCCATCGCTGAAGCTCGCTTTGACGGTGCATCCTCCTCATCCGCGCCGGACTCGGAAATTACTCAGGTCCTCGACGATATGTTTGCCTCGCTTCGTCGCATCGGTGGCCACAATGCGCCTCTTTCCCCCACCTTCGCACGCCCGGCCGCTACAGCCCTGGGCATCCATCAGATGTCGGACGTCGATCGTCTCGTCTTGCTCGTAGACAGGCTCAGTCTCGCTGTCGGCAACGTGACTGATGCCAAGGAGGCCGGACTGCTCGCCAACCTAAACACACTCACCCATGGCCTTGTCGAATCTGATCGTCGAATGGCACGTGCTGCGCTCGACAATCCTCCACGAACACCGAGGACGTTGAACTGGTCCGACCCCTCGTTCCGTCGGCGATCCTCCATCCAACAGCAACAGCAGCAGCCGCAGCACTCGCCGCAATCCAGCGCGCACATGTCCGGCTCGCGTGGATCGTGGAGCTCGTTCGGCTCGTATGCCACGCTCTCTACGTCATCCGACGAGCCTGCGGTCACTGGCAGCGCCGAGATGCCGCAGAAGGATGCCGCCAAGACCCGCGAGCTACCATCGACCAAAACGAAGCGATTCGACTTGCTCGCCGAGGCCGGCTTGATGTCATCCGTGCCCGAACAGCAACACATTGACGGTTCCGTCTTTGACATGGCTATTGTACGACAGCCTTCCAACGCGGTGACACCTTCGAACAGCACCCCTTTCTCGATCGAGACGCTGTATGCGCGACAGCCTTCTGCATCAAGCGTCGTGGCTCCTCTGTCGCCCCGCTCCGATCAGGCGTCGCGCGCTGCCTCCGTCGGTGAAAGGTCCGACTCGACCGCTCTGCCTAATCGCAAACGGTACTCAGTACAGACCGAAAGCGCAGCGAGCACCTCATTGCCCAGCTACTCGTACGACGTGCCTAGCTACGATGCGGTCAGCAGCGCCTCGCACGACAACAAGCCTGCTCCTCCTCTCAACTCAGGGACACCGCAGTCGGATGACCTGCCTCGGTACGACGACCCGGCTGCTGAAGCTGGCTTCTCAGGTGATATCAAGAAGCCTCTCGAGACGCCGACACTGCTCGAGCGACGTCGTGCCAAGCTGGCAGCTCAGCACAGCGCCTATGCTGCTCGCACACCCGAGGATCTGGCCATGGTGCAAAGCTCCATCGACCGCCTGGCGACCGTCATGCCTCAGCTCGACAATCAGCGTGCCCTCTCGCCTGAAGAGCAGCGTGAGGCGCAGCTGCAGCAGATGATGGGCCGTCTCTCGGACTCCAACGCGAAGCGTTTGAACGACCAGCGCAGCGACCCGCCCAGCTTCAGAGCCACTCGCCCAGCTCCCTTGCCACAGCTCCAGACCAAAAGCGCGCCGGCTCTCCCGCCCAAGGTGGATGAAGCTCGCGAGATGCCAAAGCTCGCCATGACCGAGGTGACTCGCAAGGTGCTGGTGGCTGAGCCCGAGGCAGATACCCCTGCTACGCCGACCACACCCGTCTCTGTCCACAGCGCTTCGACGCCCTCGCGCCGCGGCTCGCTGCTCCCTGGCGCTTTCGGACGCAAGTTGTCGATTGCTAGCATCGGCAACGCGCTGCGACGTGCCTCGATCTACGATGCTACCAAGGTCAAAAGCAAGGACACCGCTGAACAGAGCAGCGACGTCGCTGTTCCTAGCAACAGTGGCACCGACCGCCGCCGCGCTGCTACGCAGGAATCTCGCACCAAGTCGGACATCGCTGAAGGGCTTATAAGCCTGTTCAACGACAGCAAGCCTCGCAAGAACAGTGCTGCCGATTCAAGCAGCGCCCGGTTGGCTGCGCAGACTGGCTTCCGCGCTATCGACTTTGCCGATGACACCCCTCGTGGTCGTGACGCTAGCCTGATGCCGCGTGCTAGCGAGGAAGAGGAGGACGATAGCATGCTCGACGACTACAGCTTTGCCACCATCGACACTACCACCTCTAACCACAGGTTGTCGATCGTGCCTGATCCGCCACGCAGCCCTATGAGCTGGGCTAGCAGCAGTGGCAGTCACATGTCTTCGCGGCGCAGCTCCCAATTGTTGTCCTCAAACCCTGCCACGCCCACCTGGCCCAAGTCGCCTCTGACACCGATGTCACCGGCGGCACCCAAGAAGACCTCGAAAACGATGGTGACATTCGCAGCTGATACGCTTCAGCCTCCGCCGTCGGGAAGATCGAGAGCGGCTTCGCTCCAGTCGCAACTCCGAGACAACGGTCTCGCACCCCTCCGTCCTCGTAAGTGTCCTTCTGCGTCCCATCATCCTGCCTCTGCGCTTGCTTGTGATCCTGTCCGTGCTTTCGCCGCCACCACTGCCTCTACTGCCATTGCTCCTGCTGGAAGCGGTCACAACAACGATCTCGTCGTTTACACTGTCATCAGCACCACTGATACCACCGCCACTTCCGCCGATGAAGAGAAAAAGGCGCTCCCGGCCCAGTCTTGTTCGCAAAGCAACGCCGCTGACACCTCTGGGCGTCCCGTCTCTGCTACCTCCACCTCTCACCAACGCCAGTCTGAACTACTCTGCCGCAAAGTGGAACTCGAGTTCTTCGCCGAAACACAACACACACTCGGCAACATCTCGGTCTTGCTCTGGTCAAACACGCAAGCAGCTCAGGATAACGGCACGGTAGAGCTGGCGTACCAGCTCGTAGAAGAAGATGTAGCTCAGCAGCAGAGTCGAACGCTGCACATTGCTTCTGCTGACGAGAAGGATACATTTGCTCTCAGTATTGCTTGTGCGCCGTGTGAAAGCAGTACGAACAGTGAGACAAGCAGCAGTGGCAGTGGCAGTGGCAGAGGTGAGAAGCGGAAGCAAGGCAGTGATCACGTGAGGCAGTCGAGCCCGATCGAGGGCGTAAGGATCAAGTTACCTGCCGCGGCGACGTTTGCGCAGTCAGGCAGATTGACGCTTGCGCTTCCCACGACGGCAGGTGCGAGAGGCGCGGTCTGTCGGCTCAAGCTCGCACTCACAGACGTGGAACGGCGAGCTGGGGCCGAAGAAAGTCGGGCTGAAGGCATGGTCGAGTTCCCCCTTTCTGCCGCCTCGCTCTCCTCCAGCAACGTCGTAGGCTTTGCTTGCGCTGTTTGTTTCAAGCACCCACACCATCGGGAGGAAAAGACAATAGTGGTGGAGTTGAGAGGAGGGGTGATGTGGAGGGCACTCCCGTCGGAAGGCTGGGAAGAGTTGGTGGACGCGTGGATGTGTCACGGCGATCAGGAGTTGAATAGGTCGCTCACGGAGACGGCAGTAAAGTTCTCGTCCAAACTCCAAGCCGGAAGTTCCACCGGACAGAATGAGGATGGGAAGGAGAGAGAGGGAAAGAAGGAGGAGACGGTTTGGGTGGGAGATACGTACTTGCTCCTCCCGCAGAGCTTGCTCATGCCTTCCCGTGTTGTGTTTGACGATCCGCAAGATGGATCGACTCAGACTGTAA
Organism: Ustilago lituana; assembly: GCA_928869825.1. Classification (NCBI taxonomy): domain Eukaryota; kingdom Fungi; phylum Basidiomycota; class Ustilaginomycetes; order Ustilaginales; family Ustilaginaceae; genus Ustilago; species Ustilago lituana. Next base: position 229,512 of record CAKMYA010000030.1, read on the forward strand.
GTATGCTCTGATTGCTTGACCATACCACCATTCATTCGGCCATTCACGTGGACGGACCGGATAGAAAGTCGGCTCGCCGCGACACTGCTCCGATTTTGGGGCAGCGGTCGCACTCCATGGTGTTGGTCGACTGATACACCGTTGTCCAAGAACAAACCCCTCCGATCCCCGCTGCTCTCCTCACGATCTGGTCTGCGCTTTTCTCTCGCTGCAGTGATTGTTTGGACGTCGTCGTTCCCTTTGGCCCAGCCTGTTTTGTTGGGTGTCACCAAGCGTGACTCGGAAACAGCACCGCCGTTTTGGGCATCCAGGATCGCGTTCGGTGCGACTCCGAGCTCGCTGACGCCAACAGAATCGACCGGATGCTGAAGGGAAAGAGGCTTAAACAAAGACCACTGTCTCGAGTCGAGGGGGCGGAAGGTTCAGGTAGGGTGGGAGGAAGAAGGGGGCAACGTGGGTCGGTCATTGAACAGAACACCTGCTCGCTGTACAGGTCAACAGCTTGAAGCATCTACCCGGCCTACGTACATTCCATTCCACTTGCGTTCCCTTCCCTTATCTGTCCGCACCAAGGCGAGATCCGATGGAGCTCTTTACTGACGTTGCTGCTCACAATTCTTCGTTGTTGTTTATCTTAGGTGATGCGTTGCGCGACGTGTCGCAGTGCAATGGGCGAAATTTCCTCCACCGCCCCTGCTGATGCAGCAACGACGACGGTTAAGCTGACCAAGTACTTGCTCGAACCCATCTACGCTTCACCGTCGCCGAGACACAGCGAAAATGTCTGGGTGGGGACGCTGCTCTCGACGCTCCAATACTGTGCTACATCGCACGGCGCGCGACGGTTCCTACTTCACCCAGCCTCGAGGCAATCAGCTGGCATCGAAACATGGCTGTTCTCACGGGCACGCTTCACGACAACGCTCTCGAGGTTCTGGTCTACCATCAACAGCGATGAGCGTGGGCAAGAGCGGGCGTTGTGGAAAGGGAATCGTGTGTTCTACCGCTCTCCCAGCGCAGAAGAAGCTGGAGAAGCTGTAGAGCAGGTCGAGATACCCGATCCGGTCTACAAGTGGACGGTGGAGGCGATGGAGCAGTGCAATGCATCGCTGCCGGTTGAGCTGAGCCATGTATTTGCTGGGTGGAGTGGCGCATATCTCTCCCGCGCTGTCACAGAGTAGGAGGCTGCAGCAACTGAAGTAGCCGGCGATATCATACGGCAGCCAAAGTGTGTATGTAAATGGTCTATGGACGCGTCGAGCGTCAGACCTGGGATGCGTCTCAATTGGACAGCGTCGCATCGGAGAGACGCGTAGATTGCAACAATGCAGCACACTGCACGTCCTCACTTGTCTTTTGGCATCCCCTGCTCTCGTTTCGTTCACACTAGATGCTATCACAAACATATCACTCTTGATTGCGTAGTCCGAACGATTGATGGAGGTGAAGTGATATGTGAGAGAAAGAGTGGAAGGTTAGCGAGCGGTGTGAAGGCTGTACTGTAACGAAGAATTATTGGACAGGCACTGATGGACGGATTTGGTCGGTGCCATCTGTCTATCTGCCGGTCAGTCGGATCTTGAAAATTAAAAAGGGAAAATACGGTAAAGTAGCAGCAGAGGGTCAGAGTGGCGCTCCGAGCAGGTGGGAGATACGCAGGAAATGAAAATCGAAGGCTTCTCGGCCGCACAAGTGCATTTTCCACAAATTTAAATCAGAAATTCAGGAATCCGTTTCTGGCTTTGCTGCCAGAAAAGAAAGCTCGCTTCCACGTTGAATTCAGCAGCAGCAGCAGCAGCAGCAGCAGCAGCAGCGCGTGGGCCAACCAAACCAAACCAAACCAAACCGAATCTGATGCAGCTTAAGCCAAAGGCGGAACAAAGGGGAGAGAGCCAAAGAGAGCGCGCGCGTCGGTCTCCCTGTCTCTCTCGGCAGCCCGCAAGACCAACAGTATGGCGACTGTCAGAGTGTCGGCACCGCGAGCAGACGACCCTTGCATGTGCGTCCTCGCTATCTATCTGGTCCTTGAATTGAATTGACTGAATCTTGATCACCACTTTTCATCATCCTACTGATATACCCTCTCGTCGCTGTCGTTGCAACACGGTCGTCGCAGCAGGATTCCAAGCAAGTCGACGTTCTGCTTCCAACCCGCTCGGGAGGCGACGCAACCACAATCTGATCACCGCATCCAGGACCGCATCCAGGCAGTAGCTCGAAGCCATTGTCTTTGGACTGCCAGCAGAGACGAGGTGTTCAGGAAGCACCTTGGTCGACTGAGCCCTATTTTGCTCTAAAAGCTTTTCCCCTTTGATCGCAAGGTTGCCCTCCATGGCTGCGTGACGGCTGTTCTCCTTATCGATCCCATCGACACCTTCCGGCACTCCCCTATACACCTCTTGGCACCTTCCGATCACATCACCGCAGTTCCGATTAGCCACGACATCTTGTAATCACAGTCGGCCTCGCCTGCTTTCTAGTCAGCAGTCGGAGCTGCCGCGATCATGGACTCGTTATTTGGGCGAAAGAAGCGTTCGCGCCAGTTCAATTCGGAAGCTGCCGACAAAGCCATCCCCTACGAACGGACCGTCAGTGGGCGCACCCCCGTTGCTGTCGACGGTGTCCTCGCCAGCTCACCCTATCACACCAACGCGAGCCCGAGTTCCAGCAAACTCAGCATCGGTAACCCGTCTGGCAACCCTTCGCTCGGCAGCGGTGTCCATCGTTTCAGTGCCTACTCGGACGCCAGCCATCACTACGACCTCCTCAGATCCAGGCTAGGCAATGCGTCTTCCTCTAGCAACGCGGAAGACTTTACTCCCTATCCGTCCACGTCATCCATCCTATCGCATACCAATGGCTCCACTGTCTCGTCCAGCGGAGGGCTCTCTTCGCATCGTCGCAATCTCTCCGGTGCCTCTTCGTCTCGCCATGGCATCAACACGCACGATTCCATGCAGTCCAGCTCGTCTTCCTTTGCTCCCAATGGCGCAAGGTCTTCCCGCTACACTTCCAGCACCAGCGCCGGTCTCGCCAACGACGGCAGCAGTATCCGCTACAATGGCGGTCAGATGCCGCACGACGTGGTCAGTAGAATGTCGATCGCTTCCACTGCTGCAGGCGGCTATGCGCACGCCGACGATTCGAGAGCAGGTCCCAGCGCTAGTACCAGCCATTCTAGCCTCGGGAGAGACTCCTATCATCCCCAGCAGCAGCAGCAACAGGCACATGCAGGCGCACAGAGTGGCAAGGCACCCGATTTCGTGCTCCAACGTCCACCAGATGCCGAAGTCGAGCGACTCTTTGCCGAACTCATGGACAAGCGCGACTTCCTCAACGTGCCCGGCGGTAACCTTTCGGATGAATTAAAGGAAACGGCACGCCGCAACATGCTCGGCTTTAGTGTCGACAAGAAATGGACCCTCGTCTACAATGACAAGCTCACCGAGTGGCATGCCGAAAAGGAGCGCGATCGCAATCGTCGTCAGCATGCTGGTCAGGCAGGGCCAGCGGGCGCAGGCTCCAGTATGGTCTTCACGCGCAACTCGCCAGAATGGTTCATCAAAAAGTTTATGGATGGTACGGTGACAACAAAACATATCGAGTCGCTGGCGGTGACGCTCCGTACATGTGCCATCGGATGGATCCAGAGCTTTGTCGAAGCAAAGGGAACGCCCGTCCTCGCCAGCTTTCTCAGCGGGCTCCACGCCAAGGGCATCAAGAACGACAACGACCTGGCGCTCGAGTATGAGGTGCTCAAAGCTTTCCGCTCGCTCTTCAACTCCAAGCCGGGTGCCAACGACGCACTTGCGCAGCCAAAATGCATCAGCGGCATTACGCATTCCATGATCTCGCTCCAGCTCACCACACGCAAGCAGGCCGCCGATATCTTGCTCTTCTTGTGCCACTGGGACAAGCCCACCGGTCACCGTCTCGTGCTCAAGGCGTTCGACGATCTCAAGACCAGCCAGGGTGATCACGGCAGATTCGATGCGTGGTTCCGCGTGCTCGAGCAGACCATCGATGGACGAGGCAAGATGGGCTCCATGGTCGGCGCCTCTGACGAGGTCAAGAAGCTCAGCGTCGTTGGTCCACACGAGTCCAGTCTCAACGAGTACGCCATCAACAACATGTTCCTCATCAACGCCATCCTCAACTCGGACATCGTCCCCGAATTCGAGGTGCGCGTCCACCTTCGCAATCAGATGGAGGCCAGTGGTCTGCAGCGCATCTTGATCAAGATGCGCGCCTTCAAGAATCCGGACCTGGATGCACAGATCGGTGTCTTTGAAAAAGGCGCCGAAGCCGACCACGAGGATGTCGTCGAGACGTTCAACAAGGAGGTGCTCACCGATCTCAGCGATCCTGTCGATGTATTCCGCGCGATCGTTGGCAAGGTCGAAGGCTCGCGTGCCTACGACTTCTTCCTGTCGGCATTACAGCACCTCTTGCTCATCCGAAGGGATGGCGACGATCTCGTGCACTACTACCAGCTCATCGACTCGATGGTCACCTCGGTCGTCATGGACCGCAAGGGCGCTGTCGAGGGCAACGATCTCTCGTCGCTCCTCGGCGTCTCGGTCAACAATGTGCTCTCGCGGTTTGCCGACCAGGACCACATCAACGCGATGCAGTCCGAACTCCAGAAAGCTAAAGCCAAAGCAGCTGCGCTCGAGCAGGAGAAGCTGCAACTCGAGGCCAAGCTCAAAGCCGGCTCGGACGGTCTCATCGGCAAGCTGCAGGAGCAGATTGAAAAGCTCGAAGACGATCTTTCGCTCGCACGAGGCAATGCGGGTGCTGCACGAGATGAGATGGATGAGATGGAGAAGGCCTACATCGATCGTGTGGTGGCTCTCGAGATCCAAATCCGCGAGCTGTACGACATGCTCCGTGAAGCTCAGATGGATGTTAGCGATGTAGCTGCTCCCGGAAAAGGCAGTTTGGATCGCAAGCAGCTGGTGGACACGTTGGAGAAACAGCTCGAACGCAACAAGACCATCCGCAAGCTCGAGGCCAACGCACGCAAGAACAAGAGCGGTGCTCCACCGGTTCCGATCGTACCGGGGACGCCGACGGAGGACGACCGCAAGCGCATCTCGGCATCGGTGCGTCGCCAGTCGATGCTTGCACGTGACGCAGAGGATGCGACTAGGCATGCAGACGGCGAAGCAGAAGAAGAGGATGACGAAGAGCAGGATGAAGAGCCATTAGACCCCGAAGCGGCAAAGTGGAAGATCCAGGCAACGTTGGCAGCAGGCATGGCGCAGAACACGGATCTGGCTTCAAGGATGGTGGATGCGCGCGAGTCGCGTCGTCGCAAGGCGCAGCGACCTTCGCCTAAGGGGGAGACCAAGCGCACCTCGCATCCTGCCGTGCGTACGTTGCTGGATGAGATTCGACGCCAGCGCGAGGACGAATCGGATTCCGACGACGAGCTGTTGGCGGGCCGAGGCAAGAAGAAGCCAACTGCCCTGGAAAGCGTCGCCGAGGGTCAGATTGCCCCGGCAGCTCCCTCAGCGCCTGCAGATTTGGCATCACCGCCTCCACCGCCGCCTCCTCCTCCTCCGCCGCCGCCTCCCATGCTTCCTTCGGTTGCTGCAGGCATGTCTCCAAGCCAAAAGGCACTGTTGGATGCAGCAGCCATGCCTCCTCCTCCACCCCCACCGCCGCCTCCCGCACCAGGAATGCTGCCCAGCTTCTCGCAGACCAGCAGCCACGGCATCAGTGCCGAAATGCGCTCCGCGTTCTCGACGCCCGACTCTTCCCGCCCTGGCTCCATGCTCGCATCCGTCACCAGTACGCCAGCACCGCCAGCACCACCGCCGCCTGGCTCGGTCACCGAATCACCCATACAGGACGCTTATCGCAACTCGATGATGAACGTCCGTGCATCCTATGCTCCCATAAACCTTGGCCCTGCTGGACCCATCGCTGCACCTCCGGCTCCCGGTGTTGCTGGCTTATTTGCCAATCACGCGCTCAGTCGCAAGGAGGTGCTCGCCATGGCAAGATCCAAGATGAAGCAGCTTCAGTGGGATAAGCTCTCACCTCAGCATGCTGCCGAGACCATCTTTGGCCAGCATGAGCTCACCGCAGATGAAGAGCAAGTCGTCAAGATGCTCCAGCAAGAAGGACTGTTTGACGAGATGGAGGAGGACTTCAAGGCCAAGCAGCCGGTCAAGAAGTCGGCGGCGACAACGAAGAAGGACAAGATCGAGCTCAAGACGCATCTGAGTCTGCAGACGAGGCAGGGCATCGAGATGGTGCTTAAGCGCGTCAAATCCAGCTTGACGGGTAGCAAGCAGGCGTCGCCAGAAGAGGTGGCGCACCACATCATCAATTGCAACGAAGCGGTGCTGGAGCAGAGCTTCCTCACCGAGCTGTTGCGGCACTACCCGGAGAGCGAGACCAAGGGCCAGCTGGGAGAGTACAGGAACGCATCGGACGAAGAGCTGCGGCTGTTGCATCCTGCCGATCGTCTCGTGGTGCTGCTCATGACAGTACCTCATCTGAAGGAAAAAGTCAAGGGCTTGTTGTACATGACCAAGTACAAGGAGACGTTTGATCTTATCAAGTCCGGCACGGACAAGGTGCGCGATGCGTCCGAGGGGCTCATGAAGGCCAAGGCGTTTGCGCGGCTGCTCAGCTTGATCCTCATGATGGGCAACTACCTCAACTCGACCGGTGTTCAGGGTGGCGCGTTTGGGTTCAAGATCACGTCGATCAATAAGCTCGTCGACACCAAGGCGTCGGACGGCACCACGCTGTTGCATTTCATCGAGCGTACCATTTCGAAATGCTTTCCCGAAGTCGAGGCGTTTATGGACGAGCTCGAGCTGCCTGCCGAAGCCTGCCGCGTGCAGTTGTGGGATCTGCGCCGCGATCTGGCCGAGCTTAAATCGGGAAGCTTCCAGCACCGCAAAGAGCTGGACAGGCTGCTGGAGGAGAGCGAGGAGAACCTGCAGGATCCGTACGTCAAGATCATGCTGCCTTTCCTCAACGACGCCGCGTCGGAGCTGCAGCGGTTGAATGATCAGGTACAGTTCACGGAGCGCGTGTACAACGAGGCGCTCAAGTACTTTGGTGAGGGGCCGGATCCGAAGAAGCGCGGGCTGGGACAGCTGGCGAACCAGGTGATGCGGACCGAGGACTTTTTTGGCATCTTTAAGGAGTTCTTGGCTGCGTACAAGAAGGCAAAGTTGGACAATGTGAGGATTGGAGAGCAGAGGGCGCTGGAGGCAAAGAGGAGGGCGGCGGCGGAGGAGAGGGAGAAGGAGAGGCAGGAGGCGCTGGCACGCAAAGAGGCGGGAGTGGACGACAGTGCGGTGCTCGAAACGCTGCTGGGTTCGCTGAGGAGTGGTGGAGGAGGACCGCACAAGCAGAGGAGGAAGGCGAGGGAGAGAAGGCAGACCAACGCTGCAGCCGGAGCAAGTGCAGGTGGGGGTGGGGGATCAGAAGATTCAGCGCTGGGTGCGGGAGCAGGGATTGGCGCCGCGCAGGGAAGCCCTTCGGATGTGGCCGCGGCGATGCTGGCTAAGCTGCAAGGCGGCGAGGAAGGCGGCGGCGAACAAGCAGGGGCGACAGCCAGTGCGTTCAGAACGACGAGGAGGAGGGATAGACGGTCCGGTCGAGACGCGCCCAACGCTCCAAGCTCGTCGCTGGCTGGCGCAACGTCAGCGTACGTTGCTGCAGCGGAAGAGGCGGCCTCACCCTCGATGACCACCGACTCCTCACCGTCGCTCTCGCAGCAAGCCGAGTCGGCTACACACACTCCATCGGCGTCGATGTCAGTGTCGAGCTCGGGCATGCGCGTGCTAGGCGACACCACCGTCACTGCAGGCGATGCAACGATCGTGCCGTCTTCCTCTTCGAGTACGAACAATGCACTTTCGGTTCCCAGTCACGATGGGCAGCATGCAGAAGACATTCACCCTCACAACCACAATGAAGAGGCAGCAGTCGAAGAGGAGGAGGAGGAGGAGGAGGAGGAGGAGGAGGAGGAGGGGGAGGGGGAGGAGGCGACGTTCGAAGATGCTCTTCCCTCTGCCTCTGCCTCTGCCGGTGGTGCGGGTGCCGGGGTCGGTTCGGATCTGGAATGGTTCGACCCGGATCTGTCGGGCTTCTCGGCCGCGGGGCAGAGTGTCAAGTCGCACAGCGAGGAGGCGGAGTAGTGCTCAATTGTAATCTGATCGATTTGATACGATCCAGTAGTCCTCTCTGTATGGGCGATCAAGGCAGTGAAGTGTGCTGTGTGAGGAAGACTGCTAAGGGTTCGGGGTATGCACGGTTGAGCGCAGAGTGGGAGAAGAGTTTTTTTTTGGGAAGGGTTTTGCGTGGAGGTGAGGACCGGGCTTGAGATCCGATTCCCGAGCTGCGATTTTTCTCCGTAGTGGCGGGCTAGGAATATTCAACCCCCCACTCAAGGGTGCTGGTTCACACCATTCTTCCATCATTCGCCTGTTCAGCCGGGCAGTTTTCGTCTAGACGACGACGACTTTGGGTTATTCTCTGGCGATGCGTTCTTCGGCCAGGTCGCTGGTGGGGCGGCTGATGACAGCTAGCGGTCCGAGCATGCCTAGTCGGTGCACCGTGGCACAACAAGGATGTGGATTGGGGTGCGGATATGGATATGCAACCAGCACGAACGCAAGCAGCATATCGAGCATCAAGGGGAAAGCAAAGCAAGTGCCTTCCTCAATCAGCGCCCTCCGCTTATATCGCGACTCTAAAGGGGTCCAACTCACACAGACAATATCCAGCATGACCTGGTCGTACCGTGCCAACTCGCATCCGGAACGTGCACTCTACACAAGTTCACTCGCCTCCAATACTACCGCTTCGTCCTCGGGTAGACCCTCATCTGCTGCGCAATCGACATCGAAGCTCTCTTCTCCTCCACCGAGCTCGCCCCCGCCACTGCCTCCCGCGTTTGCGGGACTAGGAACAACGCAGTTGTCGCCAGACATTATGCTGCGATGCACCATCTTTGACTCGCGAGGCTCAGCCACGAGCACTTCTGGCGTATTCAAAAAGTCCCGCCTCTGCTCCGACCACGGCCTTGAACCGCGCGATCTGCGCAAAATCGACTCGCGAGTCCCAAACCTGGTGCCTACAATCTTGGCTAGAAGAGGAGGGATTCTGGTCAATATCCTACACATCAGGGCGATGATCAAGAAAGATAAAGTGCTCCTGTTCGATCCGTATGGGAGTACAGACTCGCAGCTTCACTCGGCGTTTGTTTATAATCTGCAGCACAACCTGCGACCGGTGGGCGCGGGCGGGTTGGCATACGAGTTCCGCGCATTGGAAAGTATATTGGTGTCGGTGCTGGATGCGTTGCGGATCGAGCTGGGGGTGGTGCGCGGGTGGACAGCAGACGTGTTGGAGGAGCTGGACGATGATGTGGATCGAGAGAAGCTACGGACGCTTCTGCAGGTTAGTCGGAAGCTGAATGCGTTTTTGAGCCGCGCAAAGGCGGTCAAGGGGGCGGTGGTGGAGGTACTGGAGAACGAGGAGGATATGCAGTTGATGTATCTCTCCACTTCTCCCCCGCCGTCACCCACATCCTCTCCGCCACCTTCTTCAAGCCCTTCCTCTGCTGCTAGCGCCTCTTCCAACACAGCCGAAAGCAATGAAACGGGATCTGCAGGAATGGACGAACTCGAGCTGTTGCTGGAATCGTTCGACAAGCAAGTGGAAGAAGTTGTTGCCGAAACCACGCAGCTGTGCTCTGACATTTCCAACACCCAAGAAGTTGTCGAGCTTATCCTCGATAACAACCGGAACAAGCTGCTTGCACTCGACCTCAAGACGAGCATCGTCACCATGGGGGTGTCTGTGGGGACGTTATGGGCGGGGCTGTTTGGGATGAATTTGAAAAGCCATGTCGAGGAGGTGGATTGGGCATTTGGCGTCGTGAGTGGCGTCGCGTTCGCAGCGGTGGTGTTGACTGCTGGGGTGGGTTTGAGGCGATTGGAGAGGTTGAGGAGGGTGGGGTTGGGACAGGGGCAGAAGAAGGGGGTGGGGAAGAAGGGCAAGGGGGCTTGGTTGGAGAGGTGGAAGGGGGCGAGGAAGGTGGAAACAGCAGTGTGGCAGATGCAGCCGTACGCTGTGACGGGGGGGACAAGTGTGCCGTATGGGTCGGGTTGGCAGCCCGTACCATCCCACACCGCGGCGGCGATGCACCCAGCATCGCAGAGCTTCCCTCCTCCACCGAGCGCAGCCACGGCTGGGGAACACCAGCCGCAGCAGCAGCAGCAAAGTTGGTGGCCAAACCCATTCCCTCCCTCCCCCTCCGCCCCGCCATCAGGACAACCTCAGTCTTCAGCTGAATCAGCCGAAGAGCCTCCATCCGCAGCAGCAAGTGGCGCCAGTAGTGGTGGAGCGGAATTAGGCATGGGCTTGGGCTCCAAATGGAACTCCAGCAGTAGCGCATCGGCCAAGAAGCGATGGTCCAAACCGTCGTCATAACCGTCTCATTTAGCATACAGTTGCATTGCACAACAGCCCCATACGCACCTCTCTCTCTGTGTGTTTCTCAGTGTCATTGCTCACACCACTGTCGCAAGCACCTCTCACACCATTTACACACGCCGTCGCGGCAAAGCGGTCTTGATTCCTGGCGGCTCATCGCACAGAGCGGAACGGAAGAGAGACTGATAAGTTAAGGGCATCCTGAGCCAGTTGTGTGCATGTGTGTTTCTGTGGCGGTGGAGCGGGGGGGGTTTACGATGCGAGTGCCTGGCGATACAAATCTGCGCCTACTACTTTCACCAAGCTATCCAATCGTGCATGGAGCCACTTCCGCACGCTCTGCGCATCACTCCCTGCCAATCGTACCACAACCAATCCCCCTGCACGATCCCCAGCTTCGGTAGGGGTAGGGGACTCATCGACGTGGCTGAGACTCCACAGCACCTGCTCGCTGAGGCTGGTAGTAGGCCGTTGCTGGATGGATTCGAATTCGACGGTGAGTTGGGAGATGATGGGTTCGGCGTCAGGTCCGGCGAGGAGGAGCGTCGCATAGCAGCCGTATGGGTGGTTTCTCCTCGCCAACTCGGAAAAGTTGAGACCCGAGACGGGATCGGTATAGGGTGAGGACGGGTTTTGGGAGAGCAGCACCACGTCTCGAGCTACCACTTGACGGGAAGAGCGCACTTCGTTGCGCGAGCGGTAGGATGAAAACGCCCACAGCTCCGGATTGCGAGCGGGGGTGCTGTAGTCTCTACTCAACGCCACACCGGTGGAAGGCGTGGCGGAGAAGGAGTCAAGATGGTTCAACTTTTTCGAAGAAGACGAGGGGGAGGGAGAGGGGGGAACGGCGGTGCGACCGGGGGTGATCCAGTCGAGCACGATGAGCGAGGACGATTGGCGATCGCGCAGGTCGAAGCGCTGGACCTGGTCGTACTTGGACGCGGCGAAACAGGTTACTGGATCCGGCAGCAGGACTAGTGTTGCATTGGGTCGCACCAAGAACCTAAACCCTTGCCGTGTCGCCTCCCCGCCTTGAGCCTCTCCTGCTTCCGCCTTTGGTGGTATTGAGGATGTATAGGTAGCCGTACTGACTCCCCGCGTCGGTGCAGTGGTGCGCGTCTTGAACACCTTCGTACTCCCCTGAGTCAGCACCAACAATGTGCACCCCGTCCCGACGTCGACGTCCAAATCGACACTATCCCCCGATACTAACCCGCCGCCATACCCGACAATATACAGTGGACTGACAGCCTTTGACGAGGACGACGAGGCTGAAGGAGCGAGGTTCGAGCGGTTGTTTAGAGCGAGGGTAGCGTTCCGGGCACTGGTGGTGGGAGCAATCAGTTTGAGCGGGAAAGTAAACGAGAGGTTCGTAAACACTGCACCACTATTACCACTACTGGAGCAAGGGGTTGGGGCACGACGGAGCACGGCTAGACCCTCACCATTGAACGATCCACCCGCACCACCGGCGCCGCTTGGCACATTTTCATTTTCTTTGGCATCAGCGGTGGTGGTCGAGTTGGCTTCCTTGTAGAGCTTCTTGAGCGTGGGTTTGGACTTGAACTCTTCCAGCTGCACCGCACCAGTATCCGAGCCACCGATAGCAGTGGTAGAAGAAGAGGCGGAGGAGGAAGCGCGAAAGCGTTGCTGGCGCTTTTCGAGGTCGTGTGCCCACATGGCGGCGCCGATCTGGTTCGAGACGGAAAACACGAGGCCTGCGAGCGGTATGCGTTCCATAAGAGCGGCGGTGAACCCGAATGAGCGGTACGCCGCTTGCCGTTCGGTAATCCAAAGCTCGATTTGGAACGGGGACATGCGCTTCGCCTCGAAAAAGCCCTTGTGCAGCAATCTACCGTATGTCAAGCTGCGGAGCGCGGCGCCAAGCACCATCCCAAAGAAGGGGACAAAGTCGACCGGCAGCAAAAACACTATATTGGTACTGCAGAAAGGTCAGTAACAGGCGCCCAAAAAGGAAAGAACAAAGAGGCGAAGCGAGAGGCAAGGTAAGGCTCACCTTTGAGGATCAGGAACCGTACCAGCGGGCTCGCGAGCTTGAGATACATGCCCTGCTTCTTGGCGTCCTTGATGGCCTTTTCGGTGGGCGGGTTGGAGAACTCTTCTACATACTCTGTCCACCAATCGGCCGCCTTGCCGCGCGATCTGACTGTCTGAACATACGCCGTGTTTCTGCACTCCCTCAACTTGCGACGCAGCCAAAACTCCATAATAGCGTGCACCTGGCCCATGACAAACACAAACGTCGCAAACGCTACCCCCCGCCCCGAAAAGCCACAACAACTCCACATCAGCAACAACGAAGGCATCCATCGGAATCAAGAGGGGGAACGAGACGAGACTTACTCTGGAGGGAAGGTAGCGGAATGCGCACGGGTAGATCCGAATCCGAGTCTGCAAGCTTGCGGTAGACGGCGCTGAAGCCAGTGACGGAGGCGGAGGCGGACATGAAGTAGTATACGAACAGTCTTTGAAAGGGCCATGTGAGGACGGACCAGACGAGGCCGACGATGGCGGCTTGCTTGGCGGCTTTGGAGCATTTGGCCCACATGGGTTTCCATAGCGAAGGATCGTGCACGAGGCGGTAGGCTCCCACGACGCAGTAGAGCGGTGGGAAGGTGAGCGTTTCTTGCGGCATCGCGACCAAGAGCCCACCCAGCGTTGGGTCGAAAGATGAGCGTGAGGCTGAGGTGGGGATGGAGGAAGGAGAGGTGAAGAAGCCGAGAGCTTTAAATTGGCAGGGAAGCAAGGAGAAGGGTGAGGTGGTCCAAGCGCGCGGCGAGGCCTGAGATGGCTATGTTAACGCTCAAAGCGGGTCGGACGACTTTGGCTTGCATCCGTGCAAGCTTTCAGGGTCCGCAGCGGAACTCGGTCAGAAGACACACAGTGCCAGGCTGCTGTGCTTTTTTTCTGGCTCGGGAACAAGCTCCTCTTTTGGACACTGAGCTTTGATGTGGAGAAACACGCTCTGCGCTGTGCTGCCTCGTTTTTCGTTACTGCGAAATTAGCATCACGTGCGCAATCGACGCGTTTTGTATTTCGCTATTAGCAATCCAACACTTCTGTCAGCTACGCCTGCGGTGCCAGTTTCTTTTCGGCACAGCAGACCCTGTCTCTTTGCCCATTCAAAAATGCTGATCTGCCGCGCGACAGGTGTTACTTTCATAAGGTCTGCGGCCAGCTTCAGCCTGTGCGCATGCATGAGTCGACGTTTTGGCAACATCAGTCACATCCAAGCGGACACAACGAATGAAGTAGTCGTGATAGCCTATTGCGCACGCTCTCTCTCTCTCTCTCTCTCTCTCTCACACACACACACATACTCACCGTTTCACTCACTCACTCACTCACTCACCCGTCTGGGCGGCATCTCCGATCCTCTCGACCGTGACTGCCTGCGATCGTGCTCACTAGTGCTCAGTTCTGCTTATCAAACTGCTCCCAAAGCAGCGGTCAAAGCGGCATCGCATCGCCTCCGACACAGGTCTCGGAGCATCCGACCAGCCCCTTGAAGCGTGGACTGGCTGCGCTTCTTGCTAGCTTGTCTGCTATCTCGACTGAGCTCAACTTTCAGCAATTCCAGACCAGCACGGCAGCTTGGTCAGCATGTTTTCCGAAGAGGATCGCTTGGCGTCGTTTGCCACCGCTACCTCATCCGCATCCACCTCGACCACCAAGAAGAGACAATCAACCAAAGCAGCCGCGGCTTCTTCATCGACGCTACAATGGCCCCATCCCGTCAGCGGCAGAAGCGCCAAGTCCTCAGGCATCCCCACACCCACCATCCTTGCTAAGAACGGCTTCTACCACGCACCAACACACGATGCACCCGACACAGTCTCTCACTTTCTCTATCCACATGTGAAAATTGCCAACTGGCAGCCCAGCGACGATCCGCTCGCTCGATTAGAGGAAGCACTTCCCGGCAATGGCTGGTGTCGCATCTTTCGCAGCCAACAGCAGGCTTGCTTTGACAAGCAGTCGGCCAAGTGGACGTGGCAATTTTCAGAATTGCTACCAACAAGCAAAGTGATGATCCAAGCACGAAGAGAAACTTTTGGCTCTCAGTGGCCTTATGACGGCAAGAAGGGGTGGAAGCCCACAAGCAAGAGGCTCGCCGAGGCTGGTTTCTTCTTTACGCCCACCGAAGAGGAGCCAGACAATGCCAAGTGCATCTATTGCGCAAAGGCGTTGGGAGGCTGGGAAAAGTCGGACGATCCTGTGCATGAACATCAGCGACGTCACCCCGAATGTGCTTTATTCAACTGCGAGCTTAGCGAGCCGCCACAGCAGCAAGCAGTGTCGGCGGAGAAGCCAACAGTGGAGGACCCAGCTGCTACGGTCGATGCCGATGTCGACGAGGAAATAGCGCCCAAGAAGGGCGGCAAGCGTGCCGTGTCTGCCACATCACGCAAAGCATCGAGCAAACTCAGCAAAGCGAAAAAGTCGACAGCTACTACTGTCCAGGAGGAGGAGATGCCTCCACAGCAAGACGACGCCTCCGCTTCCAAGTCAGAGGTAGCGGCAATACAAGCTTCAGCAGAGGAGACCGGGACCGAGGAACCGAACGAGGCCACCGCACTAGCAAAGATAGGCGCACGCAAAACGCGCAGTGTCTCGACAAGAAGCACAGCCGCAAAAGCAGAGGTTCAAGAGGCTATTGACGAGCCCGTGGATGTTGAAGCAAAGTCGGCACTTCCAGCAACAGCAGCGCAAGAGCCAGTAAAGATGCTCAAAACGAAAAAGAGTGCTACTGGCCTGGGCAACGGCAACCAAGCGACCGCAACAGCACGCCCCAGCCGAGCTGCAAGCAGAAGAGCCACTAAAGCCATCGGCTTGCTTTCCGCAGACGACGATGTCGATCGCATTCCTAGGCGGCCTGACAAAGAGGACCTTGAGAAGCGAGAGCTGGCATTGTCCGACCCTATCCCATTCCCGACCGCCCAAAGCTCGGACCAGCCAGAGCCAGCAACGGAGCCTGTTCAACCAGCCAAGCCCAAAAGAAGCCGGTCCAAAACTCAAAAGCCTAGTCAGGCTGCGATACCAAAAGAAGCTACTCCCGAGCCAGAGCCAGAAGTCGAAGACGACGCTGCGCCGCTGTCTGACGACGACAACACCATTATCGAGCATGATGCATCTGAAGCGGAAGACGATGAGGAGCCCAAGAGGCGTGGTCGTGGCGCCAAAGCAAGCTTAGCGAATGCATCGACTACACTATCAAGGGCCGGCTTAAGATCACGCAAGGCGTCGAGCAAAGTGGCTGTTCCTCCAACTCCGAGCGAGCCAGAAGAGGAGATCGTAGAAGAAGTGCCGGAGGTGGTGGCAGAAGCCCCACTTGCGTTCCCATCCATGAGTTCTGAAGCGGACGACGAGCCAGCACGCCAACGATCCAGCAGATCTGTCTCGAACGCTCTTGCACCCATCTCTCGCAACGCCAGCACTAGCGCCAAAACGAGCTCCAGCGACGCTGCTTCTTCCCATGCTGGCAGCAGGAACCCATCTTCCTCTGCAACGAAGCGCGGATCCGTCAAGTCGACCTTACCCGTATTCGAAGCCGAGACTGCTTCAAGCGACAGCGTCGAGGTCATTCTCGAGCCCGAGACCGACGCTCTCTCCGGCTTCCTGCACAGCACAGGCTCGCACGCCACGATTCGAGGCGCACCTCGATCTTCATCCGGTATTGTTGCTAGCTCGCCGCCTGCGTCTAGCCAGGGCGGACGAGTGGCGCTCGCCCACCTTTCGCAATTGTCCACACTGGAGCTGGACGAGTCGCAGAGGGCCATGACGCTCGGCGAGTGGCTCCAGATGAAAGCTGAAGCTGCGGAACGAGAAATGCGTGAGAGGGGAGAAGCACAGTTGGCCGACCTTGAAAATCAGTTGCGGGATGGCAGGTCGGCCATCGAGAGACGGTTGCGTGGGCGGGCCTGATACGTGTTTCTTCTCTGGTTTCGACTTTGGGTTGGTTGGTTGTTGTGGCATACCCTTCTTCTATGATCTATTGATATCATTTCTTTTGAAGCACAGTTGTCAGGAAGGCACAGCGAATGGATTGAGAACGTGTGATTCCGATTGCGATGCATGGTTGGGGTGAGGTTGAACTCTGATGCTGGGGTGTTTTTTGCCTGCGACTGTTTTTTTGAAATGTGGGATCTTTTTCCTTTTCCTATCTTGCTGATCCACCGACGCTTTGAGTTGAATGTGTGGCGTGGTGATCGCTCTTGCCCTGCGTATCACCATCCTCGGTGAGGAGGTGAAGAGGTTTAGACAGCATCGCTCCACACCTCCAGAGCGACCTGTCTGCACAGCGCCAACTTCTTGAACTGGGTCTCCTTGGTAATCTCATTCCCATGCACTGTGCTACTAAACCCACACTGCGGACTAATCGCCAACTGGCTCAACCCCTCTCCGCCCTCCACACACTCCGCTGCCTCCCTCACCTTCCTCACCAACGCCTCCTTCTCCTCCATCTCTGCAAACTTACTCGATACCAACCCCAACACGACCACCTTGTTCTTTGGCAGGTGCTTGAGCGCGCTGAAGTCCTTGCCACTCCTTTCGTCCTCCCATTCCAGAAAGAAGGCGTTTACGTTGAGTTGTTTGAAGAGAACCTCGGCGATGGGGTTGTAGCCTTCGGCTGAGCCTTGGGCGAAGAATTGGGAGCGGAAGTTGCCCTTGCACAGGTGGATGGCGGTGGTCATGTCGGAGGGTTTAGAGGCGAGGGAGGCGTTGATGAGACGTGCGTAGTCGAGGGGGAGTTGGGCGAGGTTTTCACCGCGCGAGGCGGCTTGGGAGCGCATGGTTTGGTCGGTCAGGTACGCCAGGTTGGTATCATCCAGCTGGATGTATCGGCAACCAGCAGCATAGAGCGCATCGATCTCTGTGCGATACACCGCTGCGAGATCACTAAAAAAATCCTCCAAATCCGGATACGCCTCGCTCGAAATCGCCGCACGCCCACCACGGAAATGGCACATAGTCGGCGAAGGAATAGTAATCTTGATCCTCTTCACCTCGCTCTCAGTCACCAGACTCTTGAGGTACAAAAAGTTATCCACCTCAATATTCCCCTTATGCCTCAGCTTGCCGGTGACACTCAGCGTGGGTGGGACGCGGCCCTCTTTCTGCTCGAGAGTGTTTTTCGAAATAGTGATCCCCTCGATGTGCTTAAGAAAGTCGAGGTGGAAGTACTCGCGACGGAACTCGCCGTCGGTAATCTCCTGCACGTTGTTGGCCAGGAGTTCCTGAACGTGAGCTGCGATCTCGCGGTCTTCGACCTGACGCAGCTCGGCGGCAGAGATGGTACCCGAGGCGAAGGCAGCACGCGCGGTGTGGATCGCAGCGGGGCGCAGGAAGGATCCAACATGCGCATGACGGTAGGGTGGGTTCACAGCGAGAGAGCTGGGTGGACTGCCGGCGGGGAGCGTTGTCGACGACATTGTTGTGCGCTTCAACGGGATGGGGAGAGGGGTTGTGGAAAAGATGAGATGGTGGTCTGGTTACTAGAGATCAGCGTGAGAAGATGAGAAGAAACGATGGGTGTGTTGGGAGTTGTACGGCGCAAGCACACCGGATGAGAGAAGACTCTTTTCCGACCAGCGCATGTTGCACACGACAGCTAAAGCCGTCCTCCGCCTGAACGCCACCTCTCGCAGTTCAGAGCAAATGAAAAGAGTGGCATTGTAGGAGACACCAGTTTGGCCGGGTCTGTATGGCCTCGTGCTTGATGTGCTAGGCCAGCAGCCTTTACCGACACCGCCGGAACAGACGGCAATGTAAACGCATTCCCGCACGACACCCCACGCCCCATCTCCCGATTCCTTTGTCCACATCTCGACACCGATCCGTTCCCCAATAGCAAGACCGTTCGGCAATCTCTCCCTCAGCGCCACTGCTTGCAGCTGTCCAACACCTCGTATGCACGAACGCGGCTTTCTCCCAACCCACACACACACACACACACATACAGAACAAGCCATTCTTCTTGCCCCTCGTTGTGTTTGCAACCATGGTGTGCGCATCAACCCTTCCTGCTGGCGGCAAGATAGACAGTGTGCACCAAAGTGTGTGCGGCTTGGGCACAGAGGTGGACCGATGAGGTGATACCGATCCTCATGTATGGTTGTGCTGACTTTACCTTTGCCTCCCCGCACAGTCCACTTCCCCCCGCCCCCGTCCTCTCCCACCTCAATCTCCCATCCCTCCCTTCCTCCCCCCGGTAATCTTCCCGCCTCCCTTGCACCCTTCCCATATATACGCCCCTCCGTCCCTCTCTCCATCCATTCCCACTCGTCAACACCTCCAACCGTTTCCGAGCAACGATGTCTTTGGAAGCAGCAACACTCTTTGACCTGACGGGCAAGATCGCCCTCGTCACAGGCGGCGGGACGGGGCTCGGTCTCACTGCCGCGCTCGCGCTCGCATCCAACGGTGCCACGGTGTACATCTCCGGCCGTCGCAAGCAAAAGCTCGATGATGCGGTGGCAGAGTACGGGCCCAAACTGCACAAGGGTCAGCTCATTGCGTAGGTCCACACCCCCCGGAACCTTTTTTTTTTTCCTTCTGGGTTTCATGTCGCTGACGCTGTTCTGACTCGATCTTATATCGTGATACTGCTCTGTTGGATCGCGGGAACAGCGTGCAAGGCGATGTTTCGAGCAAAGACGACCTCGCCTTGATCGCTTCCACAATCAAAGCTGGCCATGGCATGCTCGACATCCTCGTCAACAACGCCGGTATCGAAGGCCCCGTGACCAAGTTCCCCGAAGACCGTGTCCCCTCTTTGTCCGCCGATGAGCTCTCCCACTCCCACCTCACCTCCGAATCCTTCGACGCCTGGGACTCGCTCTTTCGCACCAACACCGCCTCCATCTTCTTCAGCACCATGACCTTCCTCACCCTCCTCACCCTCTCCCCCACCCCCACCATCATCAACATCACCTCCGTCTCTGGCCTCATCAAGCTCTCCCAATTCCACTACGCCTACAACGCCTCCAAAGCTGCCGCCAACCATCTCACCCAAATGCTAGCACACGAGCTCCGATTCCGCACACCCCTCGGTATCCGCATCAACGCCATCGCCCCCGGCCTGTTCAGCTCTGAAATGACCGGTGGAGGCAAAAGCGAGAAAGGCAAAACCAACCCAGACGATGTCAAAGGACACGCAAATCCAGCAGGAAGGGTGGGGGAAGAGGAAGAGTATGCGCAAGTGGTGCTGCTGTTGGCAAGCAACAAGTTCATGACTGGCCAGATCGTCGCTGTTGACGGCGGCTTCGTCACTGCTGTTGCTGCCAACCGCTAAGCCAACCCCCCGTCCGGAGTAAAAATTGGGCGGTGAGGTGTGTTGGAAGAAAAGCATCCAGACCCCCAGAATAAGCAGAAGCAATGCCGCACCTCACCCGCGCACCTGTACCCCCCGCGTATCCTCTTGAATCAAAACCCCCCTTTACCCAACCTCCCACAGAAGCCAACCTTCCCGCCCACTATGCCTCGATCTCATCCACTGCCCTCGCAGCTGCTGCACCTCCCACACCTCTCCCCCTCACCCTTCCATACTCTTCGTGAATGTATTATCATCATCGCACCGAAACCCTAACCAAACATGAACAAACAAGGAACAGAACAATGAAAAAAAAAAAACTCGGCGATGCCCTTCAGTCCTTAAAACTGCTCGGAGCGGTCGAGTGGGTATGATCGTTCTGCTTGCCATCCTCGCAAATGGGGACCGACATCAACCAGGAATCCTTAAGCACGTCATCCATCGTCCATCTGCCCTTGGGATCTGGACAGAGCATCTTCTTGAGCAGTGGTCTGCACTCCCTCGGGCTGAGATTCGACAACGGCGACGGCGCCGGGCTAGAAATGTATGACTGCACATAGTCCTTAAACGTGGGGTCCGACATCTTAGCGACGCGCCACGGAAGTTCCTGAAACTGCATGCAGTAAAACACCACCGCTGCAGCCCAGACGTCGACCAAGCGAGCGTCGTACTCTTTCTTCTCAAACTGCTCGGGGGCAATGTACGGCTCGGAACCGCAGAGACCCTTGGAGTAGTGCGTCGACTTTTCCCAGCACATGCGAAAGACGTCCGAGACGCCAAAGTCGGTGATCTTGATATGTCCATGACCATCGAGCAGCAGATTCTCGGGCTTGATATCGCGATGCGCCACGCCCATCGAATGCAGATAAGCGATGCCGTTGAGGATCTGCTTGAACGAGCACTCGACTTCGGCCTGCGACATGCCTCCTCTCTTGATAGCAGCGTAGAGATCGCCGCCGGGGCAGTACTCCATGACTTCGCACCAGTGCCGGTTCTCGTCCTGCACCAGATCGACCGTCTCGACAATGTTGATGTGGTGGAGCGTCGAGGAAATGCAAAACTCGGACGTCAACTTTTTAACGTACTCCTTTTCCGTCTCGTTCTTGCGACGCTTTCGGAACTCCTTGACGGCATACAGCTTTTCGGTGGATCGGTCCCACTTGTGCGCGAGTCGCACCACAGCAGTCGCACCCTTGCCGATCGCAGCCTTTTCGCAGACACCATACTTTTTGAGCAGGCTGGCCGTCTCGCCACCAGCAGTGCTGCCGCCCTTTTTGCTGCCGCCGTCCGACTTGTTGCCGTGGCTGGCGTTGGAGCCTTTGCGCGAGAGCTTGGGTGCACTGCCCATGATCATGTCCCGGAGCGTGGAACTGGCGGTGGACTTGGCATCGCCATCTTTACCGCGGTCCGATTTCTTGCTCGACTTTTCGGGCTTGCCCTTGGCATCCCAGTCGCGCAGCGCTGCTACGGTGAGACGACTGCTTCCTTCGGTGGCGCCATCTTTGGCCCCTTCGGGTTTGGCGTCCTTGCGCTTGATCGAGACGTTGCGGCTCGGAGGTTGGCTGCCAGGCGGGCTGGTGAGGTTCATGGCCTGATAGTTGGAAGCGAGCGCGGCCTCGTCCATCTCGTTGCGAGGGCTCGTGGGAGGCGTCGAGCCTCGGCTGAGCGAGGGCGATCGCAAGGGCGAAATGTGGCCGCTGCCCTGCTGGCTCGCGTTGGCGCGAGGCGATGGACGTTCGCGACCGGGGCTGTTGGCGCCAGCCGCCTCGGCGTTGGCCTTGTCCTTGTCAGAGTATCCAGCTGCGCCGGAAAGCATGCGTCGGAACATGCCCTTGCTTTCTTTTTCCTTGGGCTTGTCCTTGTATTCGTTGCTGCTGGAGGCCACACGCGTTGGCTCGGCGGGCGGCTGAGGACGCTGCTGCTCGGGCGCTCGTGCCGTCGCAGCCGAGCTGTTGGAGAAGGTGGCATTGGTGGGGCCAGAAAGCGTGTTGTGGCTGACCTTGGTGGAAGCCGGGGCCTTGCTGGGCGACATGGCACGCGGCGGTGGTGACGAAGGACGCGAGGTGATGCGAGGATGTTCGTCTGCTGCAGCAGCAGCAGCAGCACCGGCGGCAGTGGGCACCGCAGTGCCAGCAGAAGGACGTCGAGACGAGACGAGCGAAGGAGGATTGGTGCCGTTAGCCGACGAGGCATCGAGTTGGTTGCCCATCTGGGCAAAGCTGGGCGCGGCGAGGTGGGCACGGATGTCGTACGGACTGTTTTCGCGTGTCAGCTCGAGACGCGCAGCAAGACGGTCGGATCCGTCGGCGTCTTGACCGTGCTTGACAATGGTCTGATCCTTGCTCTGAAGACCGCTAAGACGATGCTTGGGAAAGCGGTCGCGGTCCGGCGAGGGAGGACGCGAGAGGTTGGACTCGGTCTCGCTATCGGACAAGATGAGGAGCTCGCGCGCGCGGATCTCGCGCTCCTCAGAGGGGATGCGTACGCTGCCATCGCGCATGGCGGCTTGGATGCGATCCGAGTACGGAGTGGCCATGAGCGGCTTGGGAACACAGTTGGCGAGCTGAGCGGATGGCTTGGGAGCGGCAGTACCGTTGGTGTTGCTAGAAGCGCGTATGTCCGCGGGCTCCTTGGGAGGACTGCCGCCTTCTATTGTGGCGTCTTCGGTATGTGTGACGTTGTCGGCCATGGTTACTACGGAGCGAGCGGATGGATGGATGTGGCGATTCGACAGAATGGGAGGCTGCAAGTCGGGGGTTATCTGTGGTGTCCTGTGCCGGCGTCGCAGGTGGCAAACAGGAAGAGAACTAGGCGAGCGTATATAGCTGGCCGGAGGGAGACCTGTCGAGATGTGCAAAGCAGAGGCTGAGCTATTTGGTATGTCGTTTTGCGAACGGCGTTAAGAGCTTAGTCGTTGTAGGCTCAAGGATATGACTGTGCCAAGGGTGGCAATGGAGAAACGAGGTCGAGATACCTTGTTAGAGCGGAGCAAAGATGACCCAGGCTCCGGTTTGCGTTCAGAGTGCTATGATGATTGTGGAACAAAAGAGAGCAGCTTCAACGAGCAAGTCGATGAGCCAGTGCGCCGAGGCAGAGCCACTCGAGCAATCCAACTAAACACGATGGAGGGATAAAGGGAGGGAGCGGGAGCCGAGCAGGAGCTGAGGCGGAGCTGAAGGGGGGGAGCTGACGAGGGGATGAGAGGGCCAAACAGTGGGGCGCAGCCGACAGAGCTAAGCAAAGAGTCGCCAGTCGTGGTCAAGCACTGTCAGCCAAATTGAATCCAGCAACAGCAACAGCAACAGCAACAGCAACAGCAGCAGCACTCACCACACACACTTGATGCCGAGCGCAGCCAGACAAAAATGGGACCCAAATTTCAAACTGACCCGCGCTCCTCTTTTTCACGGCTGCTCTGTGCAGCGTAAAAAAGGGTCAAACGTTGGGTCAAGGGTCGAGGGTCAGACCGAACAATTCGAAACTTATTTCTCTCCTCCCACAATGCCAAAGTGTCGAGCTGCTGCTCATGGTGAGGTAAATTGGCACCACTAACTAGAGGGGGTATCAATTTCTCGGATTTTGCAAAACTCGCCGCCGTTCTTCATCGCCATCTGGAGTGGCAAAATTCTGCAACTTATGAAAACTCGACAAAATTGAAACCCCCCCTTACTGCGCAATTTCCCATCTCCTCGAAAACCAGCCCTGCCAGAGACTAAGCCAGATGAGCCCAAATCCAACACACATACCAACCACCCACCATCATACAATGCTATGCTGTAGTTGTGGTGTCAGTGGTGGGTGCTGATGAGGCTATGTTTTGGTGCATCACCTTTATGATGGGTGCCTAGCATTCACAAAGCTAATTGTTTCAATAGCCTTTCCTTGGCACCAAAGAGACAGTGCAAGATGGCACAGGGCAGCCTTGAGCAGCAGAGAAGTAGATTTTAGTTTCTCCTCAGGGTCTGGTTGACCTGGCTTTCAGTCAAGATGGGATTGGACAGACAAACACAGAGAAAGCCAGCCAGAAACTTGATCAAGATGCCTTGGCCATGTTGACAAGATGACACAATGATGGCCACTCTCTGGATCAATTGTCACACTCAGATGTGAATAGAAAAAGCAGAGACATCTCTTGTCTTTTCCATGGCTCATTTGTTTGACAGAAATGAATGTGTGACAAGCCACTCCCTCTTTCTCCTTCCTGGAGCTGTGAGATGCTGGGTCAAGCCATATCAAATCTTGCACCCTATGCAGGTGAGCTTGCACAGATGCACAACATTTCCTCTGTGTGTGGCATGGCAATAACAGGTCATGTGGCAATTCACCCTCAACCTGCCTTTCCAAACAAGTGTCAACCACACATCCCCTTGCAAGTGCACTTCATAGTGTGCTGTCAACCAGCTTTAGTGCTGCTTTGACTTGAGTGGTGTTCATTGCAAAGGGATATTAATGGCCTTACATGCACCTCCATTTGACGGTTGCAATGTCTTGATCTCAGCCCCCTCAACAGAATGCTGCACATATGATATTTGTTTTCAGTGCAGTGCAGAGCAAGACATGTACCAGATCCCAAACTAAAGGCAAGAGCAAATCAGGTCAAGACAGAAACCTTGTGTTGGGCACCATCTGTGGCTTTGGACTGCTGCCCTGATTCTGAACTGTCAGAGTGATTGCTGCTCAAACAGATCTACACACCATCCAATGATGGCTTGCTGGCTTGCTGGCTGGTTAGCCTGTGTTGAAGGCCAACAAACAATCAAAACCAAAGTGTGAGGGTCCAGGGTTGGAGGCTTTGTTCTTTTCTTTCTGCTGTGCTCAATTTTTAGCAGCTGAATCTGCACTTTTCTGTGCTTTGGCATAGGTCCACAAGGGCCCCAACACCATTTTGGGTGATGCCTAGACACCACTTGCACCTGGCACATCAGGCCTGAAAAAAAAAGGGGAATAAGGGGGAAAGAGCCATGAAGGAGGGGAGAGGCCAAGTCAATGAATGGCCCTCAATATCATATTGACAGTGCCATTGTGATTGCAGTTGGCCTGGTAGCTGCAAGAAGGGGTGGGGCAGTGAAACTGCTTGCTCAAGCCCAGTGAAGGGTGAAGCTGACCACACTGCAGGCACATCTTCAACATATAGGGCTCAGGCTGAATGAGGACCAAGGTGTGATGTTGCTGCTTGTGTGGATAGTGAAGGTTGCATGCAACATCATCATTGCACTTGACAATTAAGTGATTGAGGAAAGCACAGTGGCCCCAGGCCATGAGGGCACTTGGTGGAGTGTGCTAATTTCTGACCCCAGTAGCAGCAGATCAGGGTGCACACCTCCATCACTTGGCATGATAATGAGGTCCAACATCAAGGCTAGGTAGTTGGCTGCATGCTGGTGAAAGTTGCTGACAAGTTGATAATGCTGCTCATCTTTATGCTGCTCCTTGAGCCAGAGGTGGTGATGCTTGTAAGCTGACAAAGCCAGAGCAGCAGCAGCTTGGGTCCAGCACCATTCCTTCTGATGAATAAACTTGTAAGCACTGTTCAAATGCCTGGATCAATTGATCTTATGAGCTAAATCATTGCCCTCAAGGACCATGTCTTGCTCCATGTCTGACTGTAGTCCATTCTCAATCTGATAGCAGACAATAAGTTGATAACATCCATAGTGATCCAGATGGATCAACCACTTTTTGCAGCAGTTGATATGATGTCTTGTTTGTTTGTGTATCCTGTACACACCACTTGAGCAGCCACCAATGAGCTTCCTGGCCTTGCAGATAGGATCACCATGTCAGTCTTTTTGACCCTGTGGTGCTTCAGGATCTGTGGACAGAAGCACAGGCTTGGGTTGGCCTGACACCCAGAGACAAGATTGTCTCCATGTGCAAGGTCATTTGCAACATACCAATGTGGCACAATTGAGCCAGCCTTTTTATTGAATCCCAGTGTGAATCCAGCCTTCTTGTTGAGAGAGACTGGCCAAAGGTCATGAACAGGAATGTGAGGATTGTTGCAATGATGGGTGAGCTGTGCCTTCTGAGCAGCAACAATCACACTGACTGTATGGCAGTGAACAGCAACAGGGCTCTTGAACTGAAGTTGAAGAGCCAGATTGCAGGTGTTAGTACAGAGATCATGATTCAAGTCAGTCAAGCAGAGATTTGTCAAGGGTGGCAAAGAGCTGAGCCTTGAAGAAGCTCAGTCAACACAGCACTTGACCAGTTAGCCTCAATACAACACTCAACTCATCAGCTGCTCTGAACTCACAATGCTGGCCAGGGCAAACTACCTCATTGAAGCATGCCATTGTTGGAAACACAGGCCTTTGCAAGCAGAAAGAGTATGATGGGAAAAAGCTGAGTGTGTTGGTTGTGATTTAGCAGCACAAAGTCAGTCATCTGAGCTGAAAGGGGCCATCCAGCCAGTGCAGATGGTGGATCTCAGAGGCACAGCAATGAGAATGAAGCTTACTCAGTCTGTCATGGCAGTGTGAGTGCAGATTGTGCCGAACCACACCCACTCTTTCAAGACATCACACTTGACATCAACAGTCGCTCTTCTCTCTGCATTCTCGCGCTATCTCGTGTTCGATTCAAGGGTCGGCTCCTCCGCCCTGACCCCATCGGCGACTTCCGATGCGAATCCGATCAATCTCTTTTGTGAACGATCGGAGGACCCGAGTTACATAGATGTCGTCGCCCACCTCATCGTCATCGTTGGTCGACTCAACCGGCCTAGTGACAGCACGACAACCTTGCAAACGGAGGAACGGAGGAACGGCGCATACGGTGAAAAAGTATGGCAATGATTGCACTGCGACTATGTTACAAGACAATGATGGATGGATTGGAACTTAGAGCTTCTCGGCGATCATCTGCTCCATGGTGGCGCCGTCCTTGGCAAAGCCAGCGATACCCTCGGCGAGCTTGGTATTGGCCATGGGGTCCTTGGCGAGGTCGAGCAGGAAAGCGGCCTGGTCGTTGATGTACGAGACCTTGGGGATCTGCTCGGCGGCCTTGGCCTTCTCGGGGGAAAGCTTTCGCTCGACGGGGCCCTGCGTGTTTTTGAGCTCCTCGAGCAGCTTGGGCGAGATGGTGAGAAAGTCGCAACCGGCGAGCTCGAGGATTTCGCCAATGTTGCGGAACGAAGCGCCCATGACAATCGTCTTGTAGCCGTGCTGGCGGTAGTAGTTGTAGATTCGCTGCACCGAGAGCACACCAGGGTCCTCGTGCGCGGCGTACTCCTTGCCCTCGGCCTTCTTGTAGTAGTCGAGGATGCGGCCGACAAAGGGCGAGATGAGCGTGACGCCGGCCTCGGCACAGGCGACGGCCTGGTTGAAGCCAAAGAGGAGCGTGAGGTTGCAGTGGATGTTGTGCTTGGTCTCGAGCTCGCGTGCGGCCTGGATACCTTCCCAAGTCGAGGCAATCTTGATGAGGACGCGCTCGCGCTTGATGCCGAGCGACTCGTAGAGCGCGATGAGATGCTTGGCCTTTTCGATGGTGGCCTCCTTGTTGAACGAGAGACGCGCATCGACCTCGGTGGAAACACGGCCGGGGATGATCTTGAGGATCTCGGCACCAAAGGCGACCAGCAGACGGTCAGTGGCAAGATCGAGCTGCTTGGACTTGTCCGAGGTCTGCTCCTTGGCGTACTTGACGGCGACGTCGATCAGGCGCGCGTACTTTTCCTGCTTGACGGCGGCAAGGATGAGCGACTGTGAGGTAAAAGTATTGGGCAAAAAAGGATCGGTAATAGCGCAAGGTCAGTATCGCTGCTGCTTCGCTGTTCTTCACTCGGCGTTGGACGCAGTATCTGACCGCACCAGCTTCCAGAGCACCGCTATTTGCCACACGAGCCTGGAAAAGGCCCAGATATGGCTATCGAGAGCTGAAGAAGTCTGCTCGGCAGCTCTGCACATCCGCAACAGCACAAAGAAGAGACAGACGATCTAGCGCGAACTGTGTGAAGCAAAAGCAAAGAACAAACTTACAGGGTTGGTGGTGGCATCCTGGGGCTTGTAAGCGTCGATGGACTCAAAGTCACCCGAGTCCGAGACGACGGCGGTGTACTGCTTAAGGGCGTCGAGGGCAGACATTTTTTTTTTTTTTTTTCGTGGATAGAGTAGACACGGTGCAAGTATGTGGGTGGGTGGGAGAGAGCGATGGGATGATGATGCGGAAGCAAGGTGTGTTGCGACGGGTGCGGTACAATATATATATGGCAATTCGGGTGCTTTCGCTCAGTTTCGGCGATCTTCGTGAGCCAGGTGGAGTTGGAGCAGTGGGTCAGTGCAGCGCCAAAGCACGGCAGCTGATCTGCAACCGATAACGCAGCCGTACCGACTCAGTGCGCTTTGATCAAAAGTGTTGCTTCCTCGTCCCAGTGCGCCCGGGCCACGACCCAAACTGGAAACCAACGACATGGTGGGCACATTTCCTCACCTAAAACTTGGCCGACATTCTTCCTGGTCCTCGAAAAACAGCAGCGCGTCATCGTTTCAACTCGATGGTCGATTTCAAAACTACAAAACTTGAACCTCGTCATTTCTTTTCAAATCCGTCTAGCAGAGAATGCAACCAACACTGCGCAGCTTCTGACCCATGCTGTCAGCAGTCGAATCTCATCGGTGGCGAGGCTGCCATCAGCAAAGCAAAGGACGCACGACTGCCCTCCCGCTGTTCTTGTTCTCCTCTCTATTGTCGAGTCAAGAAGTCGATGGGCGGCTAAGGTGTGGTTCGAGTCGGTACATCGGCGTCACTGCACGTTTCCCTGAACGCATGCTCTACCCTATGCCGAGCAATAAATCGTCAAGAATTCTTGCACTTGCTTCTACCATTAGAGCCTCCTGGATGGTGATTGTATACAGTATCGCTGTAGGCTGCTGTGGTTGGACTTTCTCGACCGCACAGAATGAATCCATGTTAGACGGTCTCTGTTTGCGCTGACCTGATCAGTTGCATTGAATTGATCGAGTTACTCTCACCTTGAAATTGGCCCGTCTGTGCAGCTCCTTGCTTCCAGCAACGACATGCTGAGCACAATGACAGCGTGCCAAGGGTGCAACTTTGATACAGTACACCGGTTCCATATCGGTGCTACTCCTTCTCGGCGGCTACCTTTCCACCGCCCAGGCACCGCCAATCAACTCCAAGTGCGGTTCGCAAGCCATTGTCATACCGCACGCAGCACTACCAAAACGTGGTCGCTTGTACGGTGCAAAGGGTGCGTGGACCCGATAACTTAGCAAACCCTTGCCTCTTCTTTTCTTTATTCGACGGTTAATCGATCACAACATCATCTTGCATGTCAATACTTTAGCCTCGCTTTGAATTTGAGCTTTTGCTGCTTTTGCCAAACTCGAGCTCAAAAGGCAACCCTAACCTAACACGAGTAGTCAAGAAGTGAGCGCTTTGACGAGCGGGATCGGGACCGCCCGATTTGACGGATCCGATTCTTGGATCCTTTCCCGATCTCTTTTCCGGTGGCGATCTTGTTCGTCTGGTGTCGTACATTGTCCACTCTGCTTGCATTGAAAGCACACATTCGCTCGTGGCAGGTGACAGTAGAATTACAATGATTGGAGCATGTGAGGCCATGGTATAGTGTTGTGCGTAGATGGAATGACAAGTATTGCTGTAGTCAAAAGGGCCCAATTCGGATGTGTAGTCGGGGTCTACATCTCGCCGCACTCTGTTTTGATTGCAATGCGGAAAGGAAAGATCAAGCATGGTTGAGGTCAGTCAATGGCGCTAAACATTCCCAAAGGCAGTAGCGGTAGTTGGCCGAGATGTGCTCCGTCGACCAGCGTTGATACTCACGAGTCACCCTCACCGCCATCTTTGGCCTGTTATTCGCGCCCGTCGGCACATTCTCCATCTTTCTCAACGTCAACAACCCATCCACCACCTTCCCAAACACCACATGCTTCCCGTCCAAAAACGGACACGGTTGCGCCGTGATGAAAAATTGACACCCGTTTGTCCCCGGACCCGAGTTGGCCATGCTCAACAACCCCGCCTGGTCATGCTTGAGCGTGAAATTCTCATCGTCAAACTTGTCGCCATAGATGGAGCGCGATCCGGTGCCGTCTGCATTGATAAAGTCGCCTCCTTGGCACATGAAATCTTTGATGATGCGGTGGAAGATCGAGTTCTTGTAGCCTACTGGGATGTGGGAAGGACGGAATTCGCCGGTGCAGAGTTGGCGAAAGTTTTCGGCGGTTCGCGGAACGATGTCGGAGAAGAGTTCGAATTTGAGGCGGCCAGCGGGGGTGTCGCCGATGGAGATGTCCATGAAGACGATAGGCCGACCGTTTGTACCTGCGCCTGGCACGGCGTTGGAAGAAGAGGTGGCCGATGTCGACATGGGTGTGTGGACTGTGTGCTGGAAGGTGTCGATGCTGAGCGGGGTCAAAATGGTAAGGAGAAGCTGAGGATGGTGGGGTGGAGGTGATTCTTCGGACTTCGGGAATTTGGTTCTCGAAATTGAAATGCGAGCCCGATCATCTTATATACGCATAATTGTTTTCACACTCCGAGATCCGAGATCAAACGCTATGCGCGCCCAATGGTTGGAACCCTGCCCAATTAAGTTAGGCCGAGTGGAAAAGAACAGAATGCTTGTGGACCCGCGCCAAAGCACACAACTCTGGATGCACTGCCACTTTCCTCTCCATTAAGCACATCACACCCTGCCGACGTGTGCAGCTCGCTCCCTTCCGATCATGGATCTGCTGCAGCACAGGCAGGCTACTGTCACATACGGAAGGCGTAATCGAGCAGCCAACAGCGCACACTCTTCTCCAGCTGTGCCGCGATCCACTTCTTTTGCCACCTCGACCAGCGGCTCGTCCGATGAAGAAGCCGATCCATCTGACCGACAGAGCACTCGCATGGATCCAGTCACCCTTTCGCCATCGTCACAGGCCAGCCAAACATCCGATCCAAGTCCAAAGGACCCTCCACCGCCTCAGCCAACCTCCCGCAGTGCATCGCCGTTTCCTAGATCGGGTCCCAAGCTCACCAATGGCACATCCACCAAATCATCCGCGTCAACTCCATCTGGACAGCCAACCTCGACTTTCCGTAAAGCCCTAACTACCACGTCGCTGTCGACGCCAGGCTTGTTCCCGAAGCCAGGCTCTTCGTCAACAGGGCTCAGCTCCATCAAATCGCTTCCTCAACGACCTGCCAGAGCTGCCTCACCATCTGCTACCAAATCCAATCGTCCATCTACACCAACCTTACCAGCTAAGAGGAGCGCCAGCACTTCCCCGCGCAAACTCCAATCCTCCGTCTCACCGAGCAAGCGTGCGGCTCGCTCTCGAACTCCTTCGCGACCAGCACAAGATCTTGCCAATCTGTTCGATGTCATCGAGCCCACTCTGGCCCCGACTCGCAACTCATTCGTCAGAAGTGAAAGCCAGCCCACCGTTTCACTTTACCAAGATGACTCTGGGATCTCGCCCCGAGGAGCGGCTGCATTTGCAAACAGTCCTCTCCCATCACCTACGCTCCCTTCGACCGATCTTGATGATGCTCAGCTTCTCTCTCCTGGCACCTTGACCAATCCATCCAAGCGCCCAAGGATGGCCGACCGGATGGCACCGAGAGCGGCTCGCTCGACCAAGTCCAAGCTCGATGACATTGCAGATGCTCTGTCCGTTTCCAGGAGAGGCTCTTTGCGCAGGACCGAGACAGCCCCCTCGGTTTTGGCAGACGCCGGCTCGATCAGACGGTTCGGCCCGGACACACAAACACCCAAAGTCAAGGAAGAGAATGGCAAGAGCGCACGACAATCCGAGGCTGGCTCGACATGGCTAGATGGCGCCTCTCAAACCGACAGTCAGTCTCAAGAAGGCACCGGCTCAGTGTTGGGTGTGCGACGACTCGCTGGGATCAAGCAGACATCGACAAGCAACGCCAAACGCACGTATGGTCTACAGAGGAGCTTCTTGGCCGACCATGCAGAAGAGAACCTCCTCACGGAATCAGCACCACAGCCTCCTTCCAGTGCTGCGCCCCGCAACATAGAAGACGAGATCGAGGCAGAGCTCAGAGGCAACGGCACCACATCGACCAGCGCATCCAGGCCCGCACTTCCTGCTGCAGCCCGTCTTCCGGAATCTGCACCCGCAGCGCCTCGCGAGAGCTATGCTGAGCTCCTCAAAAAGTGGGGCGAGGGCGCTGACGACATTGAGTGGGACGAATCGCAGGACCCTACACTCAATCTCAAGTCCATCACTTCCCTTCGCTCAACCGGCGAGCTGAGGCGCTTCAACGATGATCTCGAATACCTCTTCTCCGGACTCGGACCTTCTCAGAACCTTTCCATCCGCAGGAGCTCGGCAGTGGAGCTTGTGCGCCTTCTTTGCGGCAAGCCTGACGTCGGCAGTCTCGACGATGGCGAAGACGACGAAACTGAAGAGGTTGAGGATGCCCTCGCTTCTGCTCAATCCGCCGACTTCCTACGCAAACTCAAAGCCTCCGACCTCATTGCACGGCTTTTTGATCTATTCAAAGGCGCAGAGGCCGGCGAGGGCGTCGACGACATTTTGGATGCCGCCGTGGCCATGTATGTGGCCAAGCTGCTCAAAACAACGTCGTCCGCGGAGCCCTTGACACGGGAGCGCTGGTCGGAGTTGTATAGCACTCTTTGCGAGCTGCTGGTTCGTGCCAATCGAAGCCCACGCCAAGAACGCAAAGACGGCTTCGCCTTGCTCCGTCTTCACGAGCTCAAGCAGCACAAGATCGCATCCAGGTCTGACCGCAAGACGCTCGAGGAGCTTCGAGCCACCGCCCGCATCTCGAAGCTGTTCATGACAAGTTCCAAAAGCTGGACTTTGCGTAACCTCGTCCTCGCGGCTTGCTGCTCGCTCATCGCACTTCCTCGCCGCCTGTTGACAGAGCCTGCCATCAGTGATCTGCTCGTCGATGGAAGCGGAACCGAGCACCGTTCCCATCCTTCGCTCTTCGACACTGTACTGAACGTGATGGTATCCGAAGGTGGCAAGGCGCAACAGCGACTGGCTGACTTTGTTAAAGGTCTCGAGCTCGTTACACCCGCCGCTGTCGAGGCGATTCCTGACTTGGAGACCATAGACGTGTGTATTCGCTTCCTCGACAAGGGCATGGATGTCCTCTACCTGGAATTGGATCAAACCGTTGCCGCCTCCAACGAAACTTTGGATGCACTGCAGCATCTCATCAGCTTTGCTGTTCAGGCGGCTCCGTTTGGTGCGAAAGTGTCCGCCGACGATGCGAACAGAGGTCATACCAGCGGCTCCTCAAGTCGGGCACTGCAAGTCCTGCACGGACTCTTCAAGATGCTGCTCGACTTGAGCCAGGTAGATGCGGATTGGAGCGAGTCGCTGGCTTCGTCACAGCCTCTGCAGGCATCCATCATGCGAGCATTTCTCCTCAGCCACCGAGCCGCTATCCACGTTCGCCAGATGACGGTCAACACGGATGGATCAAAGCGCAGCAAGAGCGAGAAAAAGGAACCAGAGCATGATGGCAGCGATGGCGCTCAAAAGATCGATGTGGCGCTCTTTGACGACGTTGTGCATCTCTCCCTGGCCCTTCTTACCAATCTCTTGCTCAAGCAGCTGGACAAGGCACGCAACACGTGGGAAGCTGTCCAGCTTGCACCGGCATGTTGGGGTCGACGTACATGCTCTACAGACTGCAGTTGCGAGGATCGGCTTCCCGCGCTTCGGCTTCTTGCCCGCATCTTCTTCGAGACCCGCATTGCAGCAGCAAGGCAAGACGACAGCAACGCCGCATACCTTTCCAACTCGATCGCCACCGCCATTGCCCAATTCGCCGTCGGCGGCCCTACTCGTCTCGACTCGTGCCGAGCTGCTCTAGACGCAGAGCTGCCTAGCTTTGCAAGCACAAGCGGTTATTTGGGCGTAATCAAGGAAGACGGCTTCCAGACACTGTTGGATGCAGTTGAGGAGTTTGCAGTGGTGCATGAGGCAGCTTTGAATGCCGAACCGGTCAGAGCTGCTGAGGCTGAAGAGGAGCCGCAGGCGGGCTTGCAGGAAGTCAAAGAGGCGGACGATGTGATAGAGGCTGAAAAGTTGGAACAGAGCAGCAATTCTGTGGCCGTGGAAGCCGGGCAGCTGATCAAGGATCTGGCACTGGCACTTCGACAGATGGCTTAGCACGGGAAGGGATCATATGGCTGTGGCAACCATGGGAGACCTCTGAAAGGTCGATCAGATTCTACGCCTCGCTAATACTGTATACCCCCCCTCTCACGCGTACGCCAATAGATGTTCCACAATTTCACGATTGAGACCAGCGTGTCTGTATGTGATGCGAGTGCTTCTTCCTTCTCCGCACCGCACCAAGTCCGAGACACATGTCCGCCTGCTGTAGGCATATGAGCGAAAAGTCTGGTTGCTCCCTGTCGTATTGTATTCTTTCCATGGTCGTTCAACATCGTCAATATGCGTAATGAATGTACATCTTTCCCTCTCCCAATTCTATCTTTGCTCCCTCTCCTCCGCCGCCTGCTCCTTCTCCAAATCCTTGATCATCAAACAAGTCAACGGTCCCACTGACCCTACAACCCCTAACACCAACCAGACCATCTGGCCGCCTAACAAGTTCTTTGTGACCGACAGCGCAAACAGCGTGTTCGCCGCATACGGCCCGATGGCGCGCGTGATACTGCTCGACATCTGCGCTAAACTATTCAGGGTTCCGAGCGCAGTGCCGCGCGTAAGGGTCGAGCATTGATTGACGAGTATCATATTGGTTGCAAAGCTCATCGCGGCGATTACGCGGATGGCGGTGGAGACGAGGATGCACCCCCACACCGAGTAGGTATACCAATTTTGATCCGAAGGGGAGGCGGAGAGTCCAGCGCGCGCAATGAGGTTGGCTAGAGGGAGGAAGATGACGGATAGGGGGAAAGCCCACATCGAGAGCTGATAGAGTCGTAGTGTACCAACGCGTTTTTGTAGCGGGGGGAACAGGAAGAGTTGCACGAGCGCCCCGCCGAGACCGTTGATGGAGAGCACGATGCCGGTCGAGTTGGACGAGAATCCCACACCGCCCAGACGCACGGGCTCGTAGAGGTACAGCACGAGGACCGCGTCCAGAGCGACAGAGATGAAGGCGAGAAAGGCGTAGGAGATCATTACTTTTTGGATTTGTGGGATGGAAAGGAGTTGCCACACCCCCGCCGTTGGGTGGTGCTCAGCAGAGGAACCTTCCCCCAGGATAGAGGGCGAGGGAGAGCGAGGTGGGGTGGGCGTGGGCGTGTAGCCAGAATGCCAGCTTTGAACGCGGATGCCAGAGGTCGACGCACGGCGTGTTTTAGGCCGCCGTGGTGCAATTTCATTCGACGAGGCGAGTGCAGATGAGGAGGAGGTATGGGTAGCGCCGTAGCTCGTGGTTTCATTCGCACTTGCAGAATAGCGCTGCTGCTCGGCAGCCTCTCGCTCTCTTTCCTCCCTCTCTCTCTTCCCTACAATCTCCGGCAGCGTCTCTGGCAAATACAGCGCCCCAATAGTAATGCTGCACATCGTAATCACCGCCGACACCGCACACGGCAAAAAGTATGGAAACCTCACCCAAAACCCCTCCCAATACAGCGCCCCCCCTTCCCCAAACACCCCCGGATACTGCTTCGCCGGCTTCGACAAATACCCACCCAACAACGGCCCGATGAGACAACCCACTGTCCAAGTGAGGGGGAGCAGGCTAAACGCTCTCGCCCGGTTAGTTCTATCCGTCAGCTCTCCCATAACGCTCTTCACAATCGCGACGTTCCCATTAGTCGCGCCGGCCATCGCTCTCGCCAGTACCGCCCAGACGAAACTCTGCGCGAGACCAAACAAGATCGCTGAACAAGCCACACCTGTAAGACCCATAAGCAGCACAGGTTTGCGCCCGATCCTATCAGAAAGAGAGCCCCAGTAGAGGATAGTAACCGTTTGAGAAAGCGCAAAAAGCGACTC
The DNA here is from genome assembly GCA_928869825.1 of Ustilago lituana. Taxonomy (NCBI): domain Eukaryota; kingdom Fungi; phylum Basidiomycota; class Ustilaginomycetes; order Ustilaginales; family Ustilaginaceae; genus Ustilago; species Ustilago lituana. Next base: position 265,281 of record CAKMYA010000030.1, read on the forward strand.
GATGATGCCAGCGTAGAACCCGACAGCCGCTTGATCGTCTGTAGCGCCAATATCCAACACCATCTCGTTGATGAAAGGAAAAATCATGGTAAAGTTGATCGGTTCAGCAACGCGCATGATCACAAGAATGCTAACTGCGCGGTACGGCAGCGGCGTCTCCGTATGCACTTTGTGATTGGCATCGGTACCATTGAGCAGTGGCTCCCGCTCGAGCTCCTCGCCGTCTGTTTGGATCTGTTCTCGTGGCATGATGGCGAGCGTCGTTCTTCCGCTCGTTATGAACGGGATGTGTATTGGTGATGATGGCTCTAACGACGGAATGGGTGTGCATTCCTGGTCTTCTATAGAGACCGCAGGTCTGATTCGAGCCCAAGATGAGACACGGCGAGCAGGGTGAGTCTTGTGACTCGGAACAGACTCAAGCGCAGCAGCGATGCAGTTATTAAGCGATGGCAGATGCTCGACTCGGATGAATCCTCGAGCCTGAACCCGCGCGCCTTTGCTTTTTTCCGATCTGCGGGGTCACTTGTCGGGCAGAAGACAGGGCCTAGCACAACGAGTGAGGAGCTGAGCAGCCGCTGAGGGATTGCAATGAGAGCATGCGTGGTGGCACAGCGGAAGCCGATGTGTCGGTATCGAAGCTCGGATGTGTCCGCTGTGCTTACTGCTGAGATTGCCGGGAAAGTCGGTCATGACTCGCGTGTCTGTGTGGAGATGGTCCGATTAAATCGCCGAGGAACAGCGCGGTAGAAAAAAAGGTGTCCACAAAAAAAAGCTACCAAAAAAAGAAGGCGTCAAAATTTCAACTGCCAACCTCCACCTTGCGAACTGCATCCCTCCTGACTTTGTTCCTCCTCGACCGTCGCTATCCCGTACCTCTATCGGAAGGACAGTGCCAATACGACATGGAAGGCTTCAGTATACCCACATACCAAGTCTCGCAGGACGCGGAACACGTTTACATCCACGTATCGTGTCGACAAAGCGCACCGGGCGCGGCGGCAACACCGAACGTGGCTGTCGAGGGCCGCATCTTTGGCTTCCACATGGAGCCGTACTACTTGCCGCTCGTACTTCCGGGCGCGGTGACGGATGCAAAGACAGTCGAGACAACAGCGCAGAATGTTGCATCGAGCAGCAGCTCGCAAGGCGATGTCCTGCACTTCCAAGTGACGCTCGACAAGGTGCAGCGAGGCGAGCACTTTGTCGGATTGGAGCGGCTACAGCCGCAGCTCTTGCCCGACGATCAACTCAAGCAGGCGCTTGCCGATGCAGAGCAGTCGAAAGGACTTTTTCAACCACCCTCCGCTAGTGCAAATGCAGAAAGTGTAGACCAGTCGGCAAAGGAGGCGGCCCAAGAGCTTCTGCAGCAGGCGCTTCGCAGCCAAGGGCTCACGACGGTCAACGATGATGATGGGGAAGCAGCGATCGATGCTGGGACGCTGCAAGCTGGAGCTGCATCTTCGGGGAGAAAAGGACCAAGCGCGAGGGGCCAAAGCTTCGGGTTTGGGCTGAAAGGCAGCTTTACTGGCTCCTTGATCCCGGCAGGATGCGCAGACACGCGCAACTTGCTCGAAGTCCCGGATCCGGAGGCTGTCGAGCCTGCGCAGCGTGAACAGGCAGCGCTAGCCTACGAGGAGCAGCGATGGGACGAAGGAATCTACATGGACAATTTCTTGGACATGGATGGCGAGTTGGCACATTTGCTGCGATATCAGCCGAATATACCTGCTGCTGCCGGTCCAAGTGCAGCCGCCGCCGACGGAAGCGAGTCCAACATCGATATCGAGGCGCTAGCACTGCTTGTGCAGCTGCTGTTTGCACTCAGCTACGACGAGAGGACGAACGAGGGCGATGCTACCGTCGAATCCGGCTGGACCATTGCCAAGCTGTCTCGCTCCTTGGCGGCCTCGACGATGCCAGGCACCTCGGCAGGTACTCCCGCGTCGCTAGAAGCAGTCGTGGCGTCGACCCTAGTTGGATGCATGCGCCGCGCTTTGACCATCCCCTTGTACCGACATTGGGAGTTGGGGATGGCGTGTCTTGGCGATACACTCTGTCGAGTGCAATCCGGCACCGCGCATGTCTTGAACAACCTCCATGAGATCGCTACACGGTTGGAAGAGGGAGAAGATCCCATCCTCTGTCGGTTGTCAGAGGTATGGATTGCTCCTCTAGTCGCTCAGCCGCCGACTCAGCCGCAACTCGATCAGCTGAGCACAGCCATCCAGTTTGTGATGCAGCAGGGCAGTATGATTACAAAGGAGGTCGTCGGAGGCGAAGCATGGGATCTCGAGGTGTGCGAGCAAGCCGCCAGACAGGCATTGGAGGATGGAGAGGGCGGATTTGTCTGATTCAGGTTAGCGCCGGATTGCAGCCGCTGGACGCTGCTGCGCAACGCACACTTGCACAATTGTCCCACCGAGCAGCCGAGCTTTAGACTCTACTGTTCAGACCATTTCGAGAATTTCACCCACTTCCCTCCTATAAGTTACAATCCCCCTAAGTTATGATCATCCTGAACTCCCACATTGAGGATTTGCGTGCTTATGAGCTCATGCTGCTGGTCAGTGCGGAAAAAAAAAGGGGTTTAGAAACGCGCCGCGCTTCCAACAGGCGTGGCACGGTGGAAAGTGATTTTTTTTGGAGTGTTCTCTTCCATCAACGCGTCGCGCCTACACTGCAACTCTACTGCACAGCGCAAAAGAGAACCCTGGCGAGACCCTTGGGAAAGCGAGGGGAGCGTGTCTTGTCTTCTTGCAACAGAGTAGTGTCGCGTTCTTCTATGTTTCGTTTCTTCATTTCTTGACTTGTGTGTGGGGCAGCTCCGACTGTCAACCGCTTTCCTGGTCCTTCTTCTTCTTCGTTCAACACCATTATTCTTCCACATCAACATCGTAGTCTCACTAAGCATCTTTCTACCTTCAATTCCACACACTGACAAAACAGCATACCATCGCAATACTCCCTATCGTTCATGTCCGCATAACATTATCACGAGGGAAAACGCAGGCACTCCTTTCCCTTCTTCCACGATCGCACCTTCGCAATCATCCGCACTGCCGCAGTCGTCCACGTTCGGATCTTCCGATTCAGCTAGGTGGGCTGATTCGTCTTCACCATGGTGGCACGCACGACTCCGAAGCGGACCACGCCGAAAAAGGCAGCAGAAGCGTCTGGCCAAGGTCGAATCACTTCCTTTTTCGCACGACAGGCTGCTGCTGCGGCCGCCTCTTCGCCCTCTTCGATCAAATCAGTCGCCTCTCCATCTTCCGTCAAAACACCATCAAGGGCAGACAGAGCATCGCCTGCCAAGCAAACCAAAGCGACTCCCACTCGTACTCCCGTTCGTGACGAGTTCAAGATCAGTGCTGACTCGGACTCGGAGTCAGAGTTCAAGGTCGTTTCCGACTCGGACTCAAAGTCAGATTCTGCTTCCGATACCGGCCTCGTTAGGGGACGCCGTCGCCGTGCCAAACCTGTTTCTGACAGTGACGATGACTTTCAACCAGACAAGCTTGGCGAGGCAGAAGATGATGACGATGACGACTACGACGAGGACCGAGGCTACAAGCACCAGGATGGCGACAGCGACAGCGACTCGTCTGCGCCCGTCGAGTCCACCATTGGTAGCGATGACAGCTCTGCAACGCCATCTACCAGTGTGCCAGATACACCAGCCGATGGAGACCACGCTAAAGCGGGCTACTTTTACGGTTCCGATCCTTTTGTCGCGGTCGCCGGGAAGGAGAAATCCATCTCCAGTCTGCCAAAAACATCCTCGCAGCGCTCCCTCCGCTCCTCGGGTCCTCTCGCAAACGGCCAAAAGAGGCTCTTTCCCCTCTTTGGCAGTCCTAGCAGCAAGTCTAAACGTGCTCACGAGAAGCACGACGACGACTTCCTCGATGACGGCGACGCTGATGCGAGGCCTCGCAAACGCGGCGCTGCTGCGGCAGGTGCAAAGGGCAAGGCAGGTGCCTATGTGCCCTCCACGTCCAGTGGCAAAGGGTGGAAGTCCAAGTTTGCTCTGCGGCATCCTTTCCGCAAGATGTCCTTCGTGCCTTCCCCAGCTGAGATCGCCGAAATGAAGCTCAAAATCAAGGAAAAGGCCGAGAGCAACCTCTACCCGCCCATCCACGATCTAGCAGATATATTTGGCGATATGATCGATCGCGCGCCTGCCATCCTCGAGCTCGCCAAGACGCTCAAAGACCGTCCTCTGCGTGTGGCTACCATGTGCTCTGGAACTGAATCGCCTCTTCTCGCTCTGGAGCTCATGTGCCGTGCTATCCACGAAAAGCACGGCATTCGCATCAAGATCGAGCACGTCTTTTCCTGCGAGATCGAGCCGTTCAAGCAGGCCTACATCGAGCGCAACTTTTCGCCCCCCATCCTTTTCCGCGATGTCACTGAGCTCGGTGGCAAGAAGGCACACACCGCCTACGGTGCCCTCGTCGACGTACCTGGCGACGTCGACATCCTCATTGCAGGTACTTCGTGCGTCGACTATTCGCATCTCAACAACAGCAAAAAGGGTCTCAACGACGGCGGCGAGAGTGGACGCACCTTCCGCGGCATGCTCGAATGGGTCATGCGTCACAAGCCCACCTTGGTCATTCTGGAGAATGTCAAGAATGCGCCATGGGTCGGCGTCGCAGAGACCATCGTCGCTGAGGCTGGCTACGACGTCGGCTTCAGCAACACTTTTGACACAAAAAACTATTACATTCCTCATACTCGCCAGCGAGGCTACTTGCTCGCGTGCAGAAACAACAAGAACTCGCTGCCCCAGAACTGGGAGCTCATCACCAACGTCCTCATGCGTCCAGCGTCAAGCCCGCTCGATGCCTTCCTCTTGCCTACCGACGACCCGCGAATCCAGCGAGTTCGTCGACAGTTCGCTCACGGAGAAGGCCTCAGCAAGGGCAGATCCACGATCGACTGGAGCAAGTGTCAGAGTCGCCACGAGCGAGCACGTGACGAAGAGGAACTCGGCAAGACGCGTCCTCTTACAGCATGGGAAGAAGGAGGCACTTGCAAAATGTCACACGATGGCTGGAACGAATGGGCGGTGCGCCAGCCTGAGCGTGTCACTGATCTTCTCGACATCACCACTCTCCGCTTCGCTGCGATGGGGCAGGATCCTATCTACAAGTCCAAGATTTGGGAGCTTTCGCAGAATGTGGACCGAAATGTCGCCGCTTCTCGACCAGGCATTGCTCCCTGCTTGACGCCCTCGGGCATTCCTTTCCTCACATCGCGGGGTGGGCCTTTGATCGGCTTGGAGGCGCTCTCGCTTCAGGGCTTGCCGCTTGATGAGCTGCTGCTTACCAGGGAGACGGATGATCAGCTGCAAGATCTGGCGGGTAACGCCATGAGCTCCACCGTGGTGGGTGCATGTGTCCTTGCTGCCTTGCTTGTCGGCATGGACGACCTTCGCGCTGACGGCGAAAAGAGGAAGGCAGCCAAGCCTCCTTCAGACGAAAAGAAGGACAGCGACCTGAAGAGCACCAGCGATGTCGTCGAAAAGGTCATTGACGACGACCAAAGCGCCATCACACATGATGACCTTTTGGCTGCCCAGCCACTCGATCTCACCTCGAGTCGACTCGTCTCGATGCCCGAGCTGCTCAGCGCAGCGGTCAACAGCTCGCAGCTGTGCAACTGTGAAGGCCGAAGCCGCGTCGTCGACGTCCCAGTTCATCGCTGTACCGAGTGCGATCACACTGCGTGCGAGACTTGCAAAGGTCGCCCCGTGCACAAGTTCGTCCCCGACACGCTAACCCGCTCGTCCCCAGACGACTTTGCTCCTCTGCTGAAAGACGCGCTTCCGATGCGTCTCGAGGCTCGTGGATTGACCAAGGGCCTCATCTCATCGCTCATGAAGGATCTGCCCTTCCAGAACGACTCGGTGGCCAATCGGTGGAGCAAGCGAGTCGTCGAGGTGCTCGAATCTGCCGAGTTCCGCTTCCAGTCGCTGCTCCGTCAAAAGATCTGGCGCGCGCAATTTGCCGCACCGGGAGCACGTCTTGATCTACTCCTCGATCCTGTCGAGCCGCACTGGCGTATTTTGGTGGATCCCACCGTCGACGAGCCAGCCGGCAGTCCTCTGCGCAAGCTCCTCATTCAGCCAGTTGCGCGCATGTCGCTCAACCCCAAGGCGGAGAAAGTGGATCTTCTGCATGGCCAGTGGGAGCTGTGCCTTCCCACCTTCAAGGTCGCCACCGTCACCGTGCGCAGCGCAGGTCGACAGGTGCAAACGTGGCAGAGCGCCATGGGTCTGGGCGGCAAGTTCGCTGACAAGCTCCGTTACTCGGAGATGCACGTCACTGTGCCCGAAGACGTGCGTGGCCTTTTGGACGCCGAGATCGACGGCGCATACGATCTGCTCGAGCAGTGCGGCACAGCTTGCGGCGCTCTCCACGTGCGACGCGGCGACCGAGACACAGCCATGCGTCGCCGCTTGTACCTGTTCATCGACACTGATCGCTTCAAAGACCAGGCAGCCGATCGCTTCGTCTTCTCCACGGACACTTCGCGCTGGCCGTATCCCCTCGAGCGTGTTTCAGTGGCACAGCTCGAGCCCAGCTGGCGCCCCGCCCTCGCAGAACCAGGCAAGCAGCAGGTCGAAGAAAAGGTCAAGCTCACCATCTCGGGCACCTGGCGCAAGGTCGTGCCCTTCACCGTGCGCGCAGGTACGGGTGTCGATGGAAAGATGGCCATCCCCAGACAAAGATACGAGCTAGACCTGCGTCAGGAGGATTGCACTTCTGCGGTCGCAGTGTTGACTTGCGAGGCTCCTGTCTTGAGCCGCGGTATGGATCGCATCTGGCCTGCGGATGGAGTTTGGGGCCAGGTGGACCTGCTGCACAAGACCAACACTACTTTTAGTCAACTCGCATGGTTGGTGGAGCGACTACCAGATATCGACGCGCTCGATAGCTGGATGATAGCAAAGCACGATCCGCTCGACTGCGCCACGGCCAATTGTGCTCGATGTGCACCTTCCGAACCCGACATCCAGTGGCTCGCGATTCCAGGCAAGCCCGTCATCCCCGTGGAGAACACGATGCAGGCAGGACCTTACGAGCAAGCTCTCAAGAACCGTCCCTCGCCCTTTGTCGTGCAGCTGCGTCTCAAGAACGACCTTGCCCAGGTCCGCTTCGGTCTCAATGCAGCCACCTTGATGCACCGTGCCGTGTCGCGCTTGCCGCCGTCCAAGAATGCTGGCGCCGTCGAGCTCTCTTGGCGTCTCACCAAGCTGGATCGGTCGATCGACATGTTCCGACTGCCTCGCTACACGCTCCGCAGCAACCGGCAGGATGCGGAAGCGCAGACTCCGGATCTGTTTGCGCTGCAGCTTCGACGCGAGCAGAAGCGATCGCTCACCTGGATGCTGAAACAGGAGGAGGCCAACGTGCAGCCATTCCACGAGGAAGAGATCTCCGAGGGGCTGCTCGACCCGCTGGGATGGCGTGCCGAAGGACGCGCTGTTCGCCCCGTCACCGTCCGCGGAGGTGTGTTGGCCGACGCTGTCGGATACGGCAAAACGTGCATCTCGCTCGCTCTCATCGCCTCCTCCCCTCACCGAAGCGAGCTGCCTGCACTCCCCGCCGGCGAAGATGGCAACTACATCCCCACACGTGCCACGCTGATCATCGTGCCTGGCCACCTGTGCAAGCAGTGGGAGAAGGAGGTGCGCAAGTTCTGCGGCAACAAGCTTACTGTGCGCGTCGTGACCTCAAAGCTGGAGCTCAACAGGCTCACAGTGCGCACCGTGCTCAACTGCGACATCTTGATCATGTCGGTCACGGTGTACAAGTCGGACGCGTACTGGGAGACATTGGCCTCCATCGCGGCTTCCAATCCGCTGCCCAATCGCGCTGGGCGGTTCTTCAATGCGGCGCTTAAAAAGTCGCTCGAGGCGCTCAAAAATCGCGTGCGCGAGCTGACGCGTGGAGACAAGGACGGCGAGAATGGAGTGCGTCAGTTGTTGCGCTCGATTCGGGACAAGGTCGACTTTGATGACTCGCACCTGACCTCGCACAGGGCGCGGAGCAGATTGAAGGGCAAAGCGTACATGGATGCCAACACTACCAACGACGAGGAAGATGAGGACGACAAGGAGGTCAAGGTGGCTGCTAAGAGGGGCGCCAAGAGCAAGGCTCTGCCTAAAGAGCTGCAGTCGACCAACAAGAAGGATCCCGATCCATGGGGCCTCTCCTCGTCGGCCGTGCAGCGCGACTGGCACAATATGACCTGCCCGCCGCTCGAAATGTTCATGTGGAACCGTGTCATTGTCGACGAGTTCCACTACATCGGCGAGACTATGGACCGCACGCTTGCCGGCGTCACCAGTCTGCAGGCCCGCTCCAAGTGGATCCTCTCTGGTACACCTCCCACTGCCGACTTTGCCGATGTCAAGAGCATCGCCGTCTTCCTCAACGTGCACCTCGGTGTGGATGATGACGCAGACACAACAAAGGATTCTGTGCGAAAAGCGCGAGAGAAGATGCGAACAGCAGCGGAAAAGTTCAACAATTTCCGAGAGATGCATTCGCCCGCATGGCATCACAGGAGGCAGGAGGTAGCGCAGCGCTTCCTCGATCGTTTCGTGAGGAGCAACGAGCCAGAGATTGGTGAATTGCCCAGTCAGCAGCTGATCAAGCCGATCCGTTTGCCGGCGGCCGAATCGGCGCTCTATCTCGAGCTCGCGCATGCGATTGAGAACCTCGACCTGCGTCACCAGCGGAAAGTCTTCAAAGCACGGCCGAAAGCCAACCCCAAGATCACCGCGTCCAAGCCCAAATCGAGCGACGACTTTATCGACGACGACGACGTGCTTTCCGACGATTCGGACAGCGGCAAGAAGAAGAAAGCCAGGAAGCAGGCCAAGGAAGTCAAGCGCAAGCAAGGCGATCCACAGCTCGAGATGAGCCATCGAGACCAGCGTCTCATCGACACGCTCGGCAGCTCGGCCTCGCCCGAGGAAGCCCTCCTCAAACGTGCATCGGTCTACGATGACTTTGCCGGCGTCGACCTCGATGCTATGGAAGGTGTCAACAACGCGATCAAGGCGTGCGAATACATTGTTCGCGAACGACGAAAGCAGCTCGCCGACTGCCGTGAGCAGCTCGAACGCGAGCTTCCCATCGCACTCGAACAGCATTTGCTCGTGCTCCACCACTTTGGGTATAGGGATGAGAACAGGCAGGCGTTTGCAGACTATGTGCGCAATGCGCATAATGCGGCGTGGGGTGACAAGGACTCGAAGCAGATGGTGCGCGAGATTCTGGATGCTGCCAACTGCACCATGGCTTCGGTCACGCGATATGCAGCGCAAGCGCACTTCTCCAAGCCGGGCGTGTTGCAAGCTGCCCTCAAGCGGCGTGCGAAAGAACGCGCTGCTGCAGAGAAGGGCGGTGGAGCTGCCGACGATGAGGGGGGCAAGAAAGCCAAACTCGACCCCAAGGCTGCAGCGTGGGCGGAGGAATACCATCTTCGCGCGCTCGTGCACCAGCTCACCCGGCTGCGTAACGAGCTCGTCGGACGAGTCAATGCGCTCCGTTTCTTCACCATGATCCGCGACTGCCAGCGTGCACACCTCGAAGGTGTCCACGTCAAAGTCATCTGTCCTGCCGCCAAGTGCAAGCACCAAGGCCAAGCGCTCCCGCTGAGCGAAGTGAGCATCAGCTCCACATGCGGACACAGCGGTTGCAAGGACTGCGTGCTGCGCGAAGCCTACATCGGCAAATGTCCCACCGACGGCTGTGCCGCGCTCGCCAAACCCACCTCCATCGTGCACGCTTCTTCCCTCGGTGCAGAAGACGACGGCAAAGCAACACGGTATGGCACCAAACTCGCCCTCCTCTGCGCGCTGCTCCGGCGAATCCCAAGGACCGAACGTGCGCTGGTGTTCTGCCAATTCGAAACGCTCACCGCCACCGTGGCCGAAGCGCTCTCCGCCTACGGCATCTCCTTCGTCCAGCTCACCGGCACGGCCAAACGCCGCTCCGACCTGCTCGAAGCCTACCAAGACGACTCGGGCGCGCGCGTCCTCCTCCTCAACGTCGATGACGAATCCGCCGCCGGCTCCAACCTCACCGTCGCCAACCACGTCATTTTTGTCGGTCCGCTCCTCAAACAGGAGCAGCAGCAGTACGATGCTACCATGACGCAGGCGATCGGGCGGTGTGTGCGGTATGGACAGCTGAAAAAGGTGTTCGTATGGAGACTGGTTTCGATGGAGACGATCGATCAGGAGGTGTTGGAGAAGAGGGAGAGGCTGACCATTGTTTCGCAGAACGAGGAAGAGGGGAATGCAGAGGATGCGGCACAGGGGCAGATGGTGACAGCGGCGAATGGGGAGACGATCAAGTCGACACTTGTAGTGGAGGAGATGGATGCCGAGTTCGCTGCCGCGCTCGGTGGGCCACTGGTGCTGCAGGACGTTGGGGCTGCTTCGGGTAGCAAACGCAAACGTGTTGCTGCTCGGGACTCGTCGCCAGCAAAACGGAAGCGACAGGGGAAGAAGAGTAAACGCATCGACAGCGATGAAGAAGAAGAAGAAGAAGAGGCGGATGAATCTGACCAGGACGGTGATGAGGTTGTGGAGGCGGCAGGAACGCCAGCCAGGCCACGCCGGCGGGCTCATGCGGCCAAGTCGAGAGCGATTGTTCTGTCTGACGACGAGGAATGACGCGCTGCCCATTCACCTTGTAACGTTAGCTGGTGCTCGAATCGCAATGGATGCTAAGTTACGGTTCTCAATACGAAGCAAATCGAATCTCAGAAGCAGAACAGCACTGAAAAGTGTCGATCAGACACAGCTGCAAGAGCGTCGAAATGAGCGTGGAACATTGCTGTACAGCAATACGTTAGAACGATGGTATACCAAAAGAGCGTTACGATGCTTGGCTAAGTTACTGAACGAAACGAATCTTGATACCGATGCAAGCCGCTAGGTGCAACGGTCTATCATCGCGCGACTCAAATCGAACTCCTCTCCATCGACGCAGGCTCGCTGTGACTCGCAGCCTCGAGATCGTTGGTGGGTATATTCAAGTCATGATCGGCAGGATAATCCGGATAATCGCCACTTGCTTCCGGCGACTTCGAAGTCGTCTTGAACGTGCTCGTTGAGGGTTTGAAACCAATACTGCGCTCGTTCCCTTGCTGCTGCTGGTTCTGGGGACCAAACTTGCCCTGCTCCTTGATAATAAACGTGGGCGAAACCGGCTCGAACTCTTCGTGCCTACTCTTATGCTGCTGCACCGTAATATCGATCGGAATCTGCGTCCGCATGATATTCAACCCAATCGCTGCGCGAAAGAGCGGATCCAACGTAGCCACCGTACAAAAGACGGCAACAAACGTGCACGACAGAATAGTAATCACACTAACTGCCAAGATAGCGTTGCCCATCGCTACCCTAATATCGCCTCTCACCACCTGATGCGGATAGGTTGCAGCAATAATGTAGACGGGGACGAAGCCAAAAGCAGGAACGCAAAGCACAAGGATAAGGACATAGACGATGGACAGAACCGTCATCTTCCAAGTGCTAAGGTTGAGATAAGCCGCACTCTGCTCCGACTTTGGCTTGCCTGTCGTGAAGAGAAAGTGAAGCTTGCGAAAAAACGATGTGCACGAAGCAGGCAGAGGTTCGGGATGACGCGAGCATGTGTGATCGACAAGGTTGACCACATTGGGCAAGCCATATAGAACGCAGGGAATCCAAAGCGTAAAAGCGCAAGCCGCAAAAACGGCGAGATTGATGCAGACATATCGGTGCGCCTCAAAGTAAGCCGCCGCCACAACGCGAGCGGCCTCGATGAGCTCGTCCGAGGCAGCAAGGTTTTCGTCGACAAAAGAACTGGTCGAACTGCGGGCCAACCTCCTGACTTGAGTCAAAATGTCAGCGGGAAGAAGATGCGCAAGCGCCTTGGCGTGGTAAAAGTTGCGACCCGCGATAGCGGTAAGACCAAACGTGCTAATGGTAAAGAAGATGCACGGAAGGAAGAGAGTAGCATTGAGGAGCGTAGACGACGTTGTAACCGGGAGGTAGATCCAGCTCTTCCGACGAGCATTTGCGATCAGAGCGTTAAAGTTCGAAAGGGGAGAACGCGGGCTGCAGCCGACGGTAAAACCATGAATGCTGACATAGGCACCGATAACCAAAGGCCACCATGGCGAAGGAATAACCCACCACCACTCCATCGAACTGATTTTGGCAAAGGACAAGCAAGCGACGATGATAGCTATCAAGTCCCAAGCCACCAGATACGCAGCCACGCCGAGGACGAGCACAAATACAGCGTTGGCGACATAGAACGATCCATGGTGCGAGGCTCTCTTTGTGAGGATCCAGAGCTTGCCCAGCGACTTTTTCTTGATAAGCATGATGGTGCAGACAAGAAAGGTGCATATCACTTCGAACTCGCTCGCGAGAAGCCATATGCGATGACTCCGCTGTACCGGCGCGTACATGGCGATATAGAGAGCATGGACGACTTGAGCCTGCGTCTGGCCGCGATGGAGAAAGGTCATGCTGGCTGGATCGGTGGGGTAGAGCAGGGAAAGTGGCTTGCCTGGCTGATCCAGGTCAGCGACGCTGATGGTGTCGTTCATGACGATGCACACCCTAGCTTCTCGATCGATCCTAGTTGTGGAGTGGGTTGTTGAGGGGGTAACGTTGTGAGGGACGAGGGTTGAAAGAAGAGACTGACGATAACGAGCGTCAGAGGCAAGAGTATTATAGGGAATTGGGGAGGAAGGGGGAGGAGAGGGATTCGAAGCAACTCGAGCCCGCTGCCGGGAGGAAGACGGCTTTTCTCATGCTGGATGCAAGACAATGGCGGGAGCATACGCAGGCAGTGCGTATACGAAGCTTTTGCTCCAAGCATGCCGAGGGGCAGAAGTAGGCAAAAACGGGGGGGGGGGGGGGGCTCGATTCGCCATGCGGTCCAGGGTGTGTGATGCCATTGTTGCGAGTGTTCGAGACAATGTGAGCAGCAATCCAAAGTGGCGTTGCCAGAGCCAGAATGCTTCCAGTCGTTTCGGATGCCGGAATACAAGCAAAAGCCATGCGGTGGCGAACAAAGGGCCCTAACAGTGGACAAGCGAATGCAAAAACCAGCGCTAACAAGAGCCGCAGCCGCGTGACACCCCCGACCGTCCCTCACTCGGGACAGAAGCGAGCGACCTGAGCCCCGAGCCGAGTTTTCTCTGAACACATATCCCGCTCTGCTCAGGCCCCTACCTTGCTCGCTATCGTAAGCGACGCACAGATGGAGCGGTCCAAGCCCCGCAAGCCACGGTGCCAAAGCGCCTGCTCCCGTGTGGCTTGAACCGCTAAACTGCAGCATCAATACACAGCATGTTGACGGTTCTCCAAGAAGAAGCGTGCGGCTCGCGTATATGGCGTGGTGATGAGGAGAATGCGAGCATGCGATTGACGCGGGTTGGAGCAGCTCTTGACAGCTGACAAGGTTGCGATCAGCTCTTTGACACATGCATCCCTCGGAAATTCGTTTTGGTTTTTGTTGTTGTAATTGAGGTCTAACATTGAGGTTTAGTTGTCACACACACACACTGTCGCGTGACGCGTAGATGGGAATCAAAAAGACAAATCGCGCTTTGCCCGCCGCGACTGCTGGTATTGCTGAGCTAACACTGTGCTCTCTCGCAAGCAGGCAGCGATTGAATGAATGGTCTTGTGTCTCAGCTGGTGCTAAAGCAAAGGCTTCTTTTGGCTGTACAAGAATATAAGAAAAACAAAGTCACGTCTGTGGTTATCCATTTGCTTGTCACACAGAGTAGAGAGTAGAAAAAGAGCAGCTTCTAACTTAAACATGTGCCAACTGCATTGATCCAACACAAACTCGATTCACTTTTGTCCCATTTCATTTCCTTCTGGATCCGCGGTGGCCCCTCTCTCTCTCTTTCTCTTTCTCTCCCAACACCGCAAGCTTCCGCTGAATCTCTTTAGGACAACACTGCCCTTGTCTCACAATCTTTTCTCTCTCCCTCTCTCTCTCTTCTCCCGCATCCTAGGCTTTGTGCCAAGTCCCGCTTCCGCAAGAAGTTGACAAAGCTATCATACGCCATGGCGGCTTCACCAAAGCCACAGTCTGGTGCGACTCTCAACGGCAACCACTCGCATCACGACGACGACGACACGCACAATGAGGAACTTCTTCGTGCAGCCGCTCAAGCAGACAACCCGGATCAACCTCCGTCCCCTTCCCAGTCCACGACGCCAGCAACACCCGCAGACTCGTCTTCCATGGCACGAACCGGCAGCCAAAAGGGGCGCAAGCCCAATGAGCCAGAGCTAGACCCCACCCTGCACGAAGAGAGGTTCAACAAGCTCAAGTTTCTTCTCCAACGTTCCGGCGTCTACTCTCGAATCATGGGCGAAAAAATGGAAAAGGAGCGCAAAGCGCGTGCCGAAGCGGCTGCAAAACAAGAAGCTCGTCGCAACGCTCCCAAGGACACCCCCTCTGAGCCACAGCCCGCCGCTACGCCTCGCAAGACGCGTTCAGCCGCGACTGCCAACGACCAACCCTCTGCATCCACCACCACCACCACAGAACGCGAGTCCCGCCGTAGAGACACGCGCAAGCGAAAAGCCGACGAACCCAACAGCGTCACTAGCTATCTTGACGAACAAGACCTCGAGGCTGCCAAACAGCAAGCAGACCAGGCCAACAAAAAGTCCAAGGTCGACGCTCCAGACAATGCCGACGCAAACCAAAACGCCGCCAATGACAATGGTCGTCGCAACCAGCCCAAGCTCGTCACCGGCGCAAAGATGCGTGAGTACCAGCTCGACGGCCTCGAGTGGCTCATCAGTCTCTACGAGAATGGTCTCAACGGCATCCTTGCCGACGAAATGGGTCTTGGCAAGACGCTTCAAACCATCTCCTTTCTCGCTCATCTTCGCGAAAAGGGCGTTTGGGGTCCCTTTCTCATCGTTGCTCCTCTCTCCACCATCAACAACTGGGTTCTCGAGTTTGAGCGCTTCACGCCGGACATTCCCGCCATCATGTACCATGGCGATCCTGAAGAGCGTCGTCGCATCCGGGACCGTCGTCTGCGCATGCCCAGGGACAAGGAAAGCCAAAAGCACTTCCCCATCGTTGTTACAAGCTACGAGCTCATCATTCGCGATCGCAAGTGGCTCGCCAACTATCCTTGGAAGTTTATCGTCGTCGACGAAGGCCATCGTCTCAAGAACCTCAACTGTCGTCTTATCCGCGAGCTCAAGACGTATCGCAGTGCCAATCGACTCATCCTTTCCGGTACACCGCTGCACAACAACCTCGCCGAGCTGTGGTCGCTCCTCAACTTTATCCTGCCAGACATCTTTGACGACCTGGCCACCTTTGAAACTTGGTTCGACTTTTCGGATATACATGACGACCAAGGCTCCTCGCGCATCCTTTCCAAGGAGAACAGCACTCAGGTTATCACGCAGCTTCACGAGATCTTGAAACCGTTCCTGCTGCGTAGACTCAAGAACGATGTCGAGACGGATTTGCCGCCGAAGAAGGAGTATTTGCTCTATGCTCCGCTGACGGAGTTGCAAAAGGAGCTGTATAATTCCGTCGTCAATGGTGAGGTTCGAAGGTGGTTGCTGGAGCGAAAGACTGGTTTGGCTTGGAATGTGATTCAGGATATTTTGGACGATCCGGATGGGATCAATACCGCTTCGTCTTCGGCGCCCACTACACGCGTAGCTTCGCCCGATCAGAGTCGCAACCAGTCTCCTCATCCGTGGGCTGCTGCAACTAGACGGCTTGATGTTGACACGAGCAAGGGCAGCGATAAGGAGGAAAAGCGCAAACGCGGTCGTCCGCGCAAGAGCGATGGCGCCAAAGCCTCCCGTTCTTCTTCTACCGACTACCATCTGGATGACGAGCAGCAAACGGCATCGGGCACTTCCACCCCTCGCCACCAATCCGACCGCCGTGCCAAGCATGGTGTCAACTACCTCGTCGACGAGATGACAGACAAGCATTACTTCAGCAAGCTCGAGCAGGAGCTCGATCGCACGCCCGTGCAATTGTCTGCCGCACAAGCAGAGCGGCAGGGAAAGCTCTACTCGATCCGGGAAGCGCAGAAGCAGATCAAGATGATGCACCTCGAAAACGTTGTCATGCAGGCACGCAAGATCTGCAACCACCCTTTCCTCTTCGACTGGCCCATCGACACGGACACAGGCACTTTGGTGGTCAACAAGGACCTCATCAATGCATCGGGAAAAATGCTCATGCTCAACCGGCTGCTGGATGAGCTGTTTCGCCGGGGTCACAAGGTGCTTATTTTTAGCCAGTTCACCACTATGCTCGATATTATCGAAGAGTGGGCGAACGAGTTCAAGCGTCTACGCACCTGCCGTATCGACGGAACCACCCCTCAAGAAGAACGCAGATCGCAGATGAAGTCATTCAACGAAGACAAGGGACCGGATGCATGCAACCTCTTCCTGCTCAGCACGCGCGCCGGGGGGTTGGGCATCAACCTCGTCGCCGCCGACACCGTCATTTTCTACGACTCCGACTGGAACCCGCAAATGGACCTCCAAGCTCAAGACCGCGTTCACCGCATCGGTCAAACCCGCCCCGTGCTCATCTTCCGCCTCGTCTCCGCCAACACCGTCGAGCAAAAAATCCTCAAACGCGCCGGCAACAAACGGAAACTCGAAGCCCTCGTCATCCAACAAGGCAAATTTCGCCTCCCTGCCGGCTACCAATCCCCCCTTACTACTGCTGCTGGGGTTGGAGGGAAGAAAAAGAAGCAAGAGGAAGAGTTGAGGGAGATAGCCACCCAACTGCTAGCGTTGGAGAGCGAACAGGTGTTTTTGGTCAAAGACGAACACGACCAGATCATCTCGGATGACAACTTGGAGTTGCTGCTCGATAGATCGCCACAAGCGTATGAGAGGAAGACAGGGTGGGTCTCAAATGCGGATGCAGGGGAGGTTAGGTTGCAGGGGAGGAAGCAGCAGGTTAGGACAGCGTTTGAGGTTACAGAGACGAAAACGGACGAGGCGAATGAGGAAATTGCAAAGCTGTTGGCTGGCAACTAAGTTACAACCCCCCCCCCCGGCCCATCACTGAACAACAACACACAACAACAACATAGCAACGCAACATAACGTTACATGCAGTACATACACTGGTGCGCTAGAATCGAGTGGGATTGCTTTGTTATCTAAGTTACAGTACATACCATGCTCAATCGGGCCTTTGGCAATCACGAAACCTTTGAAAAACACACATACAGCGTGCGCTCTGCTTCTTTTTTCACACCACATTCGGAGTGCTTGTCGTCGATTGTGACCTGCATTGCGTCTACGATTGAGCTTCTCCTTGTTGCTGTACGAGCTCTAGATGGAAGCCTTGAGCGCCAACTCCTCCTCTCGCACCAACTCTTTAATTCTCTCCGCTGCCCACACGAAATCCGCCTCTTCCAACCACACCTGCGCGCTCAACCGCACCCAAATCTTGCCCGCATGCACGTAGAACATCACAAACGTATCATGCTCCGTCATGAGCCTCTTCTCCAGCTTCGCTGCCACAACCGCCAGCTCCTCCCCACCCTGATGGGGGGTGAAGGGGATGGAAACGTTGACCATCGCTGCTGTCAACGTTTCCTCTTCTGACGCATTGGGGATTTCCATAACGGTAGAGTTTTGCCCGAGGATGGTGGTGAAGATAGCGCCTGCTTTGCGAGCGAGGGTGTTGTTGTGGGTTAGGATGGCGGATTCGCCGCCGAGCCAGCGGCGGAATTCGAGCGCGGCAGGGATGGTGAGGTAGTTGCTGAGGTCTTGCGTGCCGGTCCATTCCCAGGTGGCGGTGTAGTTGCTAAGTGCGGGATCGGTGGAGTGGGGGAGTTTGGGAGAGGTGTAGTGGTGTGAGGTGGGGATGGTGAGGGCGAGGTGTTGGTTGCGTGGCGGGGTGTAGAGGAAGGCTACGCCGCGGTGGGAGGAGAGCCATTTGTGACAGTTGGAGATGAAGAAATCCGGGTCTGCTTGCTTGAGGTTCAGCGGGATCTGGCCAACCGCATGCGCCCCATCGACAAGCGATAGAATGTTGTGCTTGCGAAACAGCGCACAAATCCGTTCCCATGGCACCCTCACCCCCGGCACCGACGAAACCGCATCCACCACCCCAATCCTCACCCTCACCCCCCTCCCCTCCGCCTCCCCAATCGCCGCTTCCACCCTCCCCACCACCTCCCCGTGCGTAATCGGGTACTCCAGTTGCACCTTAACCAGCTCCAACCCTACATTTGGGTTAGAATCGATGATATACTCCACTGCCTTCCCACAAGCCCCATAAATCGTCTCGAACACCAAAATCGCCTCTCCCTCCCCCCACGTCCCATTCAAACCCCTCAACACCGCATTCACCCCGCACGTCGCATTGTTCACCAGCACCAAATCCCCCACCTCACACCCCACCAACTCTGCCACCTCCCTCCGCGCCTTGTCCAGCAGCGGCTTGTATTGTACCCGCAAAAACGTGTCCGGTCTCCGCTCCGCTTCGGCCAGCATCTCTTTGTACACAGAGAGCACATAATTGGGGCAAGCACCGAACGAGCCGTTGTTGAGCGGCACGTATGAAGCGTCGAAGCCGTAGAAGGGTTTCAGGGCACGGCCGAATCCGGGGAAGCGTTGCGAATGGAGCGCGGAGCGGTGCGCTTCAATGCGCGCTTCTAGCGTCGCTGGCTCCGCCATTGTGAATGCGACAAGATTGTGGTGGATAGACGGAGAGGGATGATCGAGCGGTTGAAGGTAGCCAGTTATATACAGTACGTTGGGAGGGACTTTTTGGGGGGGTCGAGTCACGATTAGGAAAGATAAGTTATGTTTGGGAATAACTTAAAGGACCCTGACTCGGACGGGGAGAGTGGGGGCGATATTGTGCACGCGCCGCACGCGCGGGGTCACAGTCCGATAAATTGACCGATACATCCGAACCTGATGCAATACAAAACTTACACGAGTCACATTGCTATAAGCCTGCATATATGTATACACAGTCTGTCTGACGACTGAGAGATTCTCCTGTGTGCGGCAAGGGATGCAAATTGGGGACGACCGCCCGGACAAGCGTCATACCACTCCGAGGATCAAACTAAACAGGTGTTCTCGAAAAGGACACCCACCATTTACGATGAGCAGAGTGTCATGCACATACGAGTGTCCGGTCACCGTCGCTGAGCCGGCAAAGGCGCGGTAGCAAAGCCTCAAACCTTGTCCGAAACAACGTCTTCCGGATGCTCGCTCTTCCACCACTATCCCCACCATCCCAATTCAATCACGCATCAACGATCAAAGTAAACCAAAGGGATGCGAGGCCACCGCGTCAGTTCGAGTGTCCACATCTTACTCTCCAGTTGTTGTTGTTGTACTCACCTCGACACTTCGTCGAATGCCCTCTTCGACGCTAACAATCGGCCTGTAGTCGAGCGCTCTACGCGCCTTCTCAATATTATAGTAACGCTCGCTGGCCGAGTAGGTCACCTTATACCGCGTAAACTGCGTCTCCCTCCCCATCAACCACGAGAACGTCTCTGCCCACCCCGCCAGCATCAACCCCCAATGCTTGGAGATCTTCCACACCTTTTCTTCCGGCATCACGTGGCCCATTCCCGCCCAGAGCGCACGGGGGAAGTCCCAAAACGCAATCGGCTGACCGTTGGTGATGAAAAACGCCTCGCCCGCTACGGGGATCGATTGTTCCACCAGAGGCGCTTGGTCGCCGAGCGGGTTGCCCGGGCTCGGGATGTCCGGGTTCATCAGGTGGAAAAACTGGTCGTACTTGTTGCGGATGACGGGTCGTACGTTGAGTTCCTGCTTGAGTGTTTCAGGGCTCAAGGTCGTGGGGAGTTTGCGGGCATAGTCGGTGGAGTTGGGAGGTGTGTCGTCCCTCGCTTCGCTTGTGGGGACTGCACGTTCGCACGCAAGCTGATCATCGGCGAGCACTTTGGACGAGAGCATAACCTCCCCCAGCTTCTGCGCCGGATACCCCTCCCCATCCAGCTTATCCGCTGCGAGCAGATGCGCGTGAACCACATTATCCACATAAGTCCAATCAAACAGGTTCCTATTATCACCAATCTGAAACCTCGTCTTACCCGTCCTCAACACATTAAAAAACCCCGGCAGCGCCTGTCTATCCCCAATCCCAAAAATCCCAGCCGGACGAAGCGCCACCGTCCTAATCCCCCCCCCATTCGCCTCCAACACCAACCTCTCCGCCCTCGCCTTCGTCTCATTATACGCATCCAACGGCTTCCCCGGATACGCAACTCGCTCATCCACGTTAACCAAACTATTCCCATCATACACCACACCCGCACTGGACGTGAAAACAATCTTCGTAACCCCAACTTCCTTCTGTTTAGCAACACTAATCACGGTTTGAGTGCCGACAACATTCACCTTGTGATAGATCTCAGCGCCGAGACCGGCGATAGGACTGGCAGTGTGGTAGATGACAATACCTTTGCTGCTGGAGCCGGCTTTGTCGCGGACCTGGATGAGCGCATCGCGGAGGGAAGGTGAGGATGTGATGTCGCCGGTGTAGTAGTCGACGTTTTCGATGGGCTGGCGCGCAGGGTGGAGGTCGAAGACAGAGACGTGCTGCTCGCCGCGTTGGCGGAGGGCAAGGGCGATACGCGAGCCAAGGAAGCCACAGCCACCGATGACAAAATGGGCTTCGCCCGAGGCGGGAGACGTCGACATTGCGTGAGGTGTTGGTGGTTGGTGGTGGTGGTGGTGGGAGAGACAAGCGAATGTCGACGTTGGGCGAGTGTTGAATCTTGGATGCGTGCGTGTGTTTTCCGCATCGCCTGATTTTGGACAGAGAGTGCGAAGAAAGAGAGACAGAGCTGCCTTTTGGCAAACGTCCTTCGAAGTTGAATCCAACAGCCAACCGCGCGCGTCTCGCCACTGCCCTAATTATTCGGATGTGATGCGATGCGTAGGGGGAAAGAAGAAATGCAAATACAGTACAGTACAGTACGAAATCTCGCCTTCCGACGCACTGATCATGGCGTTTTTTTTTTTTTGACTGAAATGTCAGGCTGGCGAGACAAACACGTTGCCATTTCACGACAAAAAAAATAAAAAGAAAAGAAAAGAAAAATCGAGGCGCAACAACTTGACAACCTCGCATGGACCAAGATGAAATCGTGCATTATCTTATGCTTTCTTTGCGGCGGCGGCAAACCACTCACTCAAGCTGCGCCCCTTTCTCGAATCACGGAATGTCACAAGTCCACTCTCTTGGCCGTCGTCAATGGTGTTGCTTTAGACAGATCACAGCTGTTCCTTGTCGACACTCACCGGCACGGCGCCGTCCCCTTCCCGCTCGACTTCAGCCTGCCATCGTTGCATCGTTGCCATCTCTCCTCCATCGCATTTGACGTCGGCATCAAAGGCTACCACACCGACGTTGCCTTCATCTTCGGCTGTGATCCGATCTCTTGACCCTGCGCTGCTCGTCGACCGGAACTTGCCGATACTGTGGGAAACTCGAGTCACGACCACCATCCCATCTCGATCGGCATCAGCATGTTGGCGGCCGAAGACATAGAGGAGCCGCCTCCTCCCATCACCATTCTTCTGCTGCGCTCGCCCGTTCCCATGTCCAAGGGCACCGATCCCTACCATGACGCATTTGGTTCGTTCTGTCTGCCCTCTTTCGCGTCTTCCGCGCTCGAGTCGGGCACATCTACACCGCTTCCCAGCTTCCCAACAGGGCCAAAGGCATCACTCGCTTCGACAACCGATAATAGCGCACTCGATCTCATCAAGTCGGCTCTCACCCACCAAGCCGCTGCCAGCTCTAGCAAGACTGGCGACCCATCCGAACAGCCATCGACGACGACGACGATGCCGCTGTCGACTACGGGAAGACGCAAGGGCAAGTTCATCCAGGACCAGCCGCGGCTCATGACACATCACGTGTCGTATCCCACGGATTCGAGCGGTAACGAGGTCGAGATCGAATATTGTGTCACCTCGTTCCCTATTCTGGCTCATAACTTTGTTCAACAGGAGACGTTTGTGCAGCGTCTCTTGCATGGGTCTCCTGTTGAAGGCGGCGAAGCTGGCGTGGCGTATCGCGGCGTGATCGTCACTAGCCAACGAGCCGTCGAGGCCTACATTGCTGCCGGCGTCAAGGCCCAAGACATCCTTCGTACAAATAGGAAGCATTCGAGCAGTTCTCCGACGCAATGGACTCGCATTCCTTTCTTTGCCGTTGGTCCCGCCACCGCGTCCGCGCTACGCACCGTTCCCTTGGCTCCCTGGTTGCGTCCGCGGTTGGTGATGGGCGGAGAGGCGACAGGCACAGGCGATGCGCTCGCGCGCTACGTCATCCGCCACTTCTCCTCACCCCCCCTTCTCGATCCCTCTTCCGACCCACCTCCCCCCGACAAAGCTCCCCCCCCCCTCCTCTACCTCGTCGGCGACAAAAACGCCTCCACCATCCCAGACATGCTCTCCCAAGCATCACCCCCAACTGGCCCCATCCCATTCGAAGAACTGCAAGTGTACGAAACCTCTCCCGATCCGCACTTTGCCGAAGGCTGCGAAGTGCTCGCCAAAACACTCCCCTCTGTCGTCTCCAGACCGCCCAGTCGCAGACCCAGTCAGGGGAGCTTGTACTCTCGTCCTGCGAGCAGACGGCCGAGTGGAGGAAGCAGCACTATGTCGGCGGCGGATCGTACCGCTGCCGCATCTGCAGCTCGAAGCGGTAATCTAAGCCGCAAGTCGAGCACGGATGATTTGCACACGAAAGGGGGTACGGATCTCTATCGAAGCTCTTCTCACCAAAACCTCAGCCACGTCCCTTCCATCGGCACCCCGCTGGGCGTTAGCACAATGACCCCCACCACCGAACCAGTCAATCCTCGCCTAGAAACCCTCACCCTCTCTACAGCTGGCTCACCCCAGCTGTTGGCATCACCGCCAGCCATCGAGCCGGAAGCGATCAACCCGATCGAAGAAGAGTCGATGCTCAAAATGCTCCGTTCCAAAGTCAAAGACGCTAGCACGCGGCAACGCATCGCCAGGCCAGACTGGATCGTGTTCTTCTCACCAAGTGGGGTTAGCTATGCATTGGACGAGTTTCGGCGAAGGAAATGGATGCCGATGGATCAGCCGGTCAGTGCAAAAACGTCCAGATCCAGCAATAGCAATAGCAGTAGGGGTGGTGAGAGAAAGTATCCGTACATTGCGGTGCTGGGAAACACGACCAGGACGTGGATGGTGGAACAGCTGGGCATCGAGCCAGATGCAGTGGCGGTCAAGCCGGGCCCAAAGGAGCTCAAGGAGGCCATTGAGAAGGTAGAGTTAAGCCTGAGGGCAAGGGGTTGAAGGGGGGGGGTGTTTTCGAGGCGAATATGACGGCTGCGGCTGAGCAGCCTTTTCTCGTCGTAGTTGGTCGGTGCAAGAAAGCTCCTGTACTTTTTTTTTTTTTTTTTTTTTTTTTCAAGCAAAACGTGCTTCTGCAATCACCCCACTTGCAAGCATTCCCATATGCTGGCTCGTGCATGTTTCCCGGCTCAACTTCAGCTGCGCAGCCCTCGTGGATGAGTCAGCGTCCAGTCGGGGGTCTAGTCAGCGTTCGTTGGGTGCGCCGCTTCGGATGAGCCGATGCGAGGGTCGGGCCAGCTCCCGACAGTCATGGTTCGAGTCAACCCCCCCTTTTCTTGTGAGTCATGGAAAAGTTAGCCATTGGGAAAAAAAATGCCGAAGCGCTGTGTTGTTCGGGAGAGCTTCCCCCCGCTTCGGTTTGGGTTGGAAGAGGGCGACAGGAAGGAAGAAAGGAGACGTTCTCACACACACGCAAGCCTTCTGACGTTTTGACACTCCTCTGCTAGCCTGCGCTTGGACGGCAGAGTGTGAATCAGCGATTCGAGGCCGGAAGCTTGGCGTTGTTTTCACACTGCGATAGCAGCACGGGAATAAAGTGACAGGGAAAAGGTTTGGCACTGTGAGTGACCGTCACTCACAGTGCGCGTTGTAGGGCCTTCCGACTCCCCAGCTGCCTCGCTCGTGTGAAGCAAAGACATATATTCAGACGCTGAAACGTGACGCTTCTGCAAACATTGATAAGGCAACTTGCTTTGCTCCTCGGCTGGTTTTGTCTCGCTGCTCCCCACCATCATCATCACTCCAAGCTGCATTTCGGGATCAGATCAGACGACGACGGATTCGTATCCAAGCTGGCTGCTGCAACAACCGAAGCGCTCTCGAAGTATTTTCGTTTTCCGTCGCTATGGATCGCGTCCTCATCAAGCGCAGCGGCAATCGGGCATTGCAAGCCAACCCGCCCAATGCCGACATCCACCTCGGTCGCTGGGGCAGCGATTGGGGCTGGACAGTCTTCTGCCTCATGGCCACCTCCATGCTCGGCCTCCTAACCTGGTCCACGGTCGTACCCCGAAACCGACGCACATTCCACTACCTCCTCACCGCCGTCCTCGCCATCTCCACCATTGCATGGTACTCCATGGCTAGCGATCTCGGCTCCACACCTATCACCGTCGAATTCCTGCGCAACAGCCCCCGCGGAGGAGGAGTTGGCGGCTACCCCACCCGCCAAATCTGGTACGCGCGCTATATCGACTGGACCCTCACCACCCCCCTCCTCCTCCTCACCCTCCTCCTTATCACTGGGCTGCCGCTGTCGGTTGTTTTTATCACGCTCTTTTTCGATGTTTTGATGGTGGTGTGTGGGCTGCTGGGCGCGCTGACCAGATCGAGATATAAATGGGGCTACTTTGTGAGTGGCGCTAGTTTTTTTTTTCGCTATCCTATGCAGCGCAAAAAAAAAAAAAGACCAGTGGCGATGCTGAACCATACTGCAAGTTGGTTTTGTTCTTGTTGTGCAGGTGTTTGCATGCGCAGCGCTGGGGTATGTGCTGTATCACGTCTTTGCCTCTGGTTTGCGCTCGGCTCGTCGTCTCGGCCACGGTTTCGGCCGTGCCTTCCTCGCTGCCTCCACCCTCCTCGCCCTCATCTGGCCCATCTACCCCATCTGCTGGGCCCTCTGCGAAGGCGGAAATGTCATCGGCGTTAGCGAAGAGGTACGTCTCTCCCCCCATGCAATGTCTCCCGCACTCCCCGCACTCAGTGTACTGACACATGCCACTCTCTCCTTCTGGGGGGGGGGGGCAGTTCCTATTCTATGGCCTGTTGGACCTGTGCTCGAAGCCGCTATTCTCGTTTTTGCTGCTGGCGATGCTCAACAGGTGCGACTATAGCGCTTTGCGCCTAAGTTCGGGCAAAGTTACAGAAAACCGGATCGACAAACTCGATCAGCAGCGCACGCGCATCGAGGATAAAGCCCACGAAGGCGTCGGCAGCGCACCCGCTCACAGCGATTCGACTGCTGCTGCTGCAGCAACAACTGTGCATCATCCGAACCCAGCTCCACCCACAGCCGTCCCGCAAACTGTCACGAACCCCGCTGCCAACGCTTGACCACGTCAGTTTTGCATCCCGACAATCTTCCCACTTCAAAGGCATACCAGTACTGGTACCTGCTGCTGTGTTGCTCCTCCTGCATAGCCAACTCAATTTGCGTTCCAATTGCTCGCATCAAAGTTTGACCATAGCAAGCGTGTGTGGGAAGAGATGCAAGAGTGGGGCTGGCGCTAAACGCACAGATGCAACGTTGAAGGTCATTGTGCAGTGCATGATGAGTGAGTATAATATTCCTTTTACCGGATGAAATCGTAACCCCTTGCACATTGATCGTGACGAAGTCTGATGTTATCGTAATGCATGATCGTGATGCAGCACTGTTCTGAGTAATGGTATGGAGGCCGTTCGTAATGCCTATGTTGATGTCATCATAACAGATCGGCTAGTTTCGTACCGAACTTCGGTGACTCACCACATCATAGTCAGTCTGAATGCCAGTGCAGCAGAAGCTACACCATCTCAGCGGTCTCGACTACATTGTGCATTACGATCCAAGTTTAGCTGGGTTACGATAACATGAGCTTAAGCGATATGAAGCTTGGTGCCTGCATTACGAAATGAGATCTCTCGTCACGATCATACATTACGATAACATCAGACTTCGTTACGATCAATGTGCAGAGGGTTACGATTTCATCCGGTAAAAGGAATAACGTGTTTGGCCCTTTTATGGGACAGAAATCCAAATCCTCCACATGTTTGTAGTCAATGCTTCGGAGGGATTAACATTCGGTGACAGCTTTGTATTTCTGTCCCATAAATGCGCCCAAACACGTTAACGTTAAGTCACCTTTTCATGACAGGATTTTTTCTTTTCTTTTCTTTTCCTGCCATGTTTAAAAATGAGTCTCGCTAGTGAAACTGATTTTACCAGCCCGCGATCGCTTGGCACGAAAAACCTTTAATGAAGTGACAATAACTTATAATTGTTCGTTCTTCTATTTCTCTTCCTGCTTGCCCACGTCAAACACATGATTTTCGTTGGTTGGGCGAGAATGTGTGGTTAGAATATCAGCAAAAGAGGTCAGTCATTACTTCTCTAGGTAAGTTAGGCCTCACCAGAATATGAGATTAACTTATCTGTACCTGTGAGTCCAGATGACGCAATGTTTGGCAGTGAAATTTGGACCCCAGTCCAGAGTGTGTCCTCAGCCAAACAGGGTCAGGGTTTCTGTAAAAAGGGGGTACGTCGGATAGCTTCAAGGGGCAGCGGTGTGCAATCATTAGTCACACACACCCAAGGGTTGATTTCCAACACCAGTCGGTCGACAATTAACATGAGTTGGCCCATTAAAGAGTCAGGCCTGTTGGAGTACACAAGTACTTCATCACTTTCATCTCGCACTCGAGTGCTTCACCGCACAAGGCACCACATCAACCAGTTGATCTTCGAATCAATCAGTTATTTACACATTCCCCCAGTTGAACCACACTTCACCCGATTCTACCTTATGATAAACTGGGCAACAACTCACACTCCATGCACCAAATGCATGGCATCTGACTTTCTCATAACCACCCAACCCCTTGCACCTCCTTATATCCAACACAAGGGGGCAAATACACACAACAATGCAAGGGATACACAATCAACTTGTTGACCCAGACTCAACCAAACCATCCCTGGAACATCCAATAGGATCACTTGGTTCCAACACCAAGTTGAACCCATCTGTGACTCAAACCATTCTCTGATGTGACACACCATCAGAGGTGCAAATGTGATTTTGTCAAATGGAGATACCTGGTGGATTACAAGGCATTCCCACCACAGCACCAGGTATATCAGTTGGTGGACACTTACAATGACCACAGTACAGTGACTACTCATACAGCAAGAGACACATCCACTGTTGCACTGACTCTCTGTACCCCCCCCCCCCCCACCCCCCCTGAACATATATACACCTTTTTCAGACCATGACCAAGTACCCTGCATTTCTGATTGATAGCTTAGCATGTAGTTTGAGTACCTAGTTTGATAGCTTGCCTGTGAAAGGATGGTGACTCATTTAGGATTGCAAAGTGTACATTTCAAGTGTGATAGCTGAGCAGTGTGAGTAAGCAAGCTGAGGTATCTACATGTACTGTCCATGCACCATCAACAGCAGCAACACCATCATTGTCCCTTCCATTGCCACCAATCATTGTTTGCAATGCCCCAACACCATACAATCTCACTCGAGTTTCGACAGAAGATCATGGATGCCTTACTGCATAGTAAGTCAGTTTCTGCTGTAGCATGACAGTTTGAGTTCCCATACTTGACTGTCTACTCTGTTTGGCAGTGGTATGAGGAGGAGGATGAAGCCACAGCAGGTTTATGAGGAGGACCAAGACATAAGGCACACTTATAGGAGGAACACATTGAATTCCTCATTGGCATGATAGGAGAGTGGCCTGGTGCAACACTGGTGGAGCTGTGTGAGGATCTCCTGTGGCAATTCACCAGCATTGGCTCCATCCCACTGTCAATGCTGGGAAAGGCACTTGAGGATTGTGCCCACATGATGCTGAAGCACCTCAGTGTGGAGCACAAGCACCACAACAGCCCAGAGACCATCACTGCCCACCAGGAGTATGCTCACCACTTTCACTTGGAGGGCAAGATGTACTCCAATGTCATCTTCTTTGATGAGGCTGGGTTCAACCTGCATATGACCCAGTCTCAAGGGCAGGTGCTCACTGGGCAGAGAGTGTATCAGCTGCAGCAGCCCACACAGCAAGGCTGCAATGTCTCCCTCCTCATTGCCATCAATCACACTGGCATATGTACTCACTGCACCATCACATGTGCCTGGAATGCTGCCAAGCTCCTCAAGTTCTTTGAAGAGGTGATCTTTCCTCCCTTTGACAGCCACCTTGCAACATCTGTCATGGACAACACTCACTTCCATCACTACTGCCCCTTTCTCAATGCTGTCCAGGCTCATGGCCACCAGATGGACTTCTTGCCACCATATTCTCTGTGGCTCAACATCGCAGAGAAACATCTTTGGCAAGATCAAACCAGTTGTAATGTGACAGGAGCTCATTCACCACAACAGCCTCACCAATGTCATCCAGCACACACTCACTACAGTGACTGCTGCTGATTGTACTGGTTGGGTATCCAAAGCAACACAATGGTCGGTGGTCACTGAAGCTGGCAAACCACTTGGTCATGATCAAAACACCACCACCACCACCATCCAGCACCTTGAATCCTAGTTCAGGTTCTCTCATGTACCCCATCATTCACATTCTTTGACACGATGGAAACCATGGTTCACATGATTGGATTGCTTGTATGTGAGCTATGTACAATGTTAGTGACTGCAGTGCCCAATGATATACATGCAAGCTATCAGTCTTGAAATGCAGAGCTCTCAAACATGGTTGCACAGGCTTTCAAACAAGGTTTAAGTTATTGAGTATGCATATCAAACCACCCACCTGCTATCAAAAAGTCTATCAATCAGGAATGCAGGGTACTTGGTCATGGTCTGAAAAAGGTGTAATGTACATACCACTTGCACCTATCACCGAAATATGATCAAATCTTTACCTTATTCATGTACACTGAAACACTCACCACCCACTTAGTCATACCAACTGGATTGGTTCATGTGTCAGCTGCAGCTTTCATCTTTCACTTCCAGCCTCTGCACATTCAACCACTGGTGTTGATCATCAACCAATTGGTCCTGAGGAATTGCAACTCAGCCTCTCAGTTGAATATCTTAGGATTTACAATGCATTGCTCAAGATCACAACTCAGGCATCATAGATAGTTGATCTCATTGTCAACTGATTGGTGTTGTAAGTCAATCAGTGGGTGTGCATGACTAACAATTGCACACCACTGCCCCATAAAGAAGCTACATGTTCAGTATACATAAATGAGGTAAAGATTCAATGATACTTTAGTGATGGGTGTGATTGGTATGTACAATATATATGCCCTCAGGGCCATGGAGACTTGGTACAATGGTTGGTGCAGCTCTCACTGCACAAGTATCTGTTGTGCTGTGTTTATCAGTGTGTCCACTGCCAAGTGTTCATATGGCTGTGGTGGAATGTGCCATTGTCCAATGACTGTCTCCATTCAACCAATCATGTTCCCATCCTGTGGTGTGACATGTCAGAGTGTGTATGAGTCATGGAGATGTTTTGTCTTGATGTTGAACCAAGCACTCTCATTGGGCAATTCCAGGAATCCTTTGGTTGGATCTGGACCAATGAGCTGATCATGTTCCCTTGTGTTTGCTGTGGGAAGTAACCCCTTGCATCCAATGCAAGGGCATGTAAGGAGTCATGTGTATGGGAAAAGTCAAATAGCATACATCCTGCATGTGGAGCTGAAAGTATGTCCTCCAGTGATTGTGAGGATCTGTCAGTTGGTGTGAGGATTCTCCAGAGGAATGTGTCAATAACTGGTTGGTGTGTGCCTTGCACAGTGGAGTGCCCAAGTATGAGATGGACCATTAAAGTACTCATGTACTCCAACACTTGGGGTCCTTTGAGAGATAGATTGCTGCTTGATTGTCAACATATAGTGGCATCAGCTGCTTGATAGTGAAGCTGGGTTCAGCTAGGAGATGCTGGCTCCAGACAATTTCCTTGCATGCCTCCACCATAGCAATCTATTCTGCATATGTGGTTGATGTGGCAACCAAAGGTTGTCTTTTGCTGAACCAACTGTATGGCATTCCCATGATTGTGTTTGCAATACCTGATGTGGATTTTTGAGTGGTAGTGTCCCCCCCCAAAATCTGCATTGGAGTACATCTGCAAATCTCAGCCCCAATCTTCCATCATTGGAAATCTTTTGCCTTCAGTGGTGAATCATAGACTGTAATCAGTGGTCCCTTTAAGATAACAAAGGAGGTGCTTGGCAGCCATCATCACCTTGTCCATGGGTGATGCAAGGTAGAAACCGAGTTGGTTGACTGTGAAAGTGATGTCAGGTTGAGTACAAGTGGCAATGTACAGGATCGAGCTGATGATGGTGTGATCTAAGGAATGGTCCTCTGGGCCAAGAGGTACACCATCATGAATGTTGTGAGCAATGGCAGGTGTATGAATGACATTGGCATTCTCCAACCCAAATTGGGTGAGATGTTGCTTGATGTTGCTTTTCTGCAAGAGATGCAGCAAGTTCTTGGTGTGATTGACTTGAATACCAAGGATAAAAGAGATGGTGTTGCCACCAGTCTTCTTGAATTTTGACTGCAATGTCTTGATCACCTCATCCACCATTGGCTTGTGTTTTGCAAAAATGAGGACATTGTCCACATATAGCATGAGGATAAGAGATGGCTTGTTCTTGTTGCCAATGTAGTAAAGTGCAGAATTGTAATTGCTACACTTGAAGCCAATATTGAGGAGGGTGGCATCAGCCTTTTGATCCCAGGTTCATCCAGCCTGCTTGAGACTGTATAAAGATTTGTTGAGCTTGCAAACCTGTGTTGGATACAAAAAAATAATAATTCCAATATTGCCATTTTCGCTGGCAATGGTGGCTGCTTCATGAACAAGTCAACATCCAGTTCCCCATTGAGGTATGCTGTGACAATGTCAATCTGGTAGGATTTGCTTACCATACTGAAGAGACATGATCATCAACATTTGAAGAGTTGCCATTTTGACCACTGGTGCAAAGAGAGAGTTTTGGGTTGAGAATGAAACAGCATACAAAGCTTGTAGCCAAGCTGTGCATGCTTGGTGGTGGTGGTGGTGGTGGTGGTTTGGAAGATGGTGAGGTGGATCACATGCTTTGTTAACAAGACTTGGATTGTGGAGTGTGGATGAAATTTTTTTTGGAATTCCACATGACACAATTATCAGCAATTCTGGCCATCAGGCATGATTGATGGCCAATATGAGTGATTAGTTGCAGGTTAGTCTGATGGTAGTAGTGCTGGTTGCAATCATGCACTTGTAGGTTTATTGGCATCTGTGAAATGAAATGTTTGCCTTGGCATGCATACCCCACATTCCTGACTTCATAAACACATCCACACCACCTCTGACCACAATGAGCACCAGTCTTGACACTCCATTTGAGCTCAATTCACTGCCATTGCTGCTCAGGCAGCGACTATTGTCCATCCAGTGAAGTGCAAGCACTCAAAATGATGATACCAACAATAAGACCCAGCCAGAAGACTCAGTTCCATGGCTCTCAATGCCAACACCTGTATGCTTGCAGCTGACTCCTGTACATAGCTCACAAGCCTTGGAAGTAATACAAGCATCTATTTGACTCAACAACACCATTGTCAGGGCAGCCTCACTGGCACCCACACTCAATGGAGATCCTGATCAAGTCTGCGCTAGCTCACAACCTGAACCTCATGTGCACTAGCTCCAACAAGAAGCATGTGTGGGACAAGGCAATCAAAGAGTTCAACCATGTCTGTGTATTGCATGGCCTTCCAACATGGAGAGAGAGAGGTATCAAGGCCAAGTGGAAAGACATGGTCAACAGGTGCAAGAGCAGGGTCAACCTCAACACAAAAGCTACAGGCACCATAGAATTTACAAGTGAGTATGAGGCACTACTTGATGAATTCATCAAATCAGAAGGAGCTCCCCACCAGCACTGGTGCCTCACAGCATCAGGGTCTGACATCAAGCATGATCATGAAGACTTTGCCCAGATCACTGGCGACATCATATCAACACCAGTTTCATGATCAATGTCAACTCAGTGTGAACAAGACAACTCTTGCACTCATTCCCAAGCTTCAGAATCTGAAGGTGATGCCTCCTTTGATGCTCAGGTATGGAAGTGTGCTCAGAATACAACTCTTGCAGATTCATTTGCAGCATTGGCAGCCAACACTGTGCAATTCTGCATGTTTGAGCAAGACTTCACCACCCCCTATATAAAAATCGAACAGCAAGAGCACATGGAAACAATGATGCAACAGAGCATGGACACAATGATGACATCAATTCAGGGCATGCTGCAGGGTATTGCAAGTGGATCAAATGTTACTGCAGGGGGGCTGCAGGCCCCAATGCCTAGACAAACTGCATCTGTACAACCTTTGCTCTCCACCATCATTCAGGAATCCTCACCACAAACACAGCACTATCACAGTACTTCCATCCTATCTGATGTCAGTACTCCCTCCTGACAACACCAAAGCACTTGCACTCACTCACAGTCTCACAAAGGTACTTTTGGAGGTTTTCAATAGCATTACCATTCCTTCTCATGATGTATATACATAGGAATCACAGTACATGTTCCACCATGGCTGATATAATGTGAGGTACTTGCATTACCTTCAACAAACTACATTGAGTCACATGGCCAAGCATGTGAAAAACTGCAATTTCCACCTCTCCAACAAAGCTCAGTCTTTACTCGTGAGCAGCCTCACACACTCTCTCATTCAAAACCATCATCTTCATCTTTCACTGGCCTCAATAGGCAGTGCTTTTTCTTCTTTGTTGAT
This sequence comes from Ustilago lituana, assembly GCA_928869825.1. Classification (NCBI taxonomy): domain Eukaryota; kingdom Fungi; phylum Basidiomycota; class Ustilaginomycetes; order Ustilaginales; family Ustilaginaceae; genus Ustilago; species Ustilago lituana. The sequence continues at coordinate 298,248 of CAKMYA010000030.1, forward strand.
GTCTCTGATCATGCTGAGTTTCTTTGCTTCCAGCAACAATGCTGTTGACTCTGTCTTTCAACCTTTTCTGACCATTTTGACCATTTGGCAGTTTTTACCCATCTTGCAGTCATTTCTGACTTTCACTCTTCTCTCCTGTCACAGTGGCAATAGCTGCTCAGCCTCTCCATCCTCCTGGCCTTGCACCTGCTTCATGCCAGTTTGCATGCCTCCTTTTCATCTTATTTCGCAGTCTCAGCACTCCACTTCAGCCCCTGCAGGTCAGCTCAGTCTTCAAGAGAGCTCTCGCAAGTTTCCTTCACTCAGACTTCCTTCATCAGCCTCAAGGCTCTTTCATTGGCTTCCTAGACTTCCCTCTGTCACATTCTACCCCTTTTTTCCTTAGGGTTCAGCTTCCTTTTGGTTTCCAGGCTTCTCACAGCCATTGGACCTCTTTCCCTTGGTGCCTCTCCCCTTTCCCTTCATCCATCTTCTCCTTTCACACTTCCCTGTCCTCCTCTCCCTTCCTCTCCATGGTATGCCATCTGACAAGGGTGGCAGGTTCAACTAGCCTTGACCAAAAGGCTCAGCTCTAGTTTCCTGCCCTTTACTTGGTCATTTGGTGCCACTGCTTGTTTCCCTTCCCCCCTTTTTGTCTTGTTCCCTTAGCACTCATCCAATGCCCCCTTGATCCAGGGCAGAGTGCTCAACAGGCCCTCTGACCTTCAAGGGCAATGCAGTCTGGTGGCCTAGTGAGCTACCTGAATTACTGCCAACCCATGATCCTGGGAGTAGTGCCCCAGTCAACCATAGTTGCTGTTGTGGGGTTGATCACCCATGACCTTGCTGCCATCTCCATTCTCAGCAGCTCAGCATGATTGGCATGGTAACAAAATCGTGCCCAGCAGGCCTCTTGACACTTAGAGGTATCATCCCCCTGGCTTGTTGCACTGGGAACACCCTTGTGCAGTGGCTTTCACTGGCAAGCGATTGGCTTGTGGGTTCCAGTCCATCAACTGCTGCTTTGGTCCCAGCAGCAGCAGCACCCAGTGTTGGTGAACACCATCACTGTAGCTCAGCAGCATCAAGAATTGGTCTCATCAAGCATGCTGTCACAGACAGTGTTCATTCTTCTGGTTGATTGGTTCTTGGCCAGGTCTGGCTTCCTGTCATGGCTCTGCTAGTGACAGTCACTCTCAATGGCAGCTGATAGGTCTTGTATTTGCTGCAAGAGTACCTTCCCCCCTTCCCACTTCATTGGCACTGCTGGTCACACCATCAAGACTTGCACTAGCTGCCATCACCATCCCATTGCTGAGCTGCCCACTTGCAAGTCCCCCTTCTTGAGTGTTTACACTCCCTGCCACTCCCTTTCTCTGCAAGCGACCTCTCTTCCTAGCTGCACTCCCTTCACCTTGACACTCCCTGCACCTGTTGTGCTCAAGGCCATGCTGGAAGATCAGATCAGTTGTCATTTAGAGTCACAATTGGATCAATGCTTCAGCAAACTGCTCATGATGATCTGTTCTGCTCAGTCAGTTCCCATTCCACCTAACCCAACCCAGAACCAGGCCTCTCTCAAGCCTGTGGCTCTGGCACCTCCTCTTCCATGCACTTCCCCTGCAGATGGTGAGTTGACTCCCCTGTCCTCCTCTCACTGCTTTCCTTGGGTGCCTGCTGATGTCATCAAGAAGGTTGCACAGGACAAACTCCATCCAGAGGACCTTGTTAAGCTGTGCAACCCTGAGTCATGCATCTCAAGAGAGCCTACCCAACCTTCTGGCAATGTCCTTGAGGATGGCCAGCTCACACTCACTGAGGACTCTGCTGACACCCATACCTTGGCCTTTGCCAAGATGATCCTGAACATTGCCACCCTTGCTCAAGTCTGGTTGGCTTACATCACCATCAGAGTTCATCACACTCATGATCTTGAGCTGAATGAGGCCCTCCTGTTGCATCTCAAATACTTGATCAATTTCAACAGCTCATACTCCTGGCACATGCTCATCAACTATCACCTCATGATCTGTCAACTTCGCTTTGGTACAGGTGCAGTACATGAGTGGGCATCTGCTGACCCTCAGATCCATGGCAGAGTCCTCCTCCCCAACCTCAAGGCTGGTTCCACAGCCTCCCAGCATCATGACTCTATCTCTGGGTCCTCTCAACACAGAGGTTCTGGTCACACAAACTGTGCCATCCACAGTGGTAATGCCAGTTCAGCCACTGGGGAGCCCTGTAAGCGCTTCAATGCTAGTCAATGCAACCCGGGTTGCATTCACCTCCATGCCTGCTTCCACTGCTGGGGCCTGCACCTGATTGGACACTGCAATGCCTTCGCTGGACCCTCCAGGTCTGGCAATTCCTCCACCACCATTCCAAAGAAGGCAATCTAGCTTGGTGAGTCTACCCTCTCACTCAGGTGATGTGCCTTGCCCCATGCTCACACTGCTTCCAATAGCACCACAGCTCACACTGCTGCCAAAAGCATCACAGCTCATGCTGCTGCCAATAGCATCTTCTTCTTGTTCAGCCTTGGACTTCTTCACTCCTGCTGGCTTTGTCAACATGGTGTCTGACCTTGCTTTGACTTTGCCCACGTCTCTGCTTGCAGGGACTCCACCTCCACCTCACCCCAACACATGCTGCAAGCAGCCCATCTTTGACATGCTTGGCCACCTGGCAACAGTTGGCACACTCAACATCCAGCACTGGTCTCAGTTCCTGGAACTATATCCTGGCCAGTCCTTTGCTTCTCAACTTCATGGTGCTCTCCAGCATGGCATCAAGCTGGGTTATAATGGCCTGCTTTGACATGAATCTCAGCTGCAAGTGGCCAACCTTCCTATGGATGCTGAGGACATCCAACACTTACACTGTGAGATTGACATGTGAGTCCTTGAAGGGTGCCTCCACCCTGTTGCTGACCCCCTTGCAGTCAGCCTGGTTTGTTCTCCAGTGGGTGTGGTGCTGAAGCCACATAGTACCAAGCGCTGCACCATCTACCACCTCTCTCATCCATGCAATCCTGGTATGCATCTGCTGTCAGTCAATGCTGGCATTGACCCCTCTTTTGTCTCCATCTGCTATGAGAGCCTGAACATCATCATGGAGTTCATCTGTGACAATCCTGGTGCCTCACTATGGAAGGCAGACCTGGAGGATGCATTTTGTCACATCATCATCACCAATAGTGATGCCTGACTTATCAGCATCCACTTCAATGACTGGTACTTTCAGGAGTGCACCCTTGCTTTTGGAGGCCTTTCCTCACCATTCCTTTTCAATCTCTTTGCTGAGTTTCTGCATTGGCTCACAACCTTTGCCTTGCAGTCTGTCTCACCCATGCTGATGTCCCATTCTGGTGTTTCACACTATCTAAATGACTTTTCCAGTGCTTCAACATCTGACTCTAGTCCTGACACACCAAGCCAGGTGCTTAGCCTTGTCACTGCCATGCTTGGCTTCTGCCTGAGCCAGAAGAAGACCATCTGGAACACTTCCCATTTAGAAATCTTGGGCATCAAGCTGGACTCAATTGCCCAGACTGCCTCCATTATGGATGAGTACTGCCTCCACATCTTACAACTCTGCTCTCACATCCTTAATCAAGGTTGTGCCACCCTGCTGGGACTTCAGCAGGTCACAGGCCACCTCCAGTTCATCACATGAGTTGTCCCCCATGGCCATGCTTTCCTCCACCAGCTCTATGATGCCATGCATGCACACTATCAGGCCCCCTTTGGCTGTCACATCAGCAAGGCTACTCATGCAGAGCTGACTTGGTGGGTCTCAACTCTCAGCTCCTGGGACAGTGTTTCCCTCCTTCAACCCTCACTGCTCCTGGTTGAGCATATCTGGACAGATGCATCCAAGTGCTGCATTGGTGCCCACCTTGGCACCATGGAGCACCCTGCTGCTGTGTTCTCATGTGAACTGTCTTGTCATCACCACCAGAAGGTTATTTGCTTCCTGGAAGCACTGGCTGTGCTTGAGGCCCTCCACCATTTCTCCCCTTCCTGGCCTGGTCCTTCTCATGTCCTCATCCATGTTGACAAGGAGAATGTTGAGTATGGTCTCTGCAAGGGCTCTATTTGTGACCCCTCCACCCAGGTCCTCTTTCAAGCTATCTTCACCCTGTGCTTGCAGCAGCACATTGACTTGGTTCCTGTTCATGTGTTTTCTGAGGCCAACACTCTTGCTGATGCACTTTCTCACCACCATTTCGCATTTATCCAGCAGCACTTTCCTCATGCTTTCTCCCTCCTGCACTTCAATGTCAGCAGGAAGCAGGCACCCAGCCCCCAGCCTCCTTTGTCAGTGCTGCAGGTGTCTCCCCTCATGCCACTCTCCTCCTCTGGAACAGCCTTGCCCCCAGCACTCATGCATGATCCTACACCATGTGCTGCGACTTTATCAGCCTCACTACCACCCTTGGTCTGGTCAATCCCTTCCCAGCTTCTGAGCCCCTGCTCATCAAGTGGGCTGCCCACTACCATGCCACAGGCAAGAGCTTTGGCATGCTCAAACATGACCTTGTCATCCTTAAGTCCTGGCATGTTGACCTCAGCCTCTCTACCATCACCTTTGACTCTGAGCACCTGGCCAGGGTTGTGCATGGGTACCAGTGAGTCATTGGGGATCCTCTCCCTTCCACCAAACTGCCCATCACCCTCCCTCTCCTGTGGCAGCTCCTCCATGCCCTCCCAGGGGTCTGCACCTCCCAGCATGACCAGTGCATGTTTTGGGCAGCTTTCTGCCTCACCTTCACCTGTTTCTTGCACTCCAGTGAGCTCACTTGGGAAGTGCAAGGCCCCAATGTGCTCACCATTGGCTCCATCTCATTTGCCCCCAACAGGTCCTTTGTCACCATCATCCTTCCTGCTAGCAAGATGGACCTGTTCTGGCAAGGTGCCATGCTCACAGCACCCACTGTTCTGCTCAGTGCTTGTGCTGTCTCTGCCCTCACCATCATCTGTGGGTCTCATTCTCCCTCAGAGCCCCTCTTCCTCCTGGAGGGTGGCTGACCCTTCAACTGCAACAAGTTCATCAGCCTGCTTCATCACTGCCTCAAGGCATGTGGTGTCCCTTCATCATCCTATTCTGGTCACTCCTTCTGCCATGGGGCTGCCACTTGGGCCACCTCTAATGGTGTTGATGCCAACACCATCTGTAGTCTTGGATGTTGGCACAGTGACTGTTTTTGATGCTATGTCAACAAGTCAGCTGCTGACTGGGCTGCCATGACCTTGGCTGCCCTCTACTCTAATGCCTCTGCACCCTTCTGCCCTGCCACTGTTGCCTGGCACAACTTCTGATCATTTCAATTGCCTTCCTCTGTTGGGGTCACCTCTTGCTACTCTCCAGCCTTGGCTTGCAACCATCACACCATAAGGTATGTTGCTTGCACACCATGTGGCCATGGCTGGGAGCTTGCAAGCAACTCACACAAGTTAGGCAATCAATGATTTCTTTATTATGCTCTCTTGGTTTGTCTCTGGTGTGCTTGGTGCATGGCTTGTAGGATGTTGATGATTCTTTGCCATCTGCAGATGCTTGTGAATGATAAACAATAAATAAGGTTGTAGGGGAGTGTGGGGTACAGGAGATATGATGGTAGTACTACTGCCAGACTGCAAATTGCAATGGACACACATTTTGCTTGCTCACCATAGACTATACTTGCACATTCCACTCATGATTGGTAATCAATTGTTATTTGGGGGGTCACCTAGCTGTGTCTGGACGTGATCCAAAGGGAAGAAATTGTTGAGGTTTGTAAACCATTAAATGGTGGTGTGCTGTTAGACCATCTGTCTCCACACATACCTTGTTTATGTTCTTGATGACAGCTCATCCATCCATCATCATCATCCCTCATCAGCTGCAGCAAACACAAGCAGTTATATCAAACACAAGCATCTCAAATACATTATCATAGCGCACATATACTATTCAAAGAATCGAGAATAAGAATCGAGAATCGAACAAAAGAAAGAAGTATGAGATGGTGTGAAAGAGTGTATCAATGCTGAGCATCACCTGATGGCAAAGGAGGTATTGCCCATGCTCAGATAAGGTAAGAAGGTTGCAGCACTATAAGCAGCTGGATGAATGTGTATCATCATCATCATTGTGTGTGTGTGATGATACCTCCTGTGCAGCAGATGATGCTCAGCATCGATACACTCCTTGGCAAGCAATGCTAATGACTGAACTGCACAATATGAAGCAATGAACTTGTACAGGGTGAAACTGATGGGCATATTCAGCTCACTGAGCATCACGAGCTCTGAGCTTGAAGAAGGAAACAGTCATATCATCGCTCAAGCCATGTTCTCTAGCCTTACTTACCATCAGCCACCACCTGAACCATCCTGCGAGTAGTGAGCGCTTCTTTGCTGATCATGTCCTCGAGTTGTTCATATGCTTGTCCAAGTGCTGTCAATGTTGGTGGTGACCAACTGCATGACAGCAGCCACAGAAGAAGTCACTAATGATGTGAGGTGAGGAAAGGTGAGCTGGATGCTCTTCTCAATTGGGTGGACCTGCTGTGAACTGCTGGCCAACATGTTGTTGGCAAAGTTGTTGAAGGCCTTGGAGCAAAAGATTGTGTGCTTGAAAAGGAAATGCTGTGGAAACTTCTCTCATATGAGAACTGCATCTTGTATGAGGATCAGGTGAAGCTCCAAAAGGAGCTGGAGGAAGTCGTTCATGGCCATGTTGCTGTGCTCCCATTTCAATACCACCTTCGCCTATCCTCCTTGAATTGCACAGGAGCATGGGGAAAGATGGTGTTGACCAGGCACTCAGGCACTGGCATGTCACAAGCGATCCAGAAATTGCCACCTTCAGCCAAGACTCCAGCCAATGCCCACATGGTCACACAAGCTCAGAAAGAGGACAACATCCAGCATCATCATTGCAATGTGGACAGTAACCCTAACCCAAAACAATGATGGCCAGTGACAGCTACCCTCGCTCACATTGTGCTCATCAGAAGCGCTGCCAAATCAATGTGTTGTTGCCTTAGCACACAAAAGCCAGTCGAAAGGCTTTGGACTGTGCCTCATACATTATAGGGTTGGCTGCAGTCTGGTTGGTGGAGGGGAAGAGCTTCCAGGTCGAGTCAAACCACAGAAAGGCAGGAAGGTGAGAGTATCGGACCATCATGATCGTGAGCAAGAACCAAATCGAGTCAGTACTTACAGAGAAGGCAGAACACTGAGCACTGAGAGCAAATGCCTTGACATCCTTGTTGCGAAGTCGAAATAACCCAAACAGCCCAGCAAAGGTGTCGAACCATGTTGAGCACCATGTTGAGCAAACCCACAAGCTCAGAGTGTGTGACCGTATGTACCGCAAAACACAGCATGTGGAAGGAGGCATCCTTCGCTTGTGGGTGCCATGGTGGCACACTCGAAACCATCGTTCACCAGCTTGATGAGCTGCTTGGAATTCGAGATGCTGTCAAGCAGAGTTCCTTTGCCATGATCTGTGTGCAACTCCTTGTGCCTCTTCGCTTGCTGAAGACACAACATCTGCATCAAAGTTGTGACAGTGCCACCATGGGGGTTGGGATGATTGTTGATCCCCTGGTGGTGTTGGCACTTCCAAAGATCAATGACAGCAGCGATGTACTGGTTTATCGAAGCTGGTCCAAGTCCATCAGCAAAGGAGTTGGATCCATGCACAGTATCATTCGCCTCAATCTTGTGTTCAACTGTCCAACACGAGCTCGAGGCAATGGCAGAGGTGGCACATGCTGTGTTGTCAGAGGGGGGAGGGGCAGGGTAGGGGCATGATGGTGGTCAGTGGAGGGGAGGGTGGTGCAATGGTGGTTGAAGTTGAATGTGATGTCAACAGTGATACAGGTAACGATACAATCAGCATAGGCTGACATGGCTTCTTAGCCTCAGGAGGGAGCTTGTGCTGTTGGCGCTTCTTGAGGACATAGTCTTGAAGGATGAACATGAGTTTGCTCTGCATGACAGTATACCTGTACAGAAGCTGAATGTAATCAGAAATGCAAGATGAGAACAACAAGAAAGTCAGTACAAGATCAAACAACAAACATCTGCTGCCAATGTACTCATGTCATAGGTTCATGGAACTTGTAGTCTGTTTGTTGAGTGCACCATTTGTGCCACTCTTGTTGCTTCCACTCATATGCTTTCCTCATGTTCATAGGGCAGACCTTGTTGTGCTGATTGTGGATCCATTGCAGGGATCTGGCCAACGATGCTCCAGGTTGTCGGAGGGGAAGGCCCAGGCTTTGCAGCGCCATGGCTAGTGGGGCCTCTGCCACATATGGCATACTCTTGATGCACCTTGGGTGACCACTATGCATGGCAGGCATCGAGAGACAGCTGTAAGCGTGTTGGTGAAGATGGTGATGGTCAGGTGGTACCATGGTCATGTTGATGGAGATAGTGATGGTAAGGTGAAGATGAGAAGTGTGAGTGTCAGCATGGTGCTTGAAATCATGCAAAGTACTTCAAACATGTGCAGGTGTTCCAAAAAAAAGAGGTATGTTAACTGGCATTATAAAACTCAAGGTGTAATAATAACTGTAGTTATGAACTAAATAACTCCTGAAACCCAACCCTGTTTAGCTGTGGACACACTTCAGTCTGAGTCCAAATCTCACTGCCAAACAACATGTTGTCTGGACTCACAGGTACAGATAATCAAGTATATACAAACATGTTACATTCCTTATGATTACATGCCATTTCAGCCAACTTTGTGCTCTTGAGTTCATCAGATCTACATACATGACTCCACTAATGTAAATTGTGTGTGAAGTAGCTCAAACTCAGGAGACACTACTTGCTTATGCACACATGCATGCAAGTTGTGTAAGATACATTTGCTGAGCTCAAGCTGTGTATGTATGATGCATACCAAAAACTCTCTCTTCTCCATCATCTCACTCATGCACAGGCCTCGAAAGGCTGTGCTTTCTTGTGTTTGCCCACCCTCCCTTACCCTCATGTACTGTTCATGATTCACATGCATTTGTTATGTCTTTGTTAGGTCTTGTGCACTTTCTGCCTCACTCTCATGTGACACTTGACCACCTGTGCCTCTTACGGCCATGGTTGGGAGCTCGCAAGCAACTCTCCCGAGTTAGGCAATCAATTTCTTTCCTGTTCATGACTGTCTTGTACTCGTGTTGTGCTTGGCTCGTGACCAGCAAGACGTTGACAACAGTCCCCCTCATTCGCTAGCATCACAGATCCAACGGCCAGGTCACATGCACACAGCCAATACATACATATAAAAGTCACAATTTTGATTGCGACATGGGAACCAACACTTGAGATCTTGGGAATGGGACTTTGAGACTTTTGGAACGAAGACTATGTCGGCTCACCCACCAAACTCAACTGGTGTAGATAGCGCATGCGGAATAAACCCACGTGTGCTTGCTCAGCCAGTCAAATCTCCATCGGTTCGTCTGGCGATGAGCCTTGTCCGTGTTCCTCGTGTGGCTGAATCGTAGCTGACAAAACTTCTTGGTCGTCGTTGCTGGCGTTTGTGGCCGAGTTCAAGTCCATGGGGTCAGGGATCCGATTGTAGACCTCGTAGTCCACACGGTTGGCCACAGTGCTGAGGAAGTCAACAACGACGTTGCGGATCCCGAGCGTATCGAGACACGGGTAGTTGGTCGGTCCGCCGATGCCTCGTAACCACAACTGCACCGACTCGGTCTCGTCAATCCTTTTCACCCTGGCTGGTTGATCTCTTGCACCCATGTCGGCAAGCACCGTCAGGATGCCGCGGTCAGTCAGCGCTGCTTCGGCTCCTTGCTCGTACCTGAGCCTCGGTCCAGCGTGTGCAGCTCTCTTGGCAGCTTCATCCGCCTTGCCAGGAGAAGTGATCCGACGATTTTTGGCTTCCCAGGCTATGTACGTCATCTGACGAGCAGCCTGCGCCTCGCTGGCGTGGCGGTCACTGAGCCCAGTGGCCGTTTCCCATCCCGCACCCTCGTCAAAACGTTGACGGATGTCGCCGACAAAGACGGGGATGATGCCATCGACGCCATGCTGAGGATGCGCCATCTGGATGGCCACACCCCGCTTCCAACAGTACCACAGATATTCGGGAGAGACCTGTTGCACCTTGACCTCGAGGATGTCAAAGTGTGTAAAATGCGTCCAGGCGTGCACGTCGGCATCGGCAGGAGATCCATCTCGGACGCGAGAGCAGACGCGTTCGATCTGGCTGTGCACCGTGTTGAAGCTTGCTTGGTCTAGCTGGACCAGCTCGTCCAAGATTGACTCCAACGCAACGGGCTGCAAAAGCAACCGAGCCTTCCAAGCCAAGTTTTCGCTTGTTTGAAAGCCAGGCTCTTTGACTTTGGCCGCATCCCAGGCGGTCATGAACAAAGGCGCGCCATCAGCTCGCCACGGACGCCCTTGAGAATGTCGATATCCGCAGAGGCAAGACACATGCTCTTGACGGTCTCCAGTATCGAGCCATAGCGGTTGGCGGCCTTCTGAAGCGGAACGGGGGTATCGGCGAGATTCTGTGTGGGCGTGGGCATCATGGCAAGCGACGCGGCGATGGCAAGCACAGGCTCCGAAGGCGAGCTGATGTGGAGAACGGCATCGCTATCCACGCTGTCGAGGATGCGCATGTGTCGATCGACCGCGTTGCGTGCAAACGTGGCCTGTTCCCCAAACAGACTGTTGTCGGCGCCTCGGGTGGGAACGTATCGCAGGGCAAGACGCGAGGCGAGGACGTTGAAGCAGATCGTGGGCTTAGCACGAACAAAAGTGCCCGTGCCCATCAGCTTGGTCATGGCCGTGGGCCAGAAGTTGCCTTCGACCAACGAGATCCACAACGGTCGGCCATATTTTTGGATGTGTGTCTGATCAGCGACGTTCAGGGCCATCTTAAGCGGTTCCAGCTCCACCCGAAGCACGTCGAAGCCGACGCCAACAAAGGTAGGCAAAGGCACAGCATTCTGATGCCTAAGTGAACTGTATTCCGACTGAGGCCGGACGAGGGTGGTGGCGCTGCTATTGGTGCTCAACAGCAGAAGCCAAAAGCAGACCAGATCATCCTCTCGTCCGCTTTTGCCATCATCCTCAGGTTCGCTTTTGCCCAGTTGTTCCCTCTCCCGGGGCGGTTGGCGTTGCCTGTCTTCCAGCTCTCCGATGTAAGCCCAGGCACGACAGATGCTGTCGAGCAAGCCGGGTGGAAACGTGACGCATTCGTCGATCGCCACAAAGACCGGCGTGTTACGCGCTGCTCCTACGCCCCGGAGCTCGAGATGCTCTTGTACCAGCCTGATCTGCTTGCTCAGGCGGCGCACCGGTGCATCAAGGTAATGTCTGAAGATCTCGTTGTACTCTCCACCGACAGGGCCGAGGTGGGCCAAAGTGCGTGCCTCCCTGGCAACGCCCTCGAAAAACGTGTCGCGCCGATCCTGATGCTCGCGGGTGCCAAAGTTGTTGAGCTCGACCAGTGCTTCAAACTTTGCCATCTGGCTGGCTTCTCTCTCAGGGTGGATGCCAGCGTGTCGAACCAAGCGGCAAGTAGAACGGAAGCCTTCTCGTTGTCAGTCAACCTGAATGTCGCCATTTCGGTCAAGGTGAGATCCACGATGTGCTTATCGCCCAGCGGGTAGCCGATGCGTGCGCTGCCGGCCGCAGGTCGAATACACACAAAGAGGAGAGGGGCGATGCGACCGAGTTCGAGCACCATCCGGGTCTTGCCCGTACCACTGGATTGAACGATGGTGGTGCCTTTGTAGTAGGGCTTTTGGCCCTCTGGCTTGTTTCTGAACAGAGAGAGATTGACCCCCATTGCAAAGGAAAGCAGACGGCGATGCGCATCACCTTGATAATGGTGGCTGAAGCCTTCGGCTAGACGCTGGCGGAGGGGCTCCTCAAAGGGATCCAACTGTTGCATTTGAGATGCAGCCGGACGCGGGAGAGAGGCCAGAAGGTAATACAGCGCTTCGTCACTTTTCAAGGGCGGGTCCTTGCGCAAGACACTGGTCATTGCGTTGCGGACAGCTGCTTCGCATGCTTGCAGATGCGATTGGTCCTGACAATCAAAGGACTGCAAGTTCTTGAAGTAGGGAATAAAGCTAGACTTGTACCGGTCCAGCCTGCTAAAAAAAGTATAGATGGTGTCGCCGATCAATTCCTCGTCGCCGGCCTCCATGTGATAGCGGATGTCGTTGCAGGCCATGGAGAGGAATGTCCAATGCCTGCCGATCTTTGCGCGCAAGTTGTGCGCATCTACTCTGGCTTTTTTGGCTCGGGGTGAGTCATCGGCCGCAGGATGATGCGTTGAGGCGGGCCGAGGGGGCGTCGAGGGTCGAGGAGCCAACGCTGCATGCCGATCAAGATTCTGGACTGCCTGAGCAAGAACGGCAAGCGGAGGCAGCTGATCAAGCCCGCGATGGAGCGTCTCGATCAAGAATCGATAGGCGTTGGCGATGATCGGATGGTAACGAGACAATTGGTCCGATTCGCTGGTGGCTTGCGCGATGAGTTGGATGACATCGCGATCAACAGAGGCTTGCAGGTCGGCGTCTTGATCAAGATTCATTTTTCCCCTCGAAGACATCGACAAATGCACGTGTTCTGATGGGCAAAACTACGCTGTCGAGACGAGACGAGACGAGACAAGAATCCCAGGACTCCAGTCAATGCGATGTGGGAAGCACCAAGTTGCAGCACTCGGTTGAGATCGAACGATGGATAGGTAAGCGATGTGGTAGGCGTCGATCCAAGGCAGCACGTGGTGGCGAGCAAGGCGAGTAGGTGGGTGAGCAATGGTGGTGATGGTGGACGATGGATAGTGGATAGTGGATGGCGGATGGCGGATGGCGGATGGCGGATGGTGGATTGGCGCACCGCTCGGAACGTGTGCTCAATGCTTTATATGAGATCAGATGAGTAGGTCCACACACCTTTTTCGTAATGAGGGAGTATTCGGTGCGTCGTCGTCTCTATGACGCACGATGCAACCGAGATGCGTGTGGTATGGTGGAGATGGTGGTTATTTGGAGAGACGTCGACACCACCCATCCATCTCTTTCACTAGTTTGCGGACCCGACTGAGCTTTGTTATGGTGTTTTGGAATCCACGTGATGCATTTTGAATGCTGAATAATCAAAATTCTGCTGATTATTGGGTGGGGAAAGAGACAAATCTTTGGAGCCAAACAAAATCCTCAGACAACTGGTTGAGCAGAGTAGCTTTGCTCGCTTCAATGTGTCATCTCAGCTGGGAATTCAACCCACATGTCTTGGCTGTGTTCCTGGACACACATATGTGTCAACTGTGCTAGAGGGCACCCACATGCATGCACAAAGTGCTGAGCTGCACCACTAGCACATTCTCTTCTCACCATCATCTCACACACACTTGCTGCTGACAGCAGTGTGTTTCAACTCACATGCACTGGCCTCACCAGGCAGCACCTTCTTCCTTCAACCATTTTTCTCTGGTCTCACTTTCATCTTTGGTTACCTTAGTTACTGACTTCATGTGCTGGTCTCTGTCCAGTTTTTCATCTTTCTTGCAGCCAGCCTCTCACGCTGTGCTCACTCCTCAAGCTCTGCCACTCTTCCCTTGGATCAAGCATTCCTCCACCCACTCCTCCATTGTCAGCCTCCTCTGCCTTCGACTCCTGTCCAGCTTCGTTGCCCCACTCCAGGCTTCTTTCCCCCTTTCCCTTCTTTCCCCTTTCCCTTCTTCCCCCTCTTCGTGCCCTCCTTCCCCTTTCCCTACCTCCCTCAGCAGTACCCCATCTGATGAGGGTGATGAGCCCAACCAGCCTTGACTGAAAGGCAAGGTCTGGTTTCTCCATCCCTTGCCTGGTTGTTTGGCACCACTCCTTCCCCTTCCTATTTCTTATCTTGCTCAGCCAGTGCCCCTTTGATCCAGGGTGAGTGATCAACAGGCCCCTCAACCTCTGGGGTAACACAGTCTGGCAGCTTTGCAAGCTTCCTGAAATACTGCCAACATGTGATCCTGGGAGTGGTGCCCCAGTCTCCATAGCTGCTGTCATGTGGTTGATCACCCATGACCTTGCCTCCATCTCCATTCCTGGCAGCTCAACATGATTGATGCAGTAACGAAACTGTGTCCACCAGGCCTCACTCAGAGGTAACTTGCCCCCAGCCTTGTGTGCTGGGAACACCCTTGTGCAGTGACAGGTCACCAGCATGCAGCCTGCTTTGTGCGATTGCCCCACCAACCACTGTGTCACAGGACATAAAATCGAACTCGATTGAGATTGATGTTAAACGTGTCTTACGGTCGATCTCAGATGAAATCGACATTAAGCAGGCCTTATTGTTGATTTCGCCTACAGGGCCATATGATGCTGTGGAATGCAAACGATGAGCAACGACTATGATGGCACCACCCCACAGGGGTGATGGGCAATCAGCGATGATGTCAGCAGCACCTGGAGGATGCTGTCGATGACCCTAGGCCAACCAGTAATGGCCAGGTGAGGTGCAGGGGCCCCTGCGAAGATAGGGGGGACCTGCAGGAAGGAAGGAGAGCTGACACTGGCCTGAGGCCATGGAGCTAGCGAAGAGGTAGTGGTTAGTGGCCAGTGGCGAGTTGCTAGGACAGAAGGGGCAGGCCCTGACACTGGCCCGATGCTGGAGGAGGGATGCTCTGGAGCATCTGCAGCCAGCATATATATATACATTCCCTGTACAAGTGGAGAGGTGGGCCCTCATCCACTCTATCATTCATTAACTTGTCAGTATGTTTAGTATCTCTATACAACATTGTCTCATAGAGTAGCAATCTTAGGCATTGCTACTACTCAGTGTGCCTCCATTTGAGTTGGAGAACACATAGACAGCAGTCAGAACCACCACTGATGCCACAGGCCTCACCTGTGCAGGTGGAACCTACACCACAGTCCTGGAACCTCCACCAGTACTATATGATGATGCTGACTACCAGTGACGTACAGCCTCAAGCATCATCCCTGATGACGGTGGCACAGCTCATCAGCGCTGCATACCTACACAAGGACAGTTAGCCCACTCCTGTCAAGTGTAGGACACCTTCTAGGCTACCACGAACGTGCCGCATTACCTCTGAATGGAGTGGCAACAGCGGTCAGTTGACATCGAGCATAAGACGCAGTTAACGTCGATCTCATTTGAAATCGACATTTACAGGCTGTTAACCTCGAACTCAAACGAAATCGATGTTTACCTCGAGTTAATGTCGATTTCACATGTCTGGCACATGACCGCTGACATGTTGTGGCCTCACTGTGTGGGCTGCCACTGCTGTCATGCTTGCTGCCCAGTGAGTGCCCACCCTTGAGACCTCATCATATGGAGGTTGAAACCCACCTCATTGAAGAAGATGATGTCAGAGTATGTTTTGCCCTCCAAGTGAAAGTGGCAAGCATACTCCTGGTGGGTGGTGATGGTCTCAGGGCTGTTATGGTGCTTGTGCTCCACACTGAGGTGCTTCAGCATCATGTGGGCATGATCCTTGAGGGCCTTCCCCTGTGTTGACAGCATGATGGAGCTGATGTTGGTGTACTGCTGCAGGAGGTCCTCACACAGCTCCACCAGTGTCACACCAGGCCATTCTCCAATCACACCAATGAGAAATTCGATATGTTCCTCATGTAAGCATGCCTGACATCATGGTCCTCCTTGTGAGCCTGCTGAGACCTCACCCTCCTGCTTGTACTGCTGCCAAACAGAGTAGATGGTCAAGTATGGGAACTCAAACTGTCATGTTACAGCCAATATGGACTCACCATGCATGATAGCATCCACAATCTTCTGTCGAAACTCCAATGAGACTGTACAATGTTGTGGCATTGCAAGTACTGTACAGTGGTGGTGATGGAGGGAACAAGGATGGTGTTGCCACCATTGACAGCACAAGGACAGTACCTGTACATAGCTCAGCTCACTTACACACAGTGCTCAGCTATCACACTTGAAACATGTACTTTGCAATCAGAAATGACTCATCATTGTATGGCATGCAGACTTTCAAACTAGGTTCTCAAAGTACATGCTTAGCTTTGCACTCACAAATGTGGGGTACTCAGACATGGTCCAAAAAAGGTGTAGTACAGGTGGAGGATGGGGATGACACCTAGAAATTGTCGATGCTGACTTGCTTAATCTCAGCTCATGCATGACATGCATGAACCACCTTAGCTGAGGCTGAGATGGTAGTGATGACAATGCACCAAATACTCACTATGGAAGGTGGAACATCAAATGGCTTCTTATTGAGCAATGGTGTGTGATCGTTAGTCATGCACACCCACTGGTTGATGTATGACACCAGTTGGTTGACTGTGAGATCAACTGTGTACAATGCCTGAGTTGCAATCTTGAGCAATGCATCATAAATCCTAAGATATTCAACTGAGAGTCTGAGTTATGATACCACAAGACCAATTGGTTGCTTATCAACACCAGCGATTGAATGTGCAGAGGCTGGAAGTGAAAGGGAAAGTCACTGCAAATACATGAACCAGTTGGTTGGTATGGCCAAGCAACAGTGAGTATTCAGAGTATGTAAGTAAGATGAAGATTTGATGATATTTCAGTGGTGGGTGTGATTGGTATGTACATTATATATGAATTGAGGGGGAATGGAGACTCAGTGCAACAGTTAGTGTAGTCCATGCTGTTTGGTCAGTGTATCTACCATCATGTTTGTGTTCCTCTGGTGAGAAGCAATGTTGCCTGATG
Source organism: Ustilago lituana (assembly GCA_928869825.1). Classification (NCBI taxonomy): domain Eukaryota; kingdom Fungi; phylum Basidiomycota; class Ustilaginomycetes; order Ustilaginales; family Ustilaginaceae; genus Ustilago; species Ustilago lituana. The sequence goes on from CAKMYA010000030.1 coordinate 314,963, forward strand.
TTTGTCTCCATCAGACCAATCATGTTCCTACCATGTGGTGCATCACATCAGAGTGTGCATGTGTGTCATAGGAAAAGTTTCATCTTGGTGTTGAACCAAGTGTTCTCATTGGATGAGTTGAGTGATCCTTTGGTTGGATCCAGGCCAATGGGTTGATCATGTATATTTGGCATTGGTGGCATTAATTCATTCCTTGCCTCAGATGCAAGGGCATGCAAGGAGTTGTGTAAGTGGGAAATTCAGATGCCACATGTCTGGTGCATGGACTAACGTGGATATCCTCTGGTGGTTGTAAGGATTCAGCAGTTGGTGTGACAGCCAACCAAAGGGGCATGTAAATGGCTGGTTGGTTCAAGGACTAACTGGTTGGTGTGTGCTCCCATGGTGAAGTATCCAAGTGCAAGATGAACTGGCAGAGTACTGTGTACTCCAACAGGACATGGTCTGAAAAAGGTGTAAAATGAGGAGGACAATGCCTTGAGAGGTTGTCTGAGGATTTTGTTTGGCTCCAAAGATTTGTCTCTTTCCCCACCCAATAATCAGCAGAATTTTGATTATTCAGCATTCAAAATGCATCACGTGGATTCCAAAACACCATAACAAAGCTCAGTCGGGTCCGCAAACTAGTGAAAGAGATGGATGGGTGGTGTCGACGTCTCTCCAAATAACCACCATCTCCACCATACCACACGCATCTCGGTTGCATCGTGCGTCATAGAGACGACGACGCACCGAATACTCCCTCATTACGAAAAAGGTGTGTGGACCTACTCATCTGATCTCATATAAAGCATTGAGCACACGTTCCGAGCGGTGCGCCAATCCACCATCCGCCATCCGCCATCCGCCATCCGCCATCCACTATCCACTATCCATCGTCCACCATCACCACCATTGCTCACCCACCTACTCGCCTTGCTCGCCACCACGTGCTGCCTTGGATCGACGCCTACTGCTTCGCTTACCTGCCCATCGTTCGATCTCAACCGAGTGCTGCAAGTTGGTGCTGCCTGTCCGATTGGCATTCCCAGATCGCGGTGGAAAAGGATGGATCTCGGTCAAGGCGCCGACCTGCAAGCCGCTGTTGATCGCGATGTCATCCAACTCATCGCGCAAGCCACCAGCGAATCGGACCAATTGTCTCGTTACCATCCGATCATCGCCAACGCCTATCGATTCTTGATCGAGACGCTCCATCGCGGGCTTGATCAGCTGCCTCCGCTTGCCGTCCTTGCTCAGGCAGTCCAGAATCTTGATCGGCATGCAGCGTTGGCTCCTCGACCCTCGACGCCCCCTCGGCCCGCCTCAACGCATCATCCTGCGGCCGATGACTCACCCCGAGCCAAAAAAGCCAGAGTAGATGCGCACAACTTGCGCGCAAAGATCGGCAGGCATTGGACCATCCTCTCCATGGCCTGCAACGACATCCGCTATCACATGGAGGCCGGCGACGAGGAATTGATCGGCGAAACCATCTATACTTTTTTTAACAGGCTGGACCGGTACAAGTCTAGCTTTATTCCCTACTTCAAGAACTTGCAGTCCTTTGATTGTCAGGACCAATCGCATCTGCAAGCATGCGAAGCAGCTGTCCGCAACGCAATGACCAGTGTCTTGCGCAAGGACCCGCCCTTGAAAAGTGACGAAGCGCTGTATTACCTTCTGGCCTCTCTCCCGCGTCCGGCTGCATCTCAAATGCAACAGTTGGATCCCTTTGAGGAGCCCCTCCGCCAGCGTCTAGCCGAAGGCTTCAGCCACCATTATCAAGGTGATGCGCATCGCCGTCTGCTTTCCTTTGCAATGGGGGTCAATCTCTCTCTGTTCAGAAACAAGCCAGAGGGCCAAAAGCCCTACTACAAAGGCACCACCATCGTTCAATCCAGTGGTACGGGCAAGACCCGGATGGTGCTCGAACTCGGTCGCATCGCCCCTCTCCTCTTTGTGTGTATTCGACCTGCGGCCGGCAGCGCACGCATCGGCTACCCGCTGGGCGATAAGCACATCGTGGATCTCACCTTGACCGAAATGGCGACATTCAGGTTGACTGACAACGAGAAGGCTTCCGTTCTACTTGCCGCTTGGTTCGACACGCTGGCATCCACCCTGGAGAGAGAAGCCAGCCAGATGGCAAAGTTTGAAGCACTGGTCGAGCTCAACAACTTTGGCACCCGCGAGCATCAGGATCGGCGCGACACGTTTTTCGAGGGCGTTGCCAGGGAGGCACGCACTTTGGCCCACCTCGGCCCTGTCGGTGGAGAGTACAACGAGATCTTCAGACATTACCTTGATGCACCGGTGCGCCGCCTGAGCAAGCAGATCAGGCTGGTACAAGAGCATCTCGAGCTCCGGGGCGTAGGAGCAGCGCGTAACACGCCGGTCTTTGTGGCGATCGACGAATGCGTCACGTTTCCACCCGGCTTGCTCGACAGCATCTGTCGTGCCTGGGCTTACATCGGAGAGCTGGAAGACAGGCAACGCCAACCGCCCCGGGAGAGGGAACAACTGGGCAAAAGCGAACCTGAGGATGATGGCAAAAGCGGACGAGAGGATGATCTGGTCTGCTTTTGGCTTCTGCTGTTGAGCACCAATAGCAGCGCCACCACCCTCGTCCGGCCTCAGTCGGAATACAGTTCACTTAGGCATCAGAATGCTGTGCCTTTGCCTACCTTTGTTGGCGTCGGCTTCGACGTGCTTCGGGTGGAGCTGGAACCGCTTAAGATGGCCCTGAACGTCGCTGATCAGACACACATCCAAAAATATGGCCGACCGTTGTGGATCTCGTTGGTCGAAGGCAACTTCTGGCCCACGGCCATGACCAAGCTGATGGGCACGGGCACTTTTGTTCGTGCTAAGCCCACGATCTGCTTCAACGTCCTCGCCTCGCGTCTTGCCCTGCGATACGTTCCCACCCGAGGCGCCGACAACAGTCTGTTTGGGGAACAGGCCACGTTTGCACGCAACGCGGTCGATCGACACATGCGCATCCTCGACAGCGTGGATAGCGATGCCGTTCTCCACATCAGCTCGCCTTCGGAGCCTGTGCTTGCCATCGCCGCGTCGCTTGCCATGATGCCCACGCCCACACAGAATCTCGCCGATACCCCCGTTCCGCTTCAGAAGGCCGCCAACCGCTATGGCTCGATACTGGAGACCGTCAAGAGCATGTGTCTTGCCTCTGCGGATATCGACATTCTCAAGGGCGTCCGTGGCGAGCTGATGGCGCGCCTTTTGTTCATGACCGCCTGGGATGCGGCCAAAGTCAAAGAGCCTGGCTTTCAAACAAGCGAAAACTTGGCTTGGAAGGCTCGGTTGCTTTTGCAGCCCGTTGCGTTGGAGTCAATCTTGGACGAGCTGGTCCAGCTAGACCAAGCAAGCTTCAACACGGTGCACAGCCAGATCGAACGCGTCTGCTCTCGCGTCCGAGATGGATCTCCTGCCGATGCCGACGTGCACGCCTGGACGCATTTTACACACTTTGACATCCTCGAGGTCAAGGTGCAACAGGTCTCTCCCGAATATCTGTGGTACTGTTGGAAGCGGGGTGTGGCCATCCAGATGGCGCATCCTCAGCATGGCGTCGATGGCATCATCCCCGTCTTTGTCGGCGACATCCGTCAACGTTTTGACGAGGGTGCGGGATGGGAAACGGCCACTGGGCTCAGTGACCGCCACGCCAGCGAGGCGCAGGCTGCTCGTCAGATGACGTACATAGCCTGGGAAGCCAAAAATCGTCGGATCACTTCTCCTGGCAAGGCGGATGAAGCTGCCAAGAGAGCTGCACACGCTGGACCGAGGCTCAGGTACGAGCAAGGAGCCGAAGCAGCGCTGACTGACCGCGGCATCCTGACGGTGCTTGCCGACATGGGTGCAAGAGATCAACCAGCCAGGGTGAAAAGGATTGACGAGACCGAGTCGGTGCAGTTGTGGTTACGAGGCATCGGCGGACCGACCAACTACCCGTGTCTCGATACGCTCGGGATCCGCAACGTCGTTGTTGACTTCCTCAGCACTGTGGCCAACCGTGTGGACTACGAGGTCTACAATCGGATCCCTGACCCCATGGACTTGAACTCGGCCACAAACGCCAGCAACGACGACCAAGAAGTTTTGTCAGCTACGATTCAGCCACACGAGGAACACGGACAAGGCTCATCGCCAGACGAACCGATGGAGATTTGACTGGCTGAGCAAGCACACTGTTGAGAACGTACGGCGGGCGAAAGCAGCTAGAATTGCGATAATCGCTAAGAGCTAAGTACATGGCACGACAAAGTAATATATATGTACAGTACATGTCATTCAGTTTTTAAAAAATGTCAGATAGTGCAAATTTGAATCATGCTTCTTCACCACCATCATCCACAAGAATCATCATAGAGTCATCAAATCTTGCTCAAACACCCCCTTGCAGCATGCCATCAGAAACCCCTGGACACAAGCTACTCACTGATGCTCAGAAAACTGCATGCTTATCATTCAGAACAGCTGGATGGAAGCTCCCAAAGATTGCAAGGCATCTGGACCTCAACTATCACACTATATATCAGTTTTTCAAGTGCTATGATGCCTCTGGCAGCAAGGAGAATGCCTACCACACTCATGGGAACCCAAAGTACAGCCCTCAAGCTATCAGGAACATGGTCAGGAGCACTCAGAAGGATGCACAGAACAGGAGGACACCACTCAGGGAGATAGGCAAGCAAAATGGGGGTATGTCAACTAGCACAGTGGGGAGACAGCTCTGGAAGGCTGGGATCAACTGTTACAAAGCCACCAGAGCTCCCCTGCTCTCCCCTGCTAACAAAGCCAAGAGACTGCAGTTTGCTATGGAGCACAGGAACTGGACACTGGAGGATTGGAAGAAGGTGCTTTGGACAGATGAATCTGCAGTGGAGAAACAGGACAGAAGGCACAGGCCTTTGCTTAGGAGACCACAGGAAAAGTATCATCAGGCATGCATTCAGCTTACCACCAGGTCAGGGACAGTCAAAGTGATGGTTTGGGGTAGCTTCATGGGCTTGCAAAAAGGTCCTCTGGTCAGGATGCCATCTGGGAGGATTGACAGCAAGGTATTCATGGATATCATGGAGCAGGAGGTCTTTTGTTGGTTCAAGGGACAGCCAGAGGATACTGTCTGGATGCAGGACAATGCTGCAATCCACAAGAGCACCTACAGTAAGCAGGGGTTTGCATTATATGACATTCAGACCATGTCATGGCCACCTCAGTCACCAGACCTCAATCCCATTGAGAATCTCTGGGCTTACCTCAAGCACAAGCTCCATCAAAGCCCCCCACACCTTTACCTGCTATCAGGAGGACCAGAAACAGTCAAAGATGCAATCTTCCAGGCTCTCCTTGAAGCATGGAACACTATAGAGGAGGATTACCTGTCAAAGCTCCTGGAGAGCATGCCTAGGAGGATGGAGGCTGTAATTCAGGTGAAAGGTGGCCAAACAAAGTACTGATTTGTAGTACATGCACCCCAGCATCCACAGAAAGCATCCCCAAGAGCATAGCAAAGGTTGTGTTGTGAAGTTTCTTTCAATGTTGATGTATGTTGACAGATATATGTGTCACAAAAAAAGCGATTTTCATTTTTTAAAAACTGAATGACACATACTGTACCTGCCAGCTGGCGAGATACTGTGGACTGCGTGTGTCCTAATGAAGTAGAGTGGGTCTTAACGAGGAGAGAGACAATAAAGATGTAAAGAGAGAATAATGGGCGGACGAAAAGGTGGTGGAAATAGAGGTTGTGAAATGTTGGAGAAATTCAACTGTTCCCCTCACCGCCTGAGAAGTCTGCCAAGCTGTTTGGCAGAATGCCCAAGCGCCGTCTGGCGCTGGTGATTGCATGTCTAGATATTGGCTTGGTTAAGAAGTCCGAGAGATTGCAAGCTGTTCATATGTACATGATGTTAACTTCTCCCTCTTGTACTGCATGGCAGAGGAAGTGATAGCGTGTGTCAATATGCTTGAGTTTGGCATGGTGGGCAGGGTCTCTTCTGACCTGAATGCAGCCAGTGTTGTCTGTAAATATCTGCAGGATGATGTCTCCAAATCCCAATCTGCATAGTAGGTACTTGAAGAACAGAGCTTTGCATGATGCCTCAGATGCTGCCACGAATTCTGCTTCTACAGCTGAGAGAGATACACATTTTTGGACATGGGATTTCCATCCCACTAGGCTACCAAAGATTCTAGTGATGGAGCCAGATGTGCTCCTTCATTGGGCATTTGCATCTGAGGCCCAATTCGCATCGGTATATGTTGCAATGATCAGCTCTTCCATGCTAAGTCTGCCCAGGCACAGAACTTCATCCTGCATCTGATTGAGGTATTTTACAACCTTTATAGTGGCCTGCATGGCTTCTTCTGTGGGTTTCGACATGTGTTGAGTGAGGGTGTTGACAGCAAAGCAAATGTCGGGTCTGACAGTGTTGGAGACCCATAAGAGCTTACCCACAAGCATCGGGTATTTGGCTTTGATATCTGGGGCTGGTTGGAATTCTTTAGCTGGCATTGGGATTGTTTCACTCATTGGGCTCCAGGATTTGCCTCCCTTTGGAAGCCATTTGGTGATGATTTCCCTAATGTAGCTGCATTGGTCTAGATCCATAGTGCAGGCTCATTGATCGTGGGTGATTTTCAGCTTCAGGAATTCTTGAGCAGGGCTGTTGTCTGCGATTTTCCACTTTTCAGTGATGGCTCCTTTGACCTGGTCAATGATCGCTCAGCTGGGACCAGTAATGAGCATATCATCCACATATACAGCAATTACCACTTTGGAGTCAGCTGTTCCCCTGAGATATATGCAGGGTGCACATGCCAAGCTGGAGAAGCCTAATTTGCATAGGTGGGTGTCTAATTCAGTATTCCATTCGTGGCCTGATTGCTTAAGGCTGTAGAGGCTCTTGATGAGCTTGTAAACTTTGCCTCTAGGGATGTCCACACCTTCAGGTGGTTTGAGATATATCTCATGGTGGAGGTCTGCATTAAGGTAGGCCTGGGCAACATCGATGGAGTCCAACTCCCAATCTTCATGAGCTGCTATTGTGAGAATCGTGCAGATTGCATCTTGGGGGACCACAGGGGCAAATATCTCATCATAGTCAATGCCAGGGCGCTGCGAGAAGCCTCTGGTGCAGAAACAGGCCTTGAATTTTGTGGGGACCATGTTCGCATCCATCTTGACAGTGAGTACCAACTTGGAGTCCACCAGGTTGGTATTAGGCAGTCTATCGACTATTTCCCATATGCCCATTTTTTCGAGACTGTCCATCTCCGCTTTGATGGCTTCTCTCCAGTGCATTTGATCTTCCCCACTGAGAGCCTCCTTGATGTTGGGGTTCAGATTGCGAGCTGTGGTGATCACATGGGCCTGTGCTTGCCAGGTTGGCATGTTAGACAAATCGGCAAGTGCCCCTTCTCGACACAGCTGTTCTTGTAGGGCTATCATCTCATGTACTTGGGGTAAATGCTTGTCATTCTGCTTGAGCAGCAGAGCCAGGGTAGTCAGGTGTAGCCATGGATGCTTGTTCCAAGTCCTATGGAATTTGTTGAAGTACTGTTGGCTAGTCTGTTGGGAGCGGAGCGAGTTGAAGATCTCCTTTTGGATGCTATCGCTGAGTTCATGGGGGTCTGGTACAGGGCTGCTTGAGGGAGGAGATCTGCCTTCGATCTTGGGAGTACCATTTGTAGTACAGTCGAAGGGCGTTGCTGGTGTGCTTGAGTGTATGTCAATGTTGTCAGATGGTACAGCTTGAAAATGGTCCCCCTCGAAGGCAGAATCTTCTCTATCTGGCCTGTGCAGGTTGTCTAAAGGTTGGGCAAGCTCTTCATCATGTTTGTCTAGCTTGGAATAGCTTAGATCTTCAATGTCAGTGGCATCGCTGTAGAAGATGACATCGGATTCCTTGATTGGCAAGGATTCAGTGTGGTCCTCCCAGCACTGATCCTCCAGAAAGCATACAGAGTTGCTCCAGAATACTGTAGGATTATGGTTGGGTGAGAGCAATTTCCAGCCTTTGTGCTCTTCATCATACCCAACGAGGATTGCTGGGATAGCTGCTTGGTCCAGCTTTTTGCACTTGGCTTTGGGAATATTTGCCCAAGCCAGGCAACCGAATACTCACAGTAGCTTGAATGGTTTGGAAGGGTCCTTGCTGTAGAAGGCTTGATAAGGTACTTTACCTCCCACATCAGGCAGTAGGTTCTTGACGAAGGCTGCAGCTTCAGCGGTGTATGGCCAGAAGGTTTGGGGCAAGCGATGCATCTGCAGCATAGCAACCATCATGGTTCAGATGGTACAAATGGTACGCTCTGCTTTGCCATTCTGTTGGCTGGTATATACTGAGGTTTTCTGCCATTGGAAACCAGCTTTGTTCTGCCAGTGTGCAGCAGCATCTGATACCCATTCGCCACCATTGTTGGAGCGTAGCGTCTGTAGCTTGTGGCCTGTCTGTACTTCAGCATAGACAATCCATTCTTGGAGGACTTGGAGCACATCTGCCTTTGTGCGGAGTGGCTTGATGTATGTGAAGCTCATAGCATCATCAATGGCCACCAGAATACACATGAATTCTGTCTTGGTGGAGAAATGCATTGAGAGGTCGATGTGGACCAGTTCGAGGGGCTGAGTGGCCTTTGCACCAGAACCAGTACCCATCCATGCCTTGGTTGACTTGGTAGCTAGGCAGGTATGGCAACTGAGGGGTTGGTCAGGGTTGAGGCTAGCTCCATATAGTCTTCGCAGTTCGAGACTCTTGTGCTGGCCTGGGTGACCTAGATGAAGGTGCCACATCATGTCCTGGGTAAGCATCGCCTTGCAAGCTGGAGCATAGTTGTCGAAGGTCTCTGGTAGCTCAGCAAGGCTGTTGTCTGTACTAGTGCAGAACGCACTTCCTTGATGCTGGTGCAATTCCCATTGCCTGTGATTTGTACTGACCTTACTTTGTATTGTGGCTCTGTCCGGCCATTCCATGATCATACCATCCTGGTCGAAGTGCACTCATACACCATCATTTACTAAAGCCCATACAGAGACGAGGTTGACACTTGCCTCTGGTACATACAGTACATCTCGAAGATGTACAATATGCCCATTGACTTGTATCTCGGCCTCGCCTCTTGCTACAATTTGAAGCTTGCTCTCACCTGCAGTGTTCACGAAGCCAACACACAGGGTGAGAGAAGAAAGCATTGATTTATCGAAAGTAACATGATCTGTCACATCTGAGTCAATTAACCACACACTGGGTGATGACTCAAGTGACATATGATGGGTGGAAGCGACGGTGCACCAGATTTCCTAGGCGGAATCCTGGGACTGAGTGGGATTGGTCTGCTGACAAGGGTGACAAGGTTGAGGGCATGTGCGATCGAGTTTGAGTGTAAGGGATGATAATTGTCGATCTCGTGAAGCACCTCCAGCACTGCCCTCTATGGCAGATATTGTGGCAGGAGGATTTAAGGAGCTCATCAGGACCTTCCAGCCCTTCAACCATGAACTAGTAGAGCTGTATGACCAAGGCCAATTCAAGCTCAAGGATGGCTTGTGGTACAAGAACAGCTGCTTGGTTGTGCTGAAGGTCACACTGCCTGGCAGGCAGGGTAGCAATGACACCAGGAGTGCAGCCAGGGTATGAGACCAATCTCTATCGGTTGAGCACCTGCACTACATGGTAATGTTGCAGTGCCATGACAGACCAACTGCTGGGCACATTGGGCAAGATGTGACAATGGAGCTAGTGCAATGACATTACTATTGGCCATGCATGGCAGCATGGATAGTGGACTATGTAGCTAGCTGCCCAGTGTGCATGCAATACAAGGCCCCACACCATCAGCTGTACAGCCTTCTGCAACCGTTGTCCACCCCCAAACAACCATGGGAGTCCATCTTGATGGACTTCATCAAAGGCCTGCCACCATTGGAAGGCTACAACTCCATCTTGGTGGTAGTCAATCACCTCACCAAGTTTGCCATCCTGGCACTGACTCACAAGTCTGCAACATCAGGAGACACCACCACACTCTTAGAGACTATGGTCTTCATACATTTCAGCATACTGGACCACATTGTCTCTGACCAAGGATGACAGTTCATATCAGCAACTTGGAAGCGATTCACCACCACACTCAGGATCAACCACTCCCTCAGCATGGCCTATCATCCACAGACCAATGGGCAGACTGAGTGGGTAAACCAAGTCATTGAGCAGTACCTCCGTATGTACTGCAACTATGAACAGGACAACTGGCATGCCTTGTTGGCCATGGCCAAGTTCATATACAACAACACAGTACACAGCAGCATTGGCATATCACCGTTCTTTGCATGTTACAGTTGGAATCCCAAGTCTCACCCAGAGATCCCAAAGCGACTCAGAGTACATGACCTGGGATGGCATGAATGGCTCATGACTGCCAAGGACTGGATCGAGTATCTCCAGGAAGCAATTTGGCAAGCACAAGCATGGACAGTCGAGCAATACAATCACAAGTGCAAGGGTGTGGAATTCAAAGTCAGTGATCTCATTCACATCAACTGCAAGAACTGGAAGACTTGACAACCCAGTCCCAAGCTTGACACCTGCTTTGCTGGCCCCTTCCCTATCCTGGAATGCATCGGCCAGTGAGCATACCACTTACAACTCCCAGCAACCTTCAAAGTGCATGACATTTTCCATGTCTCCATGCTGGAGAAGCAGCCAGCAAGCCAATTGTCAGGGTGCAATGAGCTCCCTGTACAACCACCATTGCACAACGATGAACTGGAGTATGAGGTTGAGCACATCCTTGACTGTCAAACCCATCACAGCCAGCTCCAGTACAAGGTGTTCTGGAAGGGGTATCCTGAGGAACAGGTGACCTGGGAGCCTGCCGAGAACCTCAATTGCCCTGACCTCATCCAGGACTATGAGGTTTCAAGGGGGGGAGGTGTCCCCACTCAAGAATAGGGCCATCTCCTCAGTTTCGTGAAATCAATGTTAACAGCATGTTACAGTCAAACTCATATGAAATTGATGTTAAAAGCAAGTTACAGTTGATCTCACATGAAATTGAGGATTACACAACTTTATCCTCAAACTCAAAAAGGTCAGCCCTGCAGGAGGAAAAGTTGCCAGGAAGGCTCCAGTCTCAAAGTCAAAGCTCATCAGACACTCATGAGGCACATACAAGAGGACAAGGGGAACAGTGGTGGATTTCAAAGGGGATGAACACAGCATGAGAAGAGGACTAATCTACATGTCTACATAGAAGGGCTTGCCATCCTCACCCTCAGGGACCAGCAGAGGGGACAACAGCATGTCCACAGGTGGAGGAGGACCACCAGGGCAAGAGCATGACTCATGGGGCTGGTGCTCACTCATGAGAGTGCTGTTCACCACCATGTACTGGCGCACAGCATGCAAGATGCCAGGGAAGTTGGCATTGTTGAGGCACCAAAGCCAAACCATGGCTGTTGCCCAGTGGTGATCATCAGTGGGTGGGTAGATATGGTCATCATGATGCACCTTGCCCATACCGACCCCCTCAGGCATTGAGAGGTGGGCATGCTCGGTGCCATGCTCATGACACCTGTGCTGCCAGCCTGGGAAGTCACCATGGTAGACAAATGCCAGGTGGCAAGTGATGGACTGATGACAGTGTGCAATCCCTGCAGCATGGCAGTGCACACATGATGCAGGCACATGGCATTGCTGACCCAACAGATCAGCAAACATTGAGGGGAAGCACCTGGGCAACAAAGTCAGGGCAGAAGGTCAGTATGCAAGCTCAACAAGGTCAGTGAGGACAGTGGAACAGGTGACTTATGGAATCTGGAGTGCTGCACAGCACTCACAAGTCCAAGTCAGCCAGGGGGCTGAACCCTCAGTCAGATGCCACATAATGATGTTGCAGAAGTGTCAATCTGCAGCATTGCCCCAAGTGATGGTCCAAAGCTTGGGGTAACAACCAGCTGCATAAAGGATCAGCAGCACTGGAGCCCAGAGTACCTGGGTCCAGGCAGCAATCTTGGCCCAACTCAGAGTGTGGGCCACCAGTGGCAATGGAGAGGGGCAGTGCAGAGGCACCAGGGGAGGAGGTGTGTGCCTACCATTGGAGGGAGTGTCCCTCCACATTACACCTGGGGGAGGAGGTGATGGCACATATGCAGGCATTCCAGGTGTTGCAGGCAAGGCAGGAGCACTGTCTGGGCAAGCCAACTTGGCCTCGTATTCCTCCTGGTGTTCCTTGCTGGGAGCACACATGCCCAGGAAAAGAGGTGTGAGAGAGGGAGTGGGAGGGCCATGCGAGGCCAGCTCCACCAGCAAAGCAGCCATGACTTCCTCAACAGGCATAACAGCTGCCTCAGAAGCAGGTTGAGGTGTCAAAGCACCTGTGGGCTGCCCATGGGCAGAGCCCCTGTCATTGACCGAAGAAGCAGGAGCGGTGGTGCTGATGGTCGAGAGGTCCTGGGCTGCAGAAGCAGCAGGGGAGGCAGATCACTGGTGGTAAAGGGCTGCATGAGGAGCAATAGGAGCTGCTCAACGGTTCGAGTGGCACAGAGGGGGGTTGGATGAGGGGGCTGACATGGTAGATGGCAGCGTAGTGGTAGATGATGATGAGAAGGAGGGAAGAAAAGGAAGGAATGCTGCCAACACCACAAATACAGGCCACCCTTTTCTGTGCAGGCCACAAAGAATTAGGCTCTGAATGGACTTCATTACTTCGCAGGAGCTCAGCTCTGAAAATGGGGGTAATGTCACAGGACATAAAATCGAACTTGAATTGAGATCAATGTTAAATGCATCTTACAGTTGATCTCAGATGAAATCGACATTAAGCAGGCCTTATCATCGATTTTGCCTACAGGGCCATACAACACTGTGGAATGAAAATGACAAGCAACAACTATGACAACACCATCCCAAATGGGTCACAGGTGATCAGCGATGATGTCAGTAGCACCTGGAGGATGCTGTCGATGACCCTAGGCCAACCAGTAACAGCCAGGTAAGGTGCAGGGGCCCCTGCATAGATAGGGGGACCTGCAGGAAGGGAGGAAGAGCTTGACACTGGCTCGAGGCTGTGGAGCTAGCTAGGGGCCACTGGTTAGACACCAGTGACACAAGTCCCAAGGACAGCAGGGCAGGCCCAGACACTGGCCTGACACTGGTGGCAGGATGCTCTGGAGCAACTGCTGCCAGCATATGCACATGCATATATATACACATTCCCTGTACAAGTGGAGAGGTGGGGCCTCATCCACTCTATCATTCATTAACTTGTCAGTACATTTAGTATCTCTATACTCACACTCATTGTCTCGTAGAGTAGCAATCTTAGGCATTGCTACTACTCAGTGTGCTTCCATTCGAGTTGGAGAACATATAGACAGCAGTCAGAACCACCACTGGCGCCACAGGCCTCACCTGTGCAGGCAGAACCTACACTGCAGTCCTGGAACCCACACCAGTACCATTACCTTATGATGATGCTGTCCAGCAGTGCTGTACAAGTCTCTACACCACCCTCAATGATGATGATGCAGCTCAGCAGCATTGTAGGCCTACACTGGGGACAGTTAGCCCACTCCTGTCAAGTGTAGGACACACACCAGGCTACCATGAATGTGCCACATTACCTCTGGATGGAGTGGCAATGGTGGTCAGTTGACATTGAGCATAAGATGCTGTTAACATTGATCTCAAGTGAAATCAATGTTTACTGGCCAATAACCTCAAACTCAAATGAAATCGATGTTTACCTCAAGTTAACCTTGATTTCACATGTCTGGCACATGACCACTGACACTTCTTTGGTGGATCAACACCCTCCATTCTTGGGATGGTGTCTCCCTTCTCCAGCCCTCACCCCTCCTTGTGGAGCATGTCTGGACTGATGCATCCAAGTGCTGCATGATATAATGCAAGGTACTTGCATTACCTTCAACAGACTGCATTGAGTCATGTGACTAAGCATGTGTTAATCTGCAACTTCCATGTCTCCGATAAAGCTCAGTCCTTACTCATGAGCAGTCTCACACACACTCTCATTCCAAACCATCATCTTCATCTTTTGCTGGCCTCAACAGGCAGCGCTTTTTCTTCTTTGGTCCCTTCATTGACTGCTTACTCCACTTCAACTGTTTTGACTTTGGTGACCATTTCAACCTTTCCAACCATCTTGCCCTTTTTCTGTGCTCAACATCCCTCCTTCTCCTTCACCATCACAGCTGCAGCAACTGCTCAGCTTCCTGCTCTCTTTGACCACCTCACATTGCCTCTGTGAGTCAGCTTCATCTTCCAGCAAGCTTTCATGCCCTTCATCCTCAGTTACCTCAAGACTTCCTTCTTCGGCCTCTTCTTTGGCCTCCAGCCTCTTCCTCAGCCTCTGTGGCTCAGCTCACCTCGCTGCTGCCATCCCCCTTTCCATCTGCTTGTTTGGCAGCTCTTGGCCTCCAGCCTTCTCGATCCTCATCAGACCTCTCACAGACCTCTCCTTCCTGCAGCTGTTGCATTCCTGCCTCCTTTCCTTCTCCCCCAGCCTTTTCCCCTCTCCTGCTTCCTTCCTCTCTGCAGTACCCCTTCTGATGAGGGTGGCAGGTCTCAACTAGCCTTGACTGCAAGGCTCAGCCTAGTTTCCCACCATTTGCCTGGTTGCTTGGTGCTGTTGCCTGTTCCCTTCCCCCCTTCCTTGTTTTTCCTTTGTGCTCATCTGACACCCCATTGATCCTGGGCAGAGTGCTCAACAGGCCCTCCAACCTTTGAGGGCAACACAGTCTGGTGGCCTCATGAGCTGCCTGAAATACTGCCAACCTGCGATCCTGGGAGTGGTGCCCCAGTCTACCATAGTCACCATCATGGGGTTGATCACCCATGACCTGCTGCCTTCTCCATTCTCAGTGGCTCAGCATGATTGGCATGGTAATGAAACTGTGCCCAACAGGCCTCTCTTCGCTTAGAGGTATTGCCCCCCTGGCTTGATGCACTGGGAACACCCTCATGCAGTGGCTTTTGCCAGCAAGCGATTGGCTTGTGGGTTCATTCCATCAACTGCTGCCTTGACCCCAGCAGCAGCAGCACCCTTCATCAGTGAACACCATCACTGTCGCTCACCAGCACCAAGACTTGGTCTCATCAAGCACACTATCTCTGATAGTGTTCATCCTGGTCATCTGGTTCTCAGTCAGGTTTGGTGTTTCCTCACACAGCAGTAGCTCTCATGGTGGCTGACAGGTCTTGTATTCGCTGCAAGAATTCCTTTCCCTCCTCTCACTTCATCAGCACCACCAGTCACACCATCAAGACTTGTGCTGGCTGTCATCACCACCCCATTGTGGAGCCTCCTGCTCACAAGTCCCCCTTCTCGAGCGTCTTTACTCCCCACCACTCCCTCTCCCTGCTGGCTACCTCTCTCCCTGGCCACACTCCCTACACCTTGAACCTCCCTGCACCTGCCATGCTTGAGGCCATGCTGGAAGACCAGATCAGTTGTCATTTAGAGTCATGCCTGGATCAGCAATTCAGTGAGCTGCTCATGATGATCCATTCTGCTTCCTCAGCTCCCATTCTGCCTCACCTGAACCTGACCCAGTCCTCTCTTGAGCCCATGACTCAGGTGCCTCCTCTTCCATGCACCTCCCCTGCAGACAGTGAGTCGACTCCCTTGTCTTCCTCTCACTGCTTTCCTTGGGTCCCTGCTGATGTTGTCAATAAGGTTGCACAGGACAAACTCCATCCAGAGGACCTTGTCAAGCTGTACAACCCTGAGTCATGCATCTCGAGAGAGCCTACTTGACCTTCTGGCATTGTCCTCAAGGACAGCCAGCTCACACTTGCTGAAGACTCTGCCAACACCTGTACTTCAGCCTTTGCCAAGGCGATTCCAAACATTGCCACCCTTGCTCAAGTCTGGTTGGCTTACATTGCTATCAGAGTTCATCACACTCGTGATCTTGAGCTGAATGAGGCCTTGCTGTTGCATCTCAAATATTTGATCAACTACAACAGCTCATACTCCTGGTGTGCGATCATCAACTATCACTTTGCAGTCTGTCAGCTTCGTTTTGGTATGGGTGTGGTTCATGAGTGGGTGTTGGCCAACCCCCAGATCCACAGCAGAATCCTCCTCCCCAATCTCAAGGCCAGTTCCTCCTCGGCCTCTATGCATCATGACTCCACCTCTGGTTCATCTCAGCACAGAGGTTCAGGTCACACAAACTGCACTGTCTGCAGTGGCAATGCCAACTTGGCCACTGGCAAGCCCTGCAAGCGCTTCAATGCTGGCCAGTGCAACCCAGGCTGCCCTCGCCCCCATGCCTGCTTCCACAGCCATGGCCCACACCTGATTGGCCATTGCAATGCCTTCGCTGGACCCTCCAAGTCTGGCGATTCCTCCACTGCCATCCCAAAGAAGGTGGCCTAGCTTGGTGAGTCCCTCTCCTCACTCAGGCAGCATGCTCCAGCCTCAGCTCATGCTGCTTCCAATAGCACCACAGCTTGCACTGCTGCCAATAGCACCACAGCCCACTCTGCTGCCAGCAGCATCCTATCCCTCCCCACCCAGCCCACCTGGCTTGGTGCACACTGCACCTCCTTGCCCACACCACTCCTAACAGCACCACAGCTCACACTGCTGCCAATAGCATCCCAGCTTGCACTGCTGCCAATAGCACCACAGCTCATGCCACTGCCAATAGCATCCCCTCCCCATCCATCCTTGGACTTCTTCACCCCTGCTGGCTTTGTTGACATGTCACCTGACCTTGCTTTGACTCTGCTCATGTCTCTACTCACAGGGACCCCACCACTGCCTCACCCCAACACATACTGCAAGCAGCCTATTTTCGACATGCTTGACAACCCTGCAACAGTGGGCATGCTCAACATCCGACACTGGTCTCAATTCTTGGATTTATATCCTGATCAGTCCTTTGCTTCCCAGCTCTGTGGAGCTCTCCAACACAGCATCAGGCTAGGCTACGATGGCCCACTTTGGCATGAATCTCAGCTACATGTCACCAATCTCCCCATGGACACTGAGGATGTCCAACACTTGCACAGAGAGATTGACACCTGGGTCCTCAAGGGACGACTCCAACCTGTGGCTGACCCCCTTGCCATTGGCCTGGTTTGTTCTCTGGTGGGCGTGGTGCTGAAGCTGCACAGCATTAGGCATCGCACCATCTACCACCTTTCTCACCCTTGCAGACCAGGTGCTCATCTGCCATTGGTCAATGCCAGCATTGACCCCTCTTTCATCTCCATCTGCTACAAGAGCCTGGATATCGTCATGGTGTTCATCCATGACAATCCTGGTGCCTCGCTGTGGAAAGCTGACCTCGAGGATGCATTTCATCACATCATTGTTGCCAGCAGTGATGCCCACCTTATGGGCATCCATTTTGAGGACCAGTACTTTCAGGAGTGTGCCCTTGCTTTCAGCAGCCACTCCTCACTGTTCCTTTTTAATCTCTTTGCTGAGTTTCTGCACTGGCTCACATCCTTTGCCTTGCAGTCTCTCTCGCCCACACTGATGTCCCATTCCAGTGTCTCCCACTATCTAGATGATTTCTTCGGTGCTTCTGCATCTCACACTAGTCCAGACATGCTGATCCAGGTTCTGAGCCTTGTTGCTGCAGTGCTTGGCTTCTGCTTGAGCTGGAAGAAGACTGTCTGGCATACTTCCTGCTTGGAGATCTTGGGCATGGAGCTGGACTCGGTTGCCCAGACAGCCTCCATCACTGATGAGTGCCACCTTCACATCTTGCATCTGTGCTCTCGCATCCTTGACAAAGGTCATGCCTCCCTGCTGGGACTTCAGCAGGTCACAGGCCACCTCCAGTTCATCACATGAGTTGTCCCCCATGGCCATGCTTTCCTCCACCAGCTCTATGATGCCATGCATGCACACTATCAGGCCCCCTTTGGCTGTCACATCAGCAAGGCTACTCATGCAGAGCTGACTTGGTGGGTCTCAACTCTCAGCTCCTGGGACAGTGTTTCCCTCCTTCAACCCTCACTGCTCCTGGTTGAGCATATCTGGACAGATGCATCCAAGCGCTGCATTGGCACTCACCTTGGCACCATGGAGCACCCTACTGCTGCATTCTCATGGGAGCTGTCTCGTCATCACTGCAGGAAGGATATTCGCTTCTTGGAAGCACTGGCTGTGCTCGAGGCCTTACATCGTTTCTCTCCCTCTTGGACTGGTCCTCATCATGTCGTTGTCCATGTTGACAAAGAGAATGTTGAGTTCAGTCTCTGCAAGGGCTCTGTTCACAACCCCTCCACCCAGGTCCTCTTTTGCACTATCTTCACTCTGTGCTTGCAGCAGCATATTGACTTGGTTCCTGTTCATGTGCCATCTGAGGCCAACACTCTCACTGATGCCTTATCTCGATGCCATTTCACCTTTATCCAACAGCATTTTCCTCATGCCTTCTCCCTCCTGCACTTCAACATTGGCAGGACACCAGCACCCAGCCCCCAGCCTCCTTTGCTAGCGCTGCCAGTGTCTCCCCTCGCACTGCTCTCCTCCTCTGGAATGGCCTCACCTCCAGCACTCATGCATGCTCTTCCAAGGTGTGCTGTGACTTCATCCATTTCGCCACCTCCCTTGGTTGGGTTGACCCCTTCCCTGCCCCTGAGCCTCTGCTCCTCGAGTGGGCTGCTCACTACCATGCTGCAGGCAAGAGCTATGGCATGCTCAAGCATGACCTCACCATCCTTAAGTCCTGGCATATTGACCTCAGTCTCTCTACAGCTGCTTTCAACTCCAAGCGCCTGGCCAGGGTTGTGCAAGGGTACAGGCAGGTTGTTGGTGATCCCCTCCCCTCCATGAAACTGCCCATCACCCTCCTGCTCCTGCAGCAGATCCTCCATGCGCTCCCAGGCATCTGCACTTCCCAGCATGACTGGCACATGTTTCGCACAGCTTTCTGCCTTGCCTTCGCTTGCTTCTTGCACTCCAGCAAGCTCACTTGGGAAGTGCAAGGCTCCCATGTCCTCACCATTGGTTCTGTCACATTTGCCCCTGATCGGTCCTCTGTCACCATCCTCCTTCCAGCCAGCAAGACTGACCTGTTCCAGCAGGGTGCCATGCTCATGGCACCTGCTGTTCCACTCAGTGCATGTGCCATCTCAGCCCTTGCTGTCATCTGTGAGTCCTGCTCTCCTTCTGCACCCCTCTTCCTCCTGGAAGGTGACCAGCCCTTCAACCACCACTTGGTTGTCAGCATGCTTCAGTGCTGCCTTGAGGTGTGCAGCATCCCCTCTTCATCATACTCCAGCCACTCCTTCCATCAGGGTGCTGCCACCTGGGCCACCTCTAATGGTGTCGATGCTGACACCATCCATGGTCTTGGGTGTTGGTGCAGTGACTGCTTTCAACAGTATGTTGACAGGTCAGCTGCTGAATGGGCTGCCACCACCAGGGCTGCCCTCTATGCTAACGCCTCTGCCCCCTTCTGCCCTGCCACCATTGCCTGGCACGACTTTTGATCATTCCAATTGCCTTCCTCTGTTGGGGTCATCTCTTGCTACTCTCCAGCCTGGGCTTGCAACCATTACACCATATGGTACACTGCTTGCACACCATGTGGCCATGGCTGGGAGCTCGCAAGCGACTCAACTGAGTTAGGCAATCAATGATTTATTAAATGTTCCTGGTTTGTCTTTGGTGTGCTTGGCATGTGGCTGGTAGGATGTTGATCAGTGTGCATTGGGGTAGCATGGCTCACCCCTCTGCCATCTTCTCCAAGGAGCTCTCCCATTGACACTGCCAGAAGGATATCTGCTTCCTCAAGGCCCTGGCAGTCCTTGAAGCCCTTTGCTGATTCTCACCATCCTGGTCTGACAGTGCGGAAGGATTTCGCTTGCTTCAACGTGTCGTCTCGGCCGAGTAAAAATACTCACACGTGTACACAAAGCGCTCAGTTTTCCACTGCGGTGCCATCCTTCTCACCATCATCTTCTTGACTCACTGCCACTGTAGGCAGTGTGTTTTTTTTTGTTGCACGCTCTCTTTTTTTTTTTTTCTTCGTCAGGCGGCCTCCCCTGGCACCCGCCTCTCCTCAAGTTTCGCCTCCTCTCGAGTTTCGCTCCTCAAGCTCGTCTCTCCTCAAGCTTCGGCCCCTGCGCGGCCCCCCTTCCTTTTCTTGGCCACCACCCTCTCTGCGACGGTCGTTCCTCCCCCCCCCTCTGCGACCGCTGCCCATCTCGCTCCCTTGATCCGAGCGGGCGACAGGCCCTCCGACACTGAGGGTAACGTGGCGCACTGGCTTGGCGAGCAGTGCTATACGCCACCAGCACGCCGGCGCTGGAGTTGTGCCCAGCGTCCCAGCATTGCCGCACCTGAGGGTTGATCGCCGAAGGCTGCATCCATCTCCTGCGGCTCACCACGATTGGTTCGGTAACGAAACCGAGCCCAGCAGGCCCTGCACTAGGGTAACTCGCCCCTGGCTTGACGCCCCAGGAACACCCTCGTGTGGTGGCCACCGTGCAATACGGTGCGCTTGTGCGACTTGCTCACGTCTTACCATCGCCTTCGCCCACGGCGCCAAGCATTGGGAACCCCAGCGGGCGGCACCAGGACTTCTCATACCTGGTGTCTCGACATCGCCGTCACCTTTCACGGCGAACACCTTGCGTTGGGGGCCCTAACCACGCTCAACAAGGTTGTCAACGGGGCTCGACGTGCTCAAACACGCCGACTCATCCACTGGCTGGTCCCCAGTGGCGACAGGCACCGTCAACTCTACGGTGTAACACCATCCTCGCGTAGCTCGGCGAGCGCAAGCATTGGTCCGACGAGCGGGCAGTGACGTCGTCCCACTGCTGTCGCCTGTGCATCTCGCGTAGTGGCCTGGCGAGCCCTCACGAGCTCTCCACCGGTTTCTCTGGTCGTTCGCGACCCCTCTGCTCTGCGACCCTGTGTTGATTCGCCTGGCACGCAATCACACTCGCTCTCCAGGGCTTTCCCTCATGGCGGCGACAAGGACCTGCATTCGCTGCAAGTCGTCCTTCCCGCCTTCTCACTTTGTCGGCGCCCGTGGCGGGCCTGTCAAGCGCTGTGCTTCGTGCCGCAATACAACGCCTGTGGCACCGCCTTCTCCGGCACCCCACGCCTCGCCCAGCCCGCGTCCCCCTCCTCGCCGGCGTTCGCTCTCACCGCCGGTCACCCCCTCCTCCCCACTCTCGGGTCACGCCGATCGTGGTCCTGGCGCCTTTGCCTCTGCTGCATCGGTCTCAGCCCTCGAGGAGCGTTTTGGCCGTCTTGAGCAACGCCTGGACAGTCAACTAGGCGAGCTTCTCAACGCCGTTCGAGCGGTTCAGGCCCCTTCGTTGGCGCCGGTCACCCAGCCAGCCCTACCCCTCTCCTCGCCGGCTCCTCCAGGCTCTCACCAACCTCAAGCCTTTCCAGCAGTTGCGTCGGCACTCCCCGCTGCTGGTCCACAATCCGTCACAGCAGGTGAGTCGCCCCCGCTCTCCATTTCACGCTGCTTTGCCTGGGTCCCGCCCGACGTCGTCAGCCTGGTCGAGCGCGACCAGCTCAAGCCGGAGCAGCTAGTCAAGCTCCGCAACCCGGAGTCTAGGGTCTCCAAGGAGCCAGCTCGTCCTTCTGGCTTCACTCTGGAGGCCGGCCAACTCACTCTGGTGGAAGACACGGTGGATTCTCGTACGTCCGCCTTCGTCAAGGCCATTCCTAACATTGCTGCCCTTGCGCAGGTCTGGTTGGTCTACATTGCCATCCGCGTGCGCCATACAGGCAGCTTTGACCTCAACGACGCACTCCTTGCTCACCTCGAGCATCTCATTGAGTGCGACCACCTCTACACCTGGCGTGCCGTCGCAGACTATCATCTCGCAGTCTGCCGTAAGAGATTTGGCACCTCAGCTGTTCAGGAGTGGGCGTCGTACGACCCCCATATCAGCAGTCGGGTTCTCTACCCGTTCCTGAAGCCGACCCCACCCCCTTCGTCGTCCTCCACCCGTGGCAGCTCCAGCGCCAGCTCCCGCCCACAACACGCCACGTGGCCTAGTCGCCCTACCCGCGTGGCGCCCATCACCACCTCCGAGCCCTGTAACCGGTTCAACGCCGGTATCACTTGCTCCGGGTGTACGCGCCCTCACACTTGCATCAACTGTAAGGGCGCTCACCCTCTTGGCCAGTGCACCGCTTTCGCTGGCAAGCCCATTGCCAACCTGCCTGCCAAGAAGACATCTTGATGGTGAGTACACGCTCTCACTCAGGCGATTTGTTGCCGCGGCAGGCACCGCCGTCAAGCGTGCCCTTCAGGTCTGGGCCCCCTCCAACATCCCCTTCGTGGCCCTCACCGCCCTCAATGGTGTCCAGCTGGCCTGCACAGCCTTCAACCGTGCCTTTTAGTTGGTCTGCGACACCCTCAACGTCTGCTCCTGTGCCTGCACCGCCGTCAAGCGTGCCTGCCTCCCCTTGGCCCACGGCGCCACCGGTGTCGCCCCCTAGGTCCGGAACACCTCCAACGTCCACCTCTAGGCCTGCACCGCATCCAAGTGTGTCTCCGACGGCTCTGGCCTCCCTCGCCCCTGGTATTGTGGACATTTCGCCTGACCTTGCTGTCCACACCCTGCTTCCTTTGCTGGTGGGCCCCTCACCACCCCCACGGCCCAACACGTCCTGCGACCAGCCCATCTTCGATGCCGCAGATGTCCCTGCCACCGTTGGGACGCTCAAGCTCCAGCACTGGTCTCCATTCCTGGACCTCTACCCAGACCAGACTTTTGCTGCCCAGCTGCGCGGTGCTCTCCGTCATGGGGTCAAGCTTGGCTACGATGGACCTCTACACTCCACCGCACGCCTTGACGTGGCCAACTTGCCCATGACCTCGGATGACGTCCAGCATTTGCGTCGTGAGATTGACACTCGCCTGCAGGAAGGCCGCCTCCGGCTAGTCACCGACCCCTGCGGCATCCAGCTCGTCTGCTCTCCTGTCGGTGTGGTCCCCAAGCCCCACAGCGACAAGCTGCGAACAATCTATCACCTCTCTCACCCTCGCAAGCCTGGCTCTCGCCTGCCATCCATCAATGATGGCATCAGCACCTCCTTTGTCACCATCCACTACGAGAACCTGGACGCCATCATGGATTTTGTTCGCTCACATCCTGGCGCCTCTCTGTGGAAAGCAGACCTGGAGGATGCTTTCAGGCACGTCATCGTGGCTGAGTCTGACACCAGACTCATGGGCATCCACGTCGACGGTCAGTACTACCAGGAATGTGCGCTGGCGTTTGGCAGCCGCTCGTCGCCATTCCTCTTCAACCTCTTTGCCGAGTTCCTGCACTGGCTCACTTCCTATGCCCTGCAGGCTGTGTCACCGTCGTCGACATCGCATTCCGATGTGTCACACTACCTAGATGACTTCTTTGGCGCATCAGACGCCTCTGTCGCCGCCGCCACACCGGTCCAAGTGCTCAGCCTCGCCGCGGCAGCACTTGGTTTCAGGATCAGCCACAAGAAGACAGTCTGGGACACCACCAAGCTCGAGATCCTGGGCATTGAGCTCGACTCGATGGCCCAGACTGCTTCCATCACTCCACACCGCCGCCAGCGCATCCTGCAGCTGTGCTCACGCCTTGTCGACAGGGGTCGCGCCTCCCTGCTGGAACTTCAGCAGGTTGCAGGCCACCTTCAATTCGTCACACGCATTGCCCCTCATGGTCGAGCTTTTCTTCGCCGACTTTATGATGGTGTGCGTGCGCATTACAAGGCTCCCTTTGGTCGCCGGCTCAGCAAGGCCACCCGCGCTGAGCTGCTGTGGTGGATCGACACCCTCCGCTCTTGGGATGGCGTCTCCCTCCTCCAACCCTCTCCGCTCCTCGTGGAGCATATCTGGACCGACGCCTCCAAGCGCTGTATTGGTGGTCACCTGGGCAGCTTGGAGCAACCCTCTGCTGTTTTCTCCCATGAGCTCTCTCGCCGCCACCGCCGCAAGGACATCCGCTTCTTAGAGGCCCTCGCTGTCCTCGAGGCTCTACGCCGTTTCTCACCTCTCTGGAGTGGCCATCGCTGTGTCGTTGTCCATGTGGACAACGAGAACGTCGAATATGGCCTGCGGAAAGGCTCTATCCGGGACCCTCAGACCCAGGTCCTGTTCCGCGAGATTTTCTCGCTGTGCCTGCAGCGGCACATCGATCTGGTCCCTGTCCGTGTCAGCTCTGAGGCTAACGTGCTTGCTGATGCCCTTTCTCGCCGCCGTTTCGCCTTCATACAGCAACATTACCCCCTCGCCTTTGCTCTGTTGCAGTTCCGCCACCCGCGCCCTTCCTCCAGGCTGCCAGCCTCTCCTTCCAAGCTGCCCTCCTCCTCTGGAACGGCCTTGCCCCTGGCACCCGCGCTCGCACAGCGACCGTTTGCGATGACTATGTCTCCTTTGCCACCACCACCCTCCACCTTGCCAGCCCCTTCCCTGCCTCGACCACCTCCCTCATCGAGTGGGTGGCTCACCACCACACGGCCGGGAAGTCTTACAACACTCTCAAGCGTGACCTCGCTGTGCTCAAGTCTTGGCACATCGACCTTGGCCTCTCCACTGCTGCCTTCACCTCTGAGCGCTTGGAGCGTGCTGTCCGTGGTTTCAAACGGCTCGTTGGCGATCCCCTCCCCACTGCCAAGCTGCCCATCACCCTCCCGCTCTTGCGGCAGCTCATCCGGGTCCTCCCCACCGTCTGCCCCTCGGCTCATGACCGCCGCATGTACCGAGCAGCATTCTGCCTCGCCTTTGCCTGTTTCCTCCGTGCTGGTGAGCTCACTTGGGAAGCGCAAAGCCCCAGCGCCAATGTGCTCACCGTCGCCTCGGTCTCTTTTGCCAGCAATGGCTCCTTCGCCACCATCACCCTCCCGGCCAGCAAGACTGACCCGTTTCGGCAGGGTGTCTCCCTCACAGCACCAGCTGTCTTGCTCAGCACTTGCGCCGTTGCTGCCCTCCGTGTCATCTGCCAAGGCAGGGTGCCTCATGAGCCCCTCTTCGTGCTGGAGAACCACCAACCCTTTGGCCGGGGCCCCTTCGTCGCCATGCTCCGCCGCTGCCTTGCGGCCTGTGGCATCTCCCCGGCGGCGTACTCTGGCCACTCTTTCCGCCGAGGCGCTGCCACCTGGGCCGCCTCCAACGGTGTTGATGATGACACCATCCGGGGCCTTGGTCGCTGGCGCAGCGACTGTTTCCGCCGCTATGTTGACCGATCAGCTGCAGATCGTGCCGCCACCACTAAGGCGGCTTTGTACTCCAACTCCTCGGCCCCTCTGCGCCTCGACACCGTCGCCTGGCGTGACCTGTGACTCCTTTCCCTTGCCTTTCTCTGTGGGCTCGCCTGTCGTTGCCCAGCCTCAGCTCATGACCATCACACCATGCGGTACGCCACTCGCACACCATGTGGCCGCAGCTGGGAGCTCGCAAGCGACTCCCCAGAGTTAGGCAATCAATTTATTTCTTACATTCCTAGTCACATCCATTCTAATAGCATCACAGTGTTGAGTATTGAGGATGCAGCCGAACTTCACGTTGATGACAGTGCGGAAGGATTTCGCTTGCTTCAACGTGTCGTCTCGGCCGAGTAAAAATACTCACACGTGTACACAAAGCGCTCAGTTTTCCACTGCGGTGCCATCCTTCTCACCATCATCTTCTTGACTCACTGCCACTGTAGGCAGTGTGTTTTTTTTTGTTGCCCCTGCCCTCCCGTCCCTTGATTTATGCCACGTCCTTTTATGTTGTTAGGTCTCATGCACCCTCTGCCTCCGCTTTCAGGCGACGCTCGACCATCTGTGCCTCTTACGGCCGCAGCTGGGAGCTCGCAAGCGACTCCCCAGAGTTAGGCAATCAATTTATTTCTTACATTCCTAGTCACATCCATTCTAATAGCATCACAGTGTTGAGTATTGAGGATGCAGCCGAACTTCACGTTGATGGCCATCATTGCAACATTGTGCACATCAACAATGAGAATGTGGAATACAGTCTCTGTAAGGGCTCCATCCAGGACCCTCAGACTCAGTCCCTCTTTTGGGAGTTCTTCACCCTGTGCCTGAAGTGGCAGATCAGCTTGGTGCCCATTCACATCACATCTGAGGTGAACATTCTTGCTGATGCCTTATCTCACCACCATTTCTCCTTCATACAGCACCAGTTCCTGCAGGCCTTTGCCCTCCTCCAG
Organism: Ustilago lituana; assembly: GCA_928869825.1. NCBI lineage: Eukaryota > Fungi > Basidiomycota > Ustilaginomycetes > Ustilaginales > Ustilaginaceae > Ustilago > Ustilago lituana. The sequence goes on from CAKMYA010000030.1 coordinate 341,149, forward strand.
TTCAACAGGCCTGCAGCACACACTTTGTCAAAGCCATTGGCCTCTCCTCAACCATGGCCTTCCTTCTCTGGAATGGCCTTGCCACCACCACACACACTCACTCCATTGCCATGTGTCACAACTTCACCACCTTTGCCACTGCTCTCCATGTTGCCAACCCCTTCCCAGCCTCACCATTCATGCTCATCGAGTGGGTGGCTCACCACCATGCATCTGGGAAGACATACAACATGCTCAAATGAGACCTCTCTGTGCTCAAGTCCTGGCACATTGACCTCAGTCTCTCCACTTCAGCATTCAACTCTGCCCACCTTGAACATGTTGTCCATGGGCTCAAGCAAGTTGTGGGTGATCCCCTCCCCACCACCAAGCTGCCTATCACCCTGCCTCTCTTACAGCAGCTTGTGTGTGCCCTCCCCTCTGCCTGTGCATCCAAGCATGACTCTCATATGTTCCATGCTGCCTTCTGTCTCACCTTTGCCTGCTTCCTCTGCACTGGTGAGCTCACTTGGGAAGTGCAAGGCCCCAACATGCTCACCATGTCCACTGTCTCCTTTGCTGATGACTTCTCATATGCAACCCTCACATTGCCAGCCAGCAAGATGGACCCCTTCCAGCAAGGGGTTACCCTCACTGTCCTGGCTGTCCCCCTCAGCATGTGTGCTGTGTCTGCTCTCCACACCCTATGCCAGCACTGAGCTGCCTGTGCACCCCTCTTTGAGCTTGAAGGGGGTTGATGTTATGCTTGTGGGGTCTGGAAACCTCAGGCTCACTGGGTACAGTGATGTTGGTAGTGGCCATGGGCAGGTTATCAGGCACAGTGGTGTCCAATACATCACTGGCAGGCTGGAAGGATTCCAGTAATGCTAAGATTGTCTGGTATTCCACCTACTAAGTGAGTAGAGTAAAATACAATTGATGAAGTCAGGAGGGAAGGGGCCTGGCTATCTGGCTGGGGCCTAAATACTCTCTGGTCAATTGCTGCAGTTGGTCAACCCCCCCACCAGGACCAATGCAGCCTGTGGCAGTCACTGCAGCTGATCACAGACCCAAAGCTCTCTCATCTTGCACTCAGCTGGGTCTGCCAATCTCATCACACTCATCAGGTTTCTGCTGCCCTGATCAGGTGTGGACCACCTCCACCAGGTCAGTGGTGACCATGTCATAACATTACCCCCCAAGTTAGGTGCACATCCCCATCACCTGGTACCTCATTTGCCCCTTCACCCAGCAGACCAAACTGTTATGACATGGTTCCCACCAACCCAGTGGAGGGGGTCTGTGCCTGATCATGGCAGCAGAAACCCAATGAGTAGTGAGGTTTTGGTATGCCTCTTACTTGTGCGTTTCGAGCTTGGCAAAGCCATCTTGCTCACTTTGGATGCATGTGTGCATAAGCGAGGTCCATATGACCCATTTGGATTCGTCTTACAACTACTTTCTGTTAGGTGAACTGTGTATGTAAGTAGAATGAGAAGCGTTAGACACATCTCACCATGATTGTGTGGTTTTAGCTAGAATGTAACATGTTGGGCAACGTTCTTGATTACAAAGCATGTGTGGTATGTGAAACTAAAGTCTACATTGAGAGAGAACCACTGAAACCGTCGAAACCATGGATGGCAGTAGTACTACCATCATCTGTATCCTTACCCTGCACTTTCTGTAACCTTATCTCTGTTTATCCAGTGCATCTGCCAGGCACCAGACACTGTCCATGCGATCATGCAAGTCGAAGACTCCAGCACATCATATCTACAGTCTGTGCCTGCTCGCAATGATGACCACTACCACCAACTGTACAGAGCTCATTGGTGACCTATGAGCCCGATATTCACAACTCGTACATATTTGCTGACTAAGACATGTCATGTGAATGGAAAAAATTTTCAAATTCTGCACCTGCATCCTGAACTGAGTAAGACTGAGCTCATGACCATCTGACTCTCTTCCAAACCACCACCACCACCACCATCTCACATAGTTCAGCAAATGAACTGTGTGAGATAGACATTTCTCAACCAAAACCTCTCTAGTGTGAGGAGATCAGCAGACCCAGCTGAGTGGGAGATGAGGGAGCTCTGGGTCCAAGATCAACTGCAGCAACTGCCACAGGCCACATCAACCCCAGTGGGGGGTTAACCAACTGCAGCAATTGACCAGAGGGTATTTAGGCCCCAGCCAGATAGCCAGGCCCCTTCCCTCCTGACTTCATCAATTGTATTTTACTCTACTCACTTAGTAGGTGGAATACCAGACAATCTTAGCATTACTGGAATCCTTCCAGCCTGCCAGTGATGTATTGGACACCACTGTGCCTGATAACCTGCCCATGGCCACTACCAACATCACTGTACCCAGTGAGCCTGAGGTTTCCAGACCCCACAAGCATAACATTACAATCGACCTCCCTGTCACTGATGAGCCTGCCAACAATCATTCACCATGTGAACTCAAAGTCACAGCACTTCTCAGCTGCCCAGTCCCAGAGAGAGTCCTGGTGAGCTCTCATCAGAGTCTGGCAGTGATGCCTGGCCCAAGGATGGGCTGGTGGCTGCTATTGGTGGCCTCTGACACCTCATGGTCAACCTGACCCAGGAGATTCACCTGCTGAGGGAGACTCACAGCACCAAGCCTGCTGTCAGTGGTTGTGCACCAGACATGTGAAATCGATGTTAACTCAAGATAAATGTCGATTTTGTTTGAGTTTGAGGTTAACAGCCAGTAAACATCGATTTCACTTGAGATTGACATTAACTGCATCTTATGTTCAATGTCAACTGACCGCCATTGCCACTCCATTCAGAGGTAATGCAGCATGTTCATGGTAGCCAGGTGTGTGACCTACACTTGACAGGAGTGGGCTAACTGTCCTTGTGTAGGTATGTGGCATGGATGAACTGCACCACCATTGTTGGAGATGTTGCTTGAGGCTGTACAATGCCAATAGTCAGTGTCATCATATAGTAATGGTACTGGTGGAGGTTCCAGGACTGCAGTGTAGGTTCCACCTGCACAGGTGAGGCCTGTGGCACCAGTGGTGGTTCTGACTGCTGTCTATATGTTCTCCAACTCGAATGGAAGCACACTGAGTAGTAGCAATGCCTAAGATTGCTACTCTACGAGACAATGAGTGTGAGTATAGAGATACTAAATGTACTGACAAGTTAATGAATGATAGAGTGGATGAGGCCCCACCTCTCCACTTGTACAGGGAATGTGTATATATATGCATGTGTGTATGCTGGCAGTGGTTGCTCCAGAGTGTCCCACTGCCAGTGTCAGGCCAGTGTCAGGGCCTACCCTGCTGTCCTTGACTCATCACTGGTCTCCAACTGGTACCTCTTCGCTAGCTCCATGGCCTTGAGCCAGTGTTGCGCTCTTCATCCCTTCCTGCAGGTCCCCCCTTTCTTCGCAGGGGCCCCTGCACCTCACCCAGCCATTACTGGTTGGCCTAGGGTCATTGACAGCATCCTCCAGGTGCTGCCAACATCATCGCTGATCACCCTCAACCCCTTTGGGGTGGTGCAGTCATAGTTGTTGCTTGTCATTTTCGTTCCACAGCATCGTACGGCCCTGTAGGTGAAATCGATGATAAGGCCTGCTTAACATCGATTTCATCTGAGATCGACTGTAAGATGCATTTAACATCGATCTCAATTCGAGTTCGATTTTATGTCCTGTGACATTACCCCCATTTTCAGAGCTGAGCTCCTGCGAAGTAATGAAGTCTGTCCAGAGCCTATTTCTTCACAGCCTGTGCAGAAAAGGGTGGCCTGTATTTGTGGTGTTGGGTGGAGCTTCTACCCCTTCTTTCTTCCTGCTCATCATCATCCTTCTACACTGCCAGTTACCATGTCAGCTCCTCCATCCAACCCTCCTCTGCACCACTCAAACCATCGAGCAGCTCCTATCACTCCTCATGCAGCCCTTTACCACTGGCAATCCACCTCCCCTGCTGCTCCTGCAGCTCAGGTTCCATCAGCCATTGGTGATGCTGCACCTATCTCGGTGCAGTCAGTGGGTGCTGGCCCTAACCCCTCTGGTGATGATACAGGCTCCACCATCGGGCAGCCCATGGATCCTGCAGTGCCACTTACCACTTCCAAGGTGGCTGTCATGCCTGTTGAGGAAGCTGTGGCTGCCTCATTGGTGGAACTGGCCTCCCATGGCCCTCCTACTTCCGCCCTCGAGCCTCTCTTCCTGGGCATTCGCCCTCCCAGCGAGGAGCACCAAGAGGGCTATGAAAACGAGTTGGCTCATTCCGATAGCATTCCCACATCTCCTGTGGCACCTGGGATGCCTGCATATGCTCCTCCACCCCCTCCTCCAGGTGCAATGTGGAGGGATACCCCCTCCAATGGCAGGCACACACCACCTCCTCTGGTGCCACTGCACCACCCTTCCCCTTCACCACCAGTGGCCCATACTCCCAGTTGGGCTGAGATCGCTGCCTGGACCCAGGTACTTTGGGCACCAGTGCTGCTGATCCAATATGCAGCTGGCCATTACCCCAAGCTTTGGACCATCACTCAGGGTGATGCTGCAGATCAGCACATCCACAACATCATCATGTGGCACCTGACTGAGGGCTCAGCCCCTTGGCTGACTTGGACTTGTGAGTGCTGTGCAGCACTCCAGATTCCGTAAGTTGTCTTTGCTGCTGTTCCTTGCTGACCTTATTGAGCTTGTGTACAGACCTTCTGCCTTGACTTTGCCAGGTGCTTTCCTTCGATGTTTGCTGATCTGCTGGGTTGGTGCTGCTGTGTGCCTGCATTGTGCATGCACTGCCATGCTGTGGGAATTGTGCACTGCCATTGGTCTGTCGCTCACCACCCAGTGTTCATCTACTGTGGTGACTTCCCAGGCTGGCAGCATGGGTGCCATGAGCATGGCACCAAGCATGCCCACCTTGTGACATCGGAGGGGGTTGGCATGGGTAAGGTGCATCACAATGATCATGTCTACCCACCCACCAATGATCGCCACTGGGCTACAGCCATGGTGTGGCTCTGGCACCTTGATGATGCCAACTTTCCTGGCATCTTGCATGCCATGCACCAGTACATGGTGGCCAACAGCACTCTCATGAGTGAGTGCCAGTCCCATGAGTCATGCTCTTGCCCTGGTGGCCCTCCGCTGCCCATTGACATGCCATTGTCTCCCCTGCCAGTCCCTGAGGGTGAGGATGGTGAGCCCTTCTACATCGACATGTAGAATAGTCCTCTTCTCATGCTGTGTTTGTCCCCTCTGAAATCCACTGCTGTTCCCCTTGTCCTCTTGTATGTGCCTTGTGAGTGTCTGAGGAGCTTTGACACTGAGATTGGAGCCTTCCTGGCAACTTTTCCTCCTGCAGGGCTGACCTTTTTGAAATCGAGGATAAAGTCATGTAATCCTCAATTTCATGTGAGATCAACTGTAACTTGCTTTTAATGTCGATTTCATATGAGTTCGACTGTAACACACTGTTAATGTCGATTTTGTGAAACTGAGGAGATGGCCCTATTCTTGAGTGGGGACACCTCCCCCCCTTGAAACCTCATAGTCCTGGATGAGGTCAGGGCAATTGAGGTTCTTGGCAGGCTCCCAGGTTGCCTGTTCCTCAGGATAGCCCTTCCAGAACACCTTATATTGGAGCTGGCTGTGATGGATTTGGCAGTTGAGGATGTGCTCAACCTCATACTCCAGCTCATCATCATGCAGTGGTGGGTGCACAGGGAGTTCGGTGCACCCTGCCAATTGGCTTGCTGGCTGCTTCTCCAGCATGGAGACATGGAGAATGTCATGCACTTTGAAGGTTGCTGGGAGTTGTAAGCGGTATGCTCACCGGCCAATGCATTCCAGGATGGGGAAGGGGCCAGCAAAGCAGGTGTCAAGCTTGGGACTGGGTTGTCAAGTCTTCCAGTTCTTGCAGTTGATGTGAATGAGATCACTGACTTTGAATTCCACATCCTTGTGCTTATGATTGTATTGCTTGACTGTCCATGCTTGTGCTTGCCAAATGGCTTCCTGAAGGTATGCGATCTGGTCCTTGGCAGTCATGAGCCATTCATGCCATCCCAGGTCATGTACTCCAAGCTGCTCTGGGATCTCCAGGTGAGATTTGGGATTCCAGCTGTAGCACACAAAGAAAGGTGATATGCCAATGCTGCTGTGTACCATGTTGTTGTATATGAACTCAGCCATGGCCAACAAGGCATGCCAGTTGTCCTGTTCATAGTTGCAGTACATACAGAGGTACTGTTCAACCACTTGGTTTACCTGTTTGGTCTGTCCATCGGTTTGTGGATGGTAGGCTGTGCTGAGGGAGTGGTTGACACCAAGGGTGGCAGTGAATGTCTTCCAGGCTGCTGATATGAACTGCTGTCCTCGATCAGAGACAATGTGGTCTGGTGCACCGAAACATACAAAGACTGTGGCCTCTAAGAGTTTGGCAGTGTCCTCCGAGGTTGCCAACTTATGTGTCAGTGCTAGGATGGCGAACTTGGTCAGATGGTCAACCATGACTAGGATCGAATCGTGGCCTTCTGAAGGCAGCAGTCCTTCGATGAAGTCCATGGAGATCGAGCCCCAAGGCTGCTTGGGTGTGGACAATGGTTGCAAAAGGCCATACAGTCAATGGCATGGGGCCTTGTATCGAGCACACACTGGGCAGCTAGCTACATAGTCTGTGATCCACACAGCCATGCTTGGCCAGTAGTAGTGTCATTGTGCTAGCTCCAGCATAGCATCATGCCTGGCATGTCCAGCTGTCAGTCCATCATGGCACTGCAACATCACCATGTAGTGCAGGTGCTCGACTGATGGGATTGGTCTCATACCTTGGCTGCACTTCTGGTGTTGTTGCTGCCTTGCTTGCCAGGCAGTGTGACCTTTGGCACAACCAAACGGCCATCTTTGTACCATAAGCTGTCCTTGAGCTCGAATTGGCCTTGATCATACAGCTCTACTAGTTCATGGTCGAGGGGCTGGAAGGTCCTGATGAGCTCCTTGAATCCTCCTGCTATGATATCTGCCATAGAGGGCAATGCTGGAGGTGCTTCACAAGATCGACAATTATCATCCCATACAGTCGAACTCAATTGAGTTTGATGATTACATGTGTTTTTGGTCGAACTCATTTGAGTTCAACATTTAATGGTGTTTATCATCGATTTCACATCAGGTTCAGCAAATAGTTGGGCTGGCAGCAGCTGTTGCACATTATGCTCTCATTCTTCACCAGCAGGCTGCATATTGCTCTGCCTAGTCAAGGCATCAGGTTCACCTGCTTTGTCCCCTGGTCTGTATTGCAGAACGAAGTCGAAATTGGCAAGTAGCACTGCCCATTGAGCTTGCTGACCATTGATGTGCTGTTGAGACTTGAAGTACTTGAGCGCTTCGTGATCTGTGAGGATGATGAGCTGTGACAGCAGGCCTGCCAGCATATGGCACCACTGGGTCAGGCATGCCACCACTGCGAGCAATTCCTTGTCATGGATCTCATAGTTCTGCTCTGCCGAATTCATCTTGTGAGAGTAGAAGGTGATCAGATGCCATCATCCCTCATGCTCTTGTTTGAGGACTCCAGCTATAGCATAGTCGCTGGCATTAGTCTCCATTCATGTGGGCAGGTGGTAATCAAAATGGTGGAGTACCCCTGCTGATGTGAACACCACAATGAGGCTATGGAATGCCCTCTCTGCCTCCTCTGGTAGCTTGAACTTCTTGAAGCGCTCGGTTGGCTTGACTAATGACATAAGTGGCCTTGCAATGCATGTGAAGTGTGTGATGAATCGTTGATAGAAGTTGGTGAAGCCAAGGAAGCGCTGGATGTCATGGATTGACTTGGGGACTGGCCATTCCTTAATGGTCTGTACCTTCGCTTCATCCATCTTGATTCCTTGTGGCATGATAACATAGCCTAGGAACTCGATGGTCATGGTGTGGAACTTGCATTTCAACAGCTTTGCGAAGAGTCGATGCTTGCGTAGTCACTGTAGCACCTCTCGTACATGGCCAACATGCTCCTTCAGGTGGTCACTGAAGATGAGGAAGTCATCTAAGTATACCACCACATAGATACTGAGGATATCATGGAAGATACCATTAACCAGCAACTGAAAGTGTGAGGGAGCATTCGCCAGTCTGAACAGCATGATGAGGTACTTGTAGAGCCTGAGTTGAGTACCGAAAGCTGTCTTCCATTCATCACCATCTGCGATGTGCACCAAGTTATATGCCACCTTGAGATCCAGCTTGCTGTAGACCTTGGCCTTCTGCAGTAGGAAGAGCTGCTCCTCGATGAGGGGTAACAGGGCACGATTCTTCACCATAACCTCATTGAGGCCTCAGTAGTCGATGTATAACTGGAGGCCTCCATCCTTCTTCAGTATGAAGAGCACAGGTGAGTGTGCTGGGCTCTTTGACAGACAGATGAAGCCCTTCATGATGTTCTCATCGAGGTATTTGTGCAACTCTTCCAGCTCTTTGGGTCCCTGTAAGTACAGAGGTCCTTGAGGTGGTTGGGTGCCTGGCAATAGCTTGATCAAGAGATCATGGTCCATCCTTGGAGGCAACTTGTCAGCTTCAGTCTCACAGAAGACCTGATGGAGATCCTGGTATTCCTCAGGTATCTCTTTTGCCTTCGGCTCCTCCTGAGGTTCAACCTCCAGCTTGATACCTTTGTCACTGCCTGCAGGGATGAAGCTGTACATGGGTACCATGGTGGGATCGACATCCAGGAGCATGCATCCTATGGGACCATCATGGAGGGCTGCTTGTATGAGCTGTTCAGCAGAGACAAACTCGTTCCCATTGTCAGTGGTCATGTGCCAGACATGTGAAATCAACATTAACTCGAGGTAAATGTCGATTTTGTTTGAATCCGAGGTTAATGGCCAGTAAACATCGATTTCACTTGAGATCGATGTTAACTGCATCTTATGCTCGATGTCGACTGACCACCATTGCCACTCCATTCAGAGGTAATGCGGCACGTTCATGGTAGCCTGGTGTGTGTCCTACACTTGACAGGAGTGGGCTAACTGTCCTTGTGTAGGTATGTGGCATGGATGAACTGCACCACCATTGTTGGAGATGTTGCTTGAGGCTGTATGATGCCAATAGTCAGTGTCATCATATAGTAATGGTACTGGTGGAGGTTCCAGGACTGTGGTGTAGGTTCCACCTGCACAGGTGAGGCCTGTGGCACCAGTGGTGGTTCTGACTGCTGTCTATATGTTCTCTGACTTGAATGGAGGCACACTGAGTAGTAGCAATGCCTAAGATTGCTACTCACATCGTAAAAAGTTCGATTCTGTATGTGTCAGGCAGGGTGTCAGGCCGCTCATGTGCCTCAAACCTCAGGCAGGCCCTGAGCCCAAGACGCTTACAGGTCATCTGCCTGATGTGTACAGGCAAACAGCTGGTCTCAGGCACGCTGTCACAGACCGACTGCCTGTGTCAGGAATACAAATACAGTTCGTTGGCCTGAGTAAGACATGTACATACAGTTTGTCAGCCTCAGTGAGGAATAGAAATACACACACCAGCACACACTCGCACAAGAGGAAGAGTATACAATGATCGGATTCATCAGGAGCAGTGAGCTAAGTACATCAGGTCACAACAGAGCAATTGTAGAACTTGACCTAGGGATGGTATCAGTATGGTCAGTAAGCTGTTTGCGACATTCAAAAACAGAGACAATGTACTTACCTTGATTCAGATCGCATCCATCTGGTTGCGCATGCAATGGCAGGAACAGAACCACACATAGCCATGGCTTAGCATGCCTCAAACAGCAGTGCGAACATCGAGAATCTTGCTGCAGCGCTTGCAGCGCCATTCGGAGGGAGAGATTGGGAGAAACATCATGTAGAATGTGTTGTGTGCGAGAGACAATGTAGCGGTGTTGACAGCAGTGGGTGAGAAAGTTGTGACAGCAGCAGCAGTTGAGCATTGTAAATGGTATGCAGAAGATCACAGATTCAAAGACCAACAGAATGGTGGCAGTGGTGTTGACAGTCAAGAGAGCATGCGAGAGAGACAGAGAGCGAGTGAGAGACTGACAGAGCGGCAGCAGCAGTGTTGATGGTCGAGAGAGCATGCGAGAGAGACAGAGAGTGAGTGAGAGACCGACAGAGCAGCAGCGGCAGTGTCGACGTTGGAGAGTGCATGTGAGAGACAGAGTGGCAGCAGCAGTGTCGACATTGAGAGAGCGTGCGAGACAGAGAGGGTGGCAGCGGTGTTGACATTGGAGAGATCGAGAGAGCATGCACAAGAGCCAGAGACTGAGCCAGTGACCGAGAGGGAGATCGAGAGGGCGGTGGTGTCGATGATGTTGATGGTGGAGAGAGCGCATGCAAGAGAGAGCCAGTGACTGAGCCAGTGACCGAGTGAGAGAGCGAGCGAAAGATTGAGAGGGCGATGGTGGTGGTGGTGTCAATGGTGTCAAGAGTGAGAAAAGAAAAAGAAGAGAAAGAGATAGAGTGAGATGTCAGCCAACTGCATGGAGGTCATGATTCACTCATGCTCGCCTTTGAAGGACACTCACTGTAAAGGTTGCATTCTGCCAAGTCATCATCACGAGAAGTCCGAGTGCATGAATATGTCATGAGTGGCAGGAATGAGGATGAACGCAGTGTGATTGCATGCGTTTGTAGTGGCGATGTGGTGATAACAATGAGAAGGCACAGAGACGGAGGCAATGGGAGGTCAGTACAAGTCACAGTCGAGCACAATGACAAAGAATGCTGAAGAGGAACTCACCTTGGCTAAGGGGAAGGGAGGCCCTACTTCACCTGGGCACCACTCCAGGTGATGACAAGTCCTCATAAAACCTGTAAAGTCATGATAGAGAGAGAATGAGCAAAGTGTCAGCAGCAGCAAAGTGTTTCACCTCTATGGACAGACGTTCCCAGGAACGGTCAATTGCCATGAGGGAGTGGACTGGGGATGAGAGCATTGGTGGAGACAACCTCTGCGAGGACAAAGGCAGCCAATGCAGCAGCGACAGCACACTTCATGGTCATACGATGGGAATGACGATGGTGACAATGATGCGTGGAGGCCTGAGGTGCGACATCGATGCAAAGTACCACTGCGAGCATGCTAGGAGGGGCTGGAGGTCAACATGATGTTGCACAATGGCAAAGACAGGGTGTCGAGGTCAGAATGGATGCGGAGCGCTCAGCACGGGTGCTAGCTTCATTTGCACGAGAGAGCGAGTGACAAAAGACATACACATGTCTTCTCACTCTGCTCCGCATGACACTTCTTCCTCCTCATCACCATCACCTCAAGCTCAGCCAGCTGTACTCACATGGCTGGTCTTTTCATTTCAAACTCACTCGACAACGGTTCTGGTGCACCGGACCGTCCTCCAAGCCTGGCTCAAGATCACCAGTTTTCTTCTTCGCTGCCTCAAGACCTTCTCACACCTCAAGACTTGCTTGCCACGCTGGCTTGAGTGCATTCCCTTGCCATCAACTGTCTCATCGTTTGGCCCCCCCTCCTTTTTTTCTGCCAGTCATGCTCTCGGTGACATTTGGCCCAAGCTTCCCCCCTCCCCTACTGCAACCGCTGCCCATATCGCCAGATCGACGTGGCCACAGGAGCTCATGTCTCCACCACAGGTGATCAACAACCCCTCTCAACATCTAGAGGGCTGGTTTGGGACTGGTGCTCCTAAAACCTGACCTGTGCTGCACTGAGTGGGTTAGTCACCCTCGGTATCTCCGGTCTTGTGCAGCCCAACACAACTCAGTCATGCACTTGCTCCAGTGATGGCTGACAAGCCCTTACACCAGGGTTCTGCACTTGGTCTGACAAACCAAGATCATCCTTGTGTGGTGGTGCTTTGTGCAATACAAGCGTAGTGCAGTTGCTCACATCTTACCACTGCTGTAGCTCGACAGCATCAAGAAGTGGGAAATCGACAGAGCAGCACAAACACACTTCACAGTTCATGGCTCCAACAAAGCGCCATCAGCACTCACAGCAAGCAACCTGCGTTGGGGCTCAACAACGCTCAAGAAGTGGTTTCGGCAGGCTCAACATGCTCAAACACATCAATTCATCTGCTAGTAGGTCGATGCTAGCAGCGGCAAACCTCACCAACACTGCGAGGAACCCCACCATCGGAGCTCAACAATGTCAAGAAGTGGTCCAACTGAGCGGATGTGCTGGCTTGGCTGCCGTTGACAGACTGCTTGTATCTTGTGCTGAGGTCTGGCAAACCCTCACAAGCTCTACACAGTCTTCACACTCACTCTGTGATCTTGTACTGACTGGCTTTGGCAGGCTTGTCATACTCGCTCCCCGGAGTTTTTTTTTTCTCTATCATCTGTCGCTGGCTGACACCCCCTCCTGATGTCGACAACAAAGTCTTGCATTTGCTGCAAGCAATCTCTCGACCTCTCCCACTTCATTGGCACTCACAGCGGCATCATCAAGACTTGTGATCGCTGCTGCCAGAACCTCGCTGGCTCCACCCAGTCCACTCATCGTTCACCACAGCCAAGCATAGCAACCCCTCCTCATTCCTCCCACTGTTCCTTGTCTCCTCCCTCAAGATCGTCGGACACTAGTCGCTTCTCACATGCTAGCCCACCTTACACCTCTGCAGCTGGCCTTGCCGCTCTAGAGGGTCATTTTGGTCAACTCGAGCAGCAGGTACGCGACCATTTCGCCCAGCTGCTCACAGCTATCAACAGCTCCAACCCTTCTGGTGGTACAAACACCCCAATGTTCACAACTGCCCACCCAGCTCCTCAAGGCAGCATGGCTCCCAACCCCCCTGCCACCACCAACTCCCTTGTGCCCACCACCTCTGGTCTGGCACTACCAGCAGCAGGTGAGTCGAGTACCCCACCCTCCTCCCGCTGTTTCACCTGGGTCACAGCCGAAATTGTGGAAAAGGTTGCCCAAGACAAGCTCAAGCCAGAGAGCTTGTCAAGCTGTGCAACCCTGAGTCTAGCATTTCGAAAGAACCTGCTCGCCAACCTGGTCTTGTCCTCTCCAATGGACAGATCACAGTTGCCGAAGACTCAAACAACTCTCGCATCTCTGCCTTTTCGAAGGCTATACCCAAAATCGCCGCTCTCACCCAGGTCTGGTTAGCTTACACAGCTATCAGAGTCTGTCACACTCGTGACCTGGAGCTCAACGAAGCCCTTCTTGCTCATCTTGAGTACCTGATCAACTTCAAGAGCATGTACACCTGGAAGGCTGTCATCAACTACCACCTCACAGTCTGTCAACACCGATTTGGTACAGGTGCCATACACGAGTGGGCAAACGTGGACCAGCAGCTCCAGTCGAGGATCCTCCTTCCCAACATCAAGTCTGGCACCTCCTCGACCTCCCAGCGTGACACCTCAGGATCCTCCTGCCACACAGGCTCAGGTCGGGTTCAGCGAGCAGCTCGAGCCAGCAACAACAACAACAACAGCAACAGCAACGACCCCTGCATCAAGTTCAACACAGGCAATTGCAACTCGAGCTGCCCTTGCAACCATGCCTGCTTCACCTGCTGTGGTCCTCACCCCTTCACTCAGTGCACATCTGCCGCTTGTCAGCCCAAGACTACCAGCAGCAATGCCAGCACCAACTCCTCCTCCAACTCCAACTCTAAGCAGGCAAACTAATGGTGAGTATGCCTGCTCACTCAGGCAACATGCTTTGCCCTCAGCACACATGGCTCCCAACAGCATCACAGCACATGTGGCTGCCAATAGCATCACAGCTTGTGCCACTGCCAATAGCGCCACAGCACACACGGCTGCCAACAGCATCCCAATCCCTCAACCCCCCCTCTTTGCCCCAGCACATGCAGCTTCCAACAGCATCACAGCTCACACTGCTGCAAATAGCATCACAGCTCGTGCCACTGCCAATAGTGCCACAGCCTTCGCAGCTGCCAACTGTGACATCCACCTGTCCAACCTTGGACTTCTTCACTCCTGCCAGTATTGTCAACATGTTGCCTGACCTTGCCTCGACTTTACTGGCTTCCCTTCTCACAGGTCCGCCTCCACCACCTTGCCCAAACACTCAGTGCGAGCAACCCATCTTCGACACATCTGACACTCCAGCAACCACAGGCATGCTCAACATTTGATACTGGTCCCAATTCCTCAACCTTTATCCTGACCAAGCCTTCGCTGCACAACTGCATGGAGCACTCCAGCATGGTGTCAAGCTCAGCTACTCAGGCCCACTCTGCAATACACCAAGACTGGAGGTCAACAACTTGCCAATGGACTCAGATGATGTGGAACATCTTCATCGTGAAATCCTGGCTCACCAACAGGAGGGATGGCTTCGCCAAGTTGACAACCCCTCCAGCATCAACCTCATCTGCTTGCCCATGGGCATGGTTCCCAAACCACATAGCAACAAGAAGCGTACCATATACCACTTGTCACACCCATGCAAGCCAGGCAAATGCCTTCCCTCAGTCAATGAAGGCATCGATCCTGCCTTTGTTGCCATCTGGTATGAGAGCCTTGATGCCATCATGGATTTCATCTGCGATCATCCAAGCATGTCCCTCTGGAAGGCTGACCTGGAAGATGCATTCAGACATGTCATCATTGCAGACAGTGATGCTCGACTCATGGGTATTCACTTCGATGACATGTATTACAAGGAGTGCACCTTAGCCTTCGGTGGTCACTCCTCCCCCTTCCTCTTCAACCTTTTTGCTGAGTTTCTGCACTGGCTTTCCTCTTTCACCCTGCAGTCAGCTGCAACCATGTCGATGCATTATTCCGATGTATCTCACTATCTTGACAACTTCTTTGGCGCCTCAGACCCCTCTGCCAACCCCAACACTCCGGTCCAGGCACTGAGCCTGTCAGCAGTGGCTCTGGGTTTCAGATTGAGCCAGAAGAAGACCACCTGGAACACCACCTGCCTCGAGATCCTGGGCATTGAGCTGGACTCGGTCACCCAAACTGCCTCCATTACCGACAAGCGTCACCAGCGCATCTCACAGCTGTGCCAACACATTCTTGACAGAGGTCATGCCTCCCTGCTTGAACTTCAGCAGGTCGCATGCCACCTCCAATTCATCACTCGCATCGCTCCCCACAGTCGCACCTTCCTGCATCGGATCTACGACATGGTAAAGGCACACTACAAGTCTCCCTTCAGCCGATGCTTGAGCAGTGCGACTCGCAAGGAGCTGACTTGGTGGGTCTCAACCCTCAAGTCCTGGGACAGCATATCCCTGCTCCAACCATTGCCACTGGTTGTCAAGCACATCTGGACAGACATGTCCAAGCGATCCATTGGAGCACACCTTGGCTCTATGGATCAGCTGAAGGACATCTTTTCATGTGAGCTCTCTTGCCACCACCATGGCAAAGACATCCATTTCCTCGAGACTTTGGTGGTCCTCGAGGCTCTCTGCCATTTCAGCCCTTCTTGGTCTGGCCCTTGACATGTGGTCATCCATGTCAACAATGAAAACGTCAAGTATGGCCTCCAGAAAGGCTCGATCCACGACCCCATCACCCAGGTGCTCTTTCGAGCAGTTTTTGCTCTGTGCCTGCAGCAGCACATCGAACTCATTCCCACCCATGTGTCCTCAGAAGACAACATTCTTGCTGATGCCCTGTCTCGATGCCATTTTGCTTTCATTCAGCAACAGTATCCACAGGCCTACTCCCTCCTGCGATTCAATGCCAACATGGATCGCAGCTGCCTGCCACCTTTGTTGAATCAGTCCGCCTCTCTGCCTCAGCTGCCTTCCTCCTCTGGAACGGCCTTGCCAACAGCACACGAGCTTGCCACTCAACTGTGTGCTCAGACTTCGATGCCTTTGCCACCTCCTGCCACCAGCAGCCCTTCCCCACCTCAGGGACCCTTCTCATCGAGTGGGTTGCCCATCAGCACACCTCAGGCAAGATGTATGGCTCCGTCAAGCGTGACCTCGCCATCGTCAAGTCCTGGCACATTGATCTTGGTGTCTCCACAGCCGTTTTCAACTCTGAGCGCCTGGCCAGAGTGGTTTGGGGCCTCAAGCGAGTCATCGGTGACCCTCTTCCAGTTGCCAAGCTCGCCATCACCCTGCCAATCCTTTGCCAACTCCTCCATGCTCTGCCCACTGTCTGCACTTCCCAACACAACCATAGGATGTTCCGCATGGCTTTCTGCCTCACCTTCGCATGTCTTATGTGCTCAGGTGAACTTACTTGGGAAGCGCAAGGTGCCAGCTTGCTCACAGTTGGCTCAGTCTCCTTCACTGCTGACAAGAGCTTTGCCACCATCCTCCTTCCTGCCAGCAAGACAGACCCTTTTCGGCAGGGGGTGACACTCACAGCGCTGGCCATACCATCCAGCACTTGCACTGTTGCTGCTCTCAATGTGGTCTGCAGGTCTCACCCCACAACAGCGCCTCTCTTCACGCTTGAAGGAGGCAGGCCCTTCGACAGACACAGCTTCATCAACACACTTTGATGGTGTCTCGAAGCAAGCGGCATTCCCTCCTCCTCTTTCTCCGGCCATTCATTCCACCATGGCACCGCAACGTGGGCTGCTGCCAACAGCATCGACAACGACACCATCCATGGTCTGGGGCACTGGCAGAGCGACTGTTTCCGCTGCTATGTCAACAAATCGGCCATGGACAGAGCAGCCACCATCTGTGCGGCTCTGTATACCAACTCAGACTGCCAGCTCGACCTCACCATGCTGTTGTGGCGTGACTTCTAGGTTGCCCTCTCCTTGGGGTTCATCTTCTGCTTCTCCTCAGCCTCCGCTTGCAACCGAGACACCTGTCAGTTCGCTGCTCACACACATGCATGGCCATGGCTGGGAGTACACAAGCGACTCACACAAGTTCAGGCAACCTAATATCATTCCTTTATCCTATTCCTACAAGTGTGATGGTGTTGAGGAGCAAGCCTCCATGAGTGATGCAGAGCGCTCAGCATGGGTGCTAGCTTCATTTGTGCAAGAGAGCAAGTGATGAAAGACATACACATGTCTTCTCACTCTGCTCCGCATGACACTTCTTCCTCCTCATCACCATCACCTCAAGCTTGGCCAGCTGTACTCACATGGCTGGTCTTTTCATTTCACCCACCCTCTTCCACCCTCATGTCTGCACAGCTTCTTTCCTCTCCTGCATCGCTTACCTTGTTCTCGCACACACTGCACCTCGCTTTCATGTGATGCTCGACCACCCATGTCCCCTACAGCCACAGCTGGGAGCGCACAAGCGACTCACATGAGTTCAGGCAACCTAATCATTCTTCCTCTGCTGTAGCATGCTCACCATCATGTGGCTCTAAGTCTGTCGCGCTCGCTGTTTGTGATGGTGGTAGTGCTTGCTTTTCCGTGTTCTGCTGAGAATGATCACACTCAAGAATGTATAATAGACGCTCAATTCATGTAATCAAACCACTCTTCTTCACCTCTGTACATCCTTTCTCAGCTTCGCTTGCACATCAGACATAGGAATAGAAGTCTAAAAGCATGTGATTGAGTGAACTATCTACAGCGTGGCAGGGCATATGGAAGGCGGTCATGAGCAAGAACAGATGTGTTAGAAACAGTGCGGAACAAGAAGTCAGAGTGGCCAATGCATGTATGAGTCAGCTAACTGAGCACTTCGGATAGCAGGGCAGGGCGTGATATCTGAGCTTACCTACATCACAGAAGCTGTCCCAGCTCAGGCAGCGCCTGAGGCACACGTTCTGTCTTGCGTGCATGTCTGGATGAGGCAGACGATGCATGCAAGAGAGGTCAGGTCAGCCAAAAGTGACAACCACCTTTGATCTGAACCGCAGTGACTTACCTGTAAAGTGCTGCAATGCGATGGCCTGACTCACCCATAACCATAGTCGAAGTGCACAGGCAGCTGAAGACACAGACAGAGACATAGCGGTTGAACAGTACATTACAGGAGCTGACTGAGTTTTGGCTGGCATGCATGTGTGTGTGTGTGTGTGTGTGTGTGTGTAGATGGATGATTGTATGCATTTGGAGGTCCAGCAAAGATAAAAGAAGATCGAGGAGAAGATCAGATTTGTTAGCGCCTGCCGAACCAAGACAGGAGAGCCCAACAGTATACTTACCCACACAAAGATCGCCCAACATGGTCTCGACGAGGACAAAAGGACCTGCCAATGACCCTCAAGGACAGCGCCTGGTCACAGCAGCCCAGCGCAAACAGCGAGAAGGGGAAGCTAGGCAAAGTCGAAAATGCACCCGAGTAGACAATGGCAGTGAAGCAGCTGCTGAGACATTGTCGAATCCTGTTGGTGAAGAAGACACGGAGCAAAGAGAGACCGGACTGTTCCTTGGTGGGGAGAGGAATGATGATGAAATGCGAGAGCGAGATGAAGCACCCACAGCAGGCAGCGAAGATGATGGGCAATGTGGTGAGGTTGCAACAATTCATGATAGCGATGCAACACAAATGACAAGCGCTGAGAACCAAGTCGACATTCAGGAAACAGAGGATGGGATCCAAGAAAGTCAGTCACCATCGCTCATAGAACAGGAGATGCCAACAACCATGCAAGTGGCACTCACCTTGGATGATGAGTCCACCAATCTTGTCGAAGTTGGCAGCACACCTGCTCTGGATGTGCACCAGATCCAATGCAGGATGCAAACAGTGGAAGAGAACATCGAAAGCATCAGCCAACAGCTCTTGTACCAGGGGCAGACACTAGATAAGATCTTGCGATTCCTCGAACTCCAGCACAGCACAGAGGCTGCTGAGCAAGACGAACAAGGAGCCTCCGCAACAGCAGTGCCACCCATTCCTGTGCTGCATGCAAAGGCAGGCAGCAGCAAGAAGAGGAACAGAGTACTTACCAATCCATTTTCGAAGGAACTGCAAATCTGAATGGGCATGGGGTCACACTCAAAGGAGTGGCTCCCCAACTATCCGAGCGAAGAGTCTTGGCTGGTCCAAGATGGCAAGCCACTTGTGCACCTCAACTGGGCGAAACCTTACGACTGTGAGCAAAACCAAGACCTAGTCAGAAGGATCATATGGGAGTTGGGATCGGACCTGAGCCATCCATACTCACAAATTCGAGGACCTGCGCTTGAAAGGGTATACAGCCTGTGTATGGAGACGGTGAAGCATCGTTACGAGCAGAGGCAAAGGGAGGAAAAGATGAGCAAAGAGGGAAAAGCAAGGTATGAACAGCAGAAAAGGAGGAAGAGAAGGTTAGCCAACAAGAAGAAGATGTGGAGAAAAGAGCTTGGGCTGGACAGGAACCAAGACATCACACAGAGGTATGGGCCCATGTGCGATGCCATCATTGAAGCGGCCAGCGAGAATGAGATGGAGGATGACGAGGCTGGGTCCAGCGCCAATCCAGCAGCGCTGCCTTCCGAGCGCAAGGGCTGCCTGATCTTGCAATCTTGGCGGTCGCAAGAGCTTGAAGAAGTCATATGCCTCCTCAACCAGCACCACAGAGCTTGCATCACAGGCATAGGGTGCCAAGTGCTCCGAGCCCAGTTTGCCATCAATCCTCCTGCAGATGCCTCAGCCTTGCCTATACCATCGCTCGCTTATCGCTGGATGGTGAGCTCAGCCTTCGTTGACCGCTTCAAACACCTCACCCTCCACATCCATGCAAATACACTTACCGGTTGGATCCGAAACTCGATGCAATGGGGCATGAGCTTGCCATACGAAGTCCGCAACCCAGCTGTCCAGGGTCTGCATGGTGGTGACATTGCTTCGGCATCAGAGAGCAGTGGCGGTGGTGCTGTTGGCAGTGGCAGTGGTGCTGTTGGCAGTGGCAGTGGTGCTGTTGGCAGTGGCGGTGGTGCTGTTGGCAGTGGTGGTGGTGCTGGCCCAAGTGCTGTGGGCAGGGCAACACACAGTCCGGATCGAGAGATGGTGGATGTTGAAGACGAATCGCTGCATGTGATCCATCCAGCCCTGCATGGGCAGCATGATGAGTACAGTGGCAGTTGAGAAGGAAGGAGCGATGGAGAAAGCGACACATGGTCGCAGAGGTGGGTGGGTGGTGGTGGAGGTAGGAAAGAAAGAGCGTAGTTGCATCTAAGTTGGCAATTCTAGCACCTTTTCGATTCGCCACTCAGATTCACCAAAGACTCAAGGTCGACACCCACCCTGATGCAGTGCCTCTCGAATCTTCCTTGAGCACTCCAAGCATCACACACTCACTCGCTGTTCTGTTGCACTCCATCATGATCGACCTTCTTTTTATATGATGTTAGTACTTGCATATTTCTCGCTCTTTGTTGTATCACATGCTCTGGTTCTGCAAATCAAAGTCATTTGCCATTCAATCAAAGCTGTTTGAGACCATACACCTGGGGAAGCAGAGCATTGTGAGTGCGAAACGGGACCACAGCGAGCTGAGACACCAGGCTATGTAGCAGTAGGACCAATTCCTCGCCAACTTCGTCCAGTCTGGCAAAAGTAATGTCCATCCTATCCAACAACTCTGTGTGCAGCACTTCGCAGCCAAATGCCTCCTGTTTTGTGAGCATCTTGAGCCTCTGGACGTGTAGAAACTGCTGCGAGACTGCTACTGTACCTGGACCGTTGATCTGCAACCACTTTTCAAACACCCAGAGTATATGCACCAGCACTGTCATCTGATCTGCCAATGTCACCATCACAAATGTATTGCCCTTGTTCGTGCACTCCTCTCCAGCCTGCCCAGCCACCCTAATCTCGCTGGGATATGTATCTCGAACGACTGTGCACAAGAAGGTGGCATCCTTGTGCAGGATGACATCACTCGAGGTAGCAGCGGCATCGTGAGGAACAACAAACTGACCCAAGAAGGACTTACCATGTTCATTGAGATGCATGAGAAGGAGGTGATATGTATCGCTCTCCATGTCTGTCTTGGCTAACCATGTAGCAGATGACAGACAGTCTTGTTTGCTCCAGCTCTTGATGTAGCTCAGTAGCATTTCCCGAAAGAAAGAGTCGTTCGACTGTGCAAGAAGGTGTCGAAGATCGAGGTGATTGACGGTCTTGCGCATCATCGTGAGCTCGAGCTGGCCATGCTTGTGGCCCGAAATGTTGATCCTTCCTAAGATGCTGTTATACCTCTTGAAAGGCAGGCACAAAAAGTTCCTCAGAGCACCAAATCAGCATATGGCATCTGGAATGTGCTCTGTGATATGGTTGTTGAACACAAGCCACCCACATCCAAGCAGTTCCATCAACTTGGTGTTGTAGTGCAGGATGTATGAGTGCAGAAGTGCAACATCATCCTCGCTAAAGTTGCCCTCGAGCATGTCGATGATGCAACATAGCAGCATTCCAAGCTCGAAGATGTCCTGTACTGGCTTGGGCCCCCTTTTTAGTTCCTTCGTCATGGTGAGGTTCGCTGGCTTGAAGAAAAGAGCCTCGCACACATCATGCATGAGCGAATTGCCCCAAAGCTCGAGCATGACAAAGGGTAGAAGGCAGCAGAAGAGGGTAACCCATTCTTCCATGGTTGGCATGCCTCCTCCCGGTGCACCGACCCTTTTGTCTGGGCGCTTGATGCTGCTGGGCAAGGTAGCGCAGGCCATGACTCTTTGAGCCTCCTTGAGCTGCTGTCTGAGGCTGTCGCAGCACTTGATGAGAAGTTGGTGCCAGAATCGATGGCATATGCCCAGATACATGGCATGCATCGGATCAGGTGGGCTGTCGAGCTGCCTGTTGAAGTACCATAGGCCCACAAAGATCATGTTCCAAGCCATGGCACATTCCTGAGTGCTCGAATGTGCTGGCCAAGACTCTAGCGGCTGATCTTCCCATTCCTCCCACATGCCAAACTGGTCGGTATGTTTGGGGCAGTAGGGGCAAATGAAGCCCATGTGTCAATTGCCTGAGAATCCCACTGTCTTTGCCCATGCTGGGCTGTCTGCCACCACCATGTTCAAGCGCGCTCGAACTGTTCTTCCTGTATGATAAGAAGAATCAGGTAATAGAGAGTCAGTATAGCTTCTATCTCATAAATGCATGAACGAACTTACCTTCTGGATGCAATGCGGTCGAGATCGTGACCCCATGCTTGTCCAGCTGCTTGATCTCATCGACAATGCAGCACAATGCATCTGCAAAGCAAGGGAAGGTGGCATCGGAGGGACCTGGAAAGAGCGATATGAGGTGTATTCCTCTGCACCTGCAGTCAAGGGTGCTGAACCTCTCCAGCAGGTTGTTGATGTGCAGAAGGAACACCCCTGTTGAGTAATGTCCAGAGAATCCACCCTTGAATGGGTGGAACCAGTCAATGTTGAGCGAGAGCTTGAGGCTGAGGACAGAGTCGTCCATGAAAGGTGTGTGATTCTTGCAGCATGGCATCTGGCAGTTGACACGAGAGCAGTTGTGATGCCATGCCTCGCTGCTCCAGACCGTGCCATACTGCTTGCTGGCCTCGTCGAGATGTTGTTGGTGCGATTCCTCCAGCGCCGCTTCCATCCGTTCATCCTGAAGGACAGAGGTAATGATCATCTCGATCATCCTTTGCATGTATACCATCCACAGCTTGCGACCATAGATCATGTAGGCTGAGCAGTGTGTGCACTTGAGTGTGCCATTGGCAGGTGTATGGCCATCCCAATCGTTGATCTTGTGGCACACCACACAGATCAGATGCTTCTTGAAGCACTCGTCCATATTGAGGCTCTTGCCAACTGCAGCAGGTGTGATGAGCTTGCGCTGTGTATCAGGAGCATTGGTGCCTGGAGGGAGTGTGTCTTGTTCGATGAGTGGGCCAAGGATCGCAAAGATGAACGAGAGTAGGAGCGAAGCCTCGTCGTTCGCTAGGGTGGTGTATGCCAACAGGAAGGTGACAAAGACATGTGTCTTCCACACCCAACTGTCAATGTTGCGTTGCATCATGGTAAGAGAAACTGAGCTCGCAATGGAGCTCTCACAATTGAACAGGTGGCTCGCAAGGCTGCTCACCTCATCCAGACCAATATGTTCCTCATCGTCGTCATGCTCTTTGTCAGCTGCAAGATGGTGCCATTCCAAATGGTCTTCGTTGGCACTACTGTTGGAGTCATCCATCTGCATCTCCATGTCAGCATGTTCATCCTGCATGAAGGTGTCCTCATTCACAGATGGCAACACACCAGACAGCAGAAGAGATTTGTTATCAACATTGAAATTGCATTGCAAGTTTGTATTGCTATGTGGATGGAAGGAAAGGATATCATCGAGGAGCTGGGAGGGTGTGGGCTTGGAGAGGGGTCGACGCTTCTTGCATGGTGCTTCTGGTAGAACAGCGGTGGAGGTGGAGGCAGAAGAGGCAGCAGTGTCAGTTGAAAAGCCATAAAGTTGCCTGTGTGACCTTGCTGTTGAGCTGTTGATCGGCAGGCCTTGATTGCCACCAAGCTCTGTGCAGCGAAGGCAACGGCAAACGACCATGGTGTGCATGAGAGGGCTGTAGGGGATGATGGTGGTAGGGAAGGAGGCCAAAAGGAGCTTCGTGGCGGTGCTTACCTTGCTTTGCGGTTTTTTGGTGGACACGTTCCTCAGCTCAGGCAGCCAAGACCATGTGGGAGAAGCTCAGGTGGAGGCATGGCACCCATCACACTTCGAGAGTTGCATGTATAGTAGGCATCGCTTTGAGATTGTGGAATGGGGAGATACCGGAAGAGCTCAGCTAAGATGAGCGATGAAGTGCATGAAACGATGTAGATGATGCAGATGTTGGGAGGATGAGGATGCTGCTGAGAGCGGAGGAAGGTACACTACTGCTGCTAAGAGCTGTGGAGGGTGAGGGTGGCTCGAGATGAGCCTATGGGGATGCTTAGAAGGAGGATAACACCAACCAGGCTCATCGCAGGTGTGCCATCATGGACGAGGAGATTGAGTGTGAGGCCTATGGGGCTGTGGATGATGTTGATCCTGAAGGGGTTGAAGGAGAAGTGGAATGTGGAGTTGTTCCACCAGGTCTCGACCAGGGATTGAGTGAGGTGAAGAGCTGAGGGCATGGTGGTTGCAGCTTGGGGGATGTGGCTGGGAGATGGTGTAGTGGTCTGGTCGATAGATTGAGGTGATGGTGTCGACGGGATGTAGGTGCTGCGAGAATGATGGCGCTGAAGGTGCAGAAGATGCAGAAGATACAGAAGATGCAAAAGATGCAAAAGATGCAAAAGATGCAAAAGATGCAAAAGATGCGGAAGGTGCAGAAGGTGCAGGTTGGTGAGGCGGAGGATGGTGATAAGGTTGCGATGCAGACAGCGAGGCACATGGATCATGCTCAAGGTGCACATGGCCATGGAAGGCAAGGCAAGTGCAACCAGGATGGGGATGGATGAGGGTCCAGAGGATCCGATGAGGATCAGAGCGGGAGCGAGTTGGGCACTCTGCGATTATGAAGTGCATATCACGAAGGAAGGGTAATGACGAGGTGGTGAGCATCAAGGACTGCGAGATGGAGAAGGAAAGGGGCAGGGGTGAAGAAAGGACCTGCTGCCAGGCTGTGGAGGAGCGAGAATGGGCTCGTGGAATGTGAGCATGATGTTGGCACCTACATCTACATGCTAGCAGATGGTTCAGAGGCAGATGAGGCTGCTCCGGTGGCTAATCCTGCCTACAGGTCCCATACTGCAGAGGAATGGTGGCTGAGGGAGAGCTCAACCAGACCTGCAAGCCGATGAAGACATTGGTGAGACGGTGGCAAAGGATGGCACAGCGAGATGTGCCATGAAGAATGAGCATGGCGGATGGGACTCATCCAAGAGGGAAGGAACGAGCACCAGAGCACACACTGCAGTCGTGAATCCATGGTCTGAGGATGAGAACACAAGTTCTTGGTGTGGAAGAATGTGCACATCCAGACCAATGAGAATCACTTCTTCGCGATGGGGATGGATGGCAGCAAGAGTGTGAGAAATCAAGCGTGACCCCACAGCCAACGAAGAACTCCGTGAGGATGCCTGTGTTGGGTTGATTCTTGACAGACTCCAGGACAGGCCGATGATGTTCACCATGATGATGGCAGTGCTGTCGACTGCTGGGATCAAGGCAGCAGGTAATGGGACGATCGCTCAAGATGTGTGCATGTGCCGACAACACAACCATCTCACAAGGACGTTCCCAGCATGTTAGGCCAGGGGCGAGTTACCTCTGTGATGGCGAAGAGGCCTGTCGAGATGCAGGTGCCCAGTTCCAAGGTCTGCATAGTCATGCTGCCCTTTGTAACACGCACAACTTCAGAGCAACCGACTCTCCGAAGTGAAGGGGGCCCTGAGCAGTGCAGGGTTGGTGGGGTTCAGGGCTTTAGACCCTAGGTTGTGCTGCCCGTGAGACAAGAACAAGCCAGGGAGCGACCAACTCTCCTAGCATGGGGGCCCTGCTGAAAAGGGTTGGTGGTCGACGCCAGGATGTGCACCTGAAATGTCGAAGTCTTTAACATCCCTGGATCAGTGGGGATGGGTCGCACCTGGGTGGTGGTCGGGAGGCTGGCTCCACAGGTTATGGCCAAAGGGGAGAGAGGGGATGGAATGAAGGTGGGGGAGGAAGAGGGAAACGAAGGCCAGCGACAACTACTGACTTATCCACCAATGACATTAGTGGGAGTAAGGTTGGGGTTCTCGATCGAAGAGCGATATGCTCTAAGAAAGGCTGTACCCAACACTCCCAGATGGGTAGATGTGCACTGAGGGAAACTGGAGGAGGGGGATGGGAAGGTGGATGGACAATGAGAGTTGGGGGGATACGAGAGTGGATGAGGCCAAGAGTAGTGGTGTATGCTACTAGGCTGAGGTGAAGGTTGTGGTGATGAGGAAGGAAAGGCGAAGAGATGTGTTAGGTGTCAAAGTTCTAAGAAGCTACCAAGGGCATGTTAGGAAAAATCGGAATTCGGCCAAGTCCAAGAGAGGCAACAGGGTGTTACTGTGCAGTGTGGTATCCAAGTTGAAGTGAGTGGCTCGAGCCAAAAGGAGTCTGTGTGTGTGTGGTTTCTGAAGTGTGGCTTCCCAGCACTGCTGTCTCCCAGCACAACATAGGTAGGTAGGGATCAAGAAGAGATGAGTGGTTGTGTGAGGAGACACATAGGCAGGCAAGACCTCGGATATGGTCAGGCAGGCTTCAGGCTGGTTGGCTGCCTGAGGCCTGCCTGAGATCTAACAGGCTGGTTGGCTGCCTGAGGCCTGCCTGAAGCAAACAGAATCAGACTTTTTGCGATGTGACTCTATGAGACAATGAGTGTGAGTGTAGTGATACTAAATGTACTGACAAGTTAATGAATGTTAGAGTGGATGAGGCCCCACCTCTCCACTTGTACAGGGAATGTGTATATATATGCATGTGCATATGCTGGCAGCAGTTGCTCCAGAGCATCCTGCCACCAGTGTCAGGCCAGTGTCTGGGCCTGCCCTGCTGTCCTTGGGACTTGTGTTGCTGGTGTCTAACCAGTGGCCCCTAGCTAGCTCCACAGCCTCGAGCCAGTGTCAAGCTCTTCCTCCCTTCCTGTGGGTCCCCCTATCCATGCAGGGGCCCCTGCACCTTACCCAGCCATTACTGGTTGGCCTAGGGTCATCGACAGCATCCTCCAGGTGCTACCAACATCATTGCTGATCACCTGTGACCCATTTGGGATGATGTTGTCATAGTTGTTGCTTGTCATTTTCATTCCACAGCATCGTATGGCCCTGTAGGCAAAATCGATGATAAGGCCTGCTTAATGTTGATTTCATCTGAGATCAACTGTAAGATGCATTTAACATTGATCTCAATTTGAGTTCGATTTTATGTCCTGTGACACTTGGCCTGGGTGGCCTTGCTAATACGATGCCCAAAGGGGGCCCAGTAATGGGCATGGATGGCATCATAGAGGTGGTGAAGGAAAGCATGGCCATGAGGTGCCACACACATCACAAACTGGAGGTGGCTGGTGACCTGCTGTTGTTCCAGCAAGGAGGCCCAAACCTGTTCAACAATATGTGAGCAGAGCTGAAGGATCTGTTGATGGCATTGGGGGGTGACAGAGGCTGTCTGGGCCACAGAGTCAAGCTCAATCCCCAGTATCTTGAGCTTGGTGGTGTCCCAAATTGTCTTTCTGTGGCTCATTCTGAATCCAAGTGCAGCAGCTGCCAGGCTGAGCACCTGGATAGGTGTGGCATGGTTGGTAGTGTAGTCAGATGCACCAAAGAAGTTGTCAAGGTAGTGTGACACATTGGAATGAGGCATTGACATGGATGCTGTCACAGACTGCAAGGCAAATGTGGTGAGCCAGTGCAGAAACTCAGCGAAAAGGTTGAACAAGAATGGCAACAAGTGGCCTCCAAAGGCAAGTGCACATTCCTGATAATACTGGTTGTCAAAGTGGATGCCCATGAGTCAGGCATCAGACTCAGCCATGATGACATGCCTGAAGGCATCCTCCAAGTCTGCTTTCCATAATGAGGTGCCAGGAAGCTCATGGATGAAGTCCATGATGGTGTTGAGGCCTTTGTAGTGGATGGTGACAAAGGAGGTGTGTATGCTGTCATTGACCAACAGCAGGCAGGTACCCAGCTTGCAGGGGTGGGAGAGGTGGTATATAGTCCTCAACTTGCTGCTGTGTGGCTTGAGCACCATGCCAACTGGAGAGCAAACAAGGTGGATGCTGTCCAGGTTGGAGACAAGACAAAGGTGACCCTCCTGCAGGTGAGCTTTGACCTTGTGATGCAGATGGAGAATGTTGTCAGGGTCCATAGGCAGGTTGGACACCTCAAGGCATGCAGATGAAGGCAACAGCCCATTGTATCCAAGCTTGACACCATGTTGAAGGGCTCCATGCAACTGGGTGGCAAAGGCCTGGTTGGGGTAAAGGTCTAGGAAAGGAGACCAGTGGTGAAGTTGAAGTGTACCAACTGTGGCTGGGAAGTTGGTAGCATCAAAGATGGGAAGCTCACAGAGGGTGTTGGGCCATGGTGAGGGAGGTGAGCCTGTAAGGAGTGAGAGGAGAAGGCCAGAGGCAAGGTCAGGTGACAAGCTGATGATGCCTTTGGTGAGCAAGGCCAAGAGCAGGTGAGAAGGTGCTGTTAGTGGCAGCATGGGCTGGGGTGGTGTGGTTGGAAGCTGCATGGGCAAAGGAGAAGGTGCTGAGGGAGCCCCAGACCTGAACAAGGGTGCTACTAGTGGCAGCATGGGCCTGGGTGGTGCGATGGTATGCTGCATGGGTGGGGAAGAAGGTGCAGAGAGTCTCTCTGACCTGGGAAGAGGTGCTGTTCATGGTGGCATGGGCCTGGGAGGTGCAGAGAGCATCTCTGACCTGCAGCAAAGCAAGTCACCTGAGTGAGCATGTCTACTCACCATTAGCTGGCCTTTTTGGTAGGAATGTTGGCAGCAGCCTTGCTGACAAGTGATGGGCACTGCATCAGAGGGTGTCAACCCTGGCAGTGAATGCAGGTGTGTTGACAGCTGCAGCCTGGGCAGTGAAGGCCAGTGTTGAACTTCCTGCATGGGTCAAGGTTGACCAAGACCACCAAGTGAGTAGCACAGCTGGGTCATTGGTTGGAGGAGGGGTGTTGGTGAGAGCTAGAGCTCAAGTCACCATGGTTGGCCAGTACCAGGATGTTGGACAGCTTGTGGAATGGGTACAACAGCTGGCTGGTGATGGAAGAGTCATATGAGGCCCACTCTTGCACCACAGACATGCCAAAGTGCTTGTGACAGACAGTGAGGTGGTAGTCTGTGACAGTGTGCCAGGAATAAAGGTGGTTGCACTCAGTGAGCTGTTTGAGATGAGACAAGAGTGCATTGTTGAGGGTGAAGTTGCCCATGTGTTGAACCCTAATGGCTGTGTACACCAACCAGACTTGAGTGAGGGCAGTGATGGAGGGTATGGCCTTGACAAAAGCCAAAGTGTGAGACTCTGTGGAGTTGTCAGCCAGCATGAGTTGTCCAGCTTCAAAGACCAAACCAGAGGGTCGATAAGGCTCCTTCGAGACATGAGACTTGGGGTTGCACAGCTTGACCAGCTGTTCTGGCTTGAGCTGGTCACATTCCATGAGGCTGACAATGTCAGGAGGCACCCAAGTGAAGCAACAGTTGATGGAGAGTGGAGGGGACTCACCTGTGGTAATGGATTGTTGACCAGCAGAGGTAAGCATTGAGACTGCTGCCAGAGGGGCCTGCAGCTGAGGAGGCAGTGGTACAGACAGTGGGGGGAACAGAGCTGGTGCCTGGGTCACACAGACAGTGCTGAGGAGCTTGCCAAGCTGACTGTCCAGATGATGTTCCAGGCAGTCAAAGCACTGCCCAAGCACTACCACCGATGATGCAGAGGCAAACATGCCTGTATCACCTCATGTTGAGATGCAAGTGGGGATGAATGGATGGGGGAGTGAGACTGAGAATGACAAGAGGAGGGCATTCACATGCTCAGAGGCATTTGAGGCATAGTGTCAGGGTTGGGCAAGGGTGCTTTGCAACAGCAGATAGCACAAGTGAGTACAACTGCTTTGTTGATGCTGACATAGTACCCAGTGTGGTATGAGCACTTACAGCGATTGCAAGGCTTCAATGAAGACATGAGAGCTCTGGAGAGCAAGTGTGATGGTGTGCCAGGCCAGTCAACACAGGAATGCAGAGCAGGTGAAGAAAGACTGTGGGAGAGCTTGAGTGGGTGTGCCAGACCTCAACATGAGATACACCAAGTTGTTGACAGCAGCAAGCCAGCATGTCTGCTCATCAGAACCAAGTCTTGGCGCTGCTGAGCTATGCAGTGATGGTTGTTCACCATAAGTGTTGACAGTGCTGTCACTACTGGGGACCAGCCAGTAGATGGATCAGTGTGTTTGAGCACACCGAGCTCTGTTGAGACCTATTCTTGGCACTGTCAGATCCCCAGCAAAGGTCAATCACTGCAGAAGGTGGTGGTGCTGCTGCTGTGGGGACCAAGACCACAGTTGATGAGAGAGGGAGAAGAAGTCACACAAGCATACTGCCATGTGTGGTAGCCACCACATGAGGGTGTTCCCAACTTCATCAAGGTTGGGGGTGAGTTACCTCAGTGCAAGGCCTGCTGGACACAGTTTCATTACCATGTCAATTGTGTTGAGCTGCTGAGATCAACACAACCAGGGGCTATCAACCCACCTGGCACAGCTAAGTCAAAACTCTGGGCACAACTCCAGAGATGGCAGGATAGCAGTATTTCAAGTAGCATGCCAAGCCACTAGACTGCAATACCCTCAGGAGTCAGAGGGCCTGTCAATCACCTTGCACTGAGACATGGGCTCAAGGTGCACCAGTCAGGTGATATGGGCTGTGGTCAGGGAGAGGGGGAGATGCCAATGTTGCAGAGAGGACAACAACATCACAGGGAAGCACAGCAAGGATGCCAGGCAAAGGGAAGGAAGGGGCCAGGCAGCCAAAGCTCAAGGAGGGGTCAAAGAGATGCACCCCAGCTAGGAACACAAGCAAAATCGAGACTCTGGGAAAGCCAGAGTGTTCAAGTGAAGGACAAATGCAGAGGCTCACTGAGAAAGAAAAAAAAAGGGGGGGGGGATATGGATGAAGTTGAAGGTGGATGCAATCAATGAAAGGAAGAAGGCCAAGGTGGCCATGGTCTTGAAGATGGTCAAAGCATTGCATGCAAGCCAGAATGGTGAGCTAGACAAAGCCTGGAAGGATCACAAGCTTGCAAGAGTGGTAGAGCATGAGGGGTGCTCAATTGCAGAGGCTAACAGTGAGGTAATGGGCTGCAACTGTAACTGCCAGGTGGAAGGGAAACTGAGAGCAGCTTGTCACTGTTGGTGGAGTCAAAGGAAGCTGAAAAAGCTGTTGGAAATAATGGTCCTTTGTCATTGTCATTGGGACCAACCTCCAATGTAGGGAATTTAATTCCCAAATTGGTTGACCACATGCAGTCATCTCCCCAATTCCCCATCCTCTTCTGGCATGATTTCTTTGCACAATTTCCAACAAAATGTGGATGCATATTTTGGTAAAATATGCATAGGTGACAGGGAGGAGACTGCCACCTCCCTTACAGCATCAGCTGATACCAGAGCATACCACTCTGACCTCAGGAAACCAATAGTTTCACCAAGAGTTCTGCACCAGAGAAACTTGATGGAGTTATCTGACAGAACCAATCATGGCAGCCATAGACCATCAATGGGCACAGCCTTGCCAATGGAAGAAGGGCATACATGATGCCCTCAGTGGAGTCCAACACTCCACTGAGTGAAGAATGCCCATAGCCATTCAAGCATATATATGCTTCACCCTTTGTATGTAGATTCACATGTTCACTCAATCAAATTATCTCTCATTCTTCATATTGTAAAGTCTGCCCCTACATCTTTACCTTCTTCTTGATAGTGGCAGTGCTGTTCCTATATTGGAACTTGCTCCTTGACACTGACTGCATCTACATTGCTGAATCTCTGATTTATCAGACAGTATCTAGGCTGAAATATCCTCAGACCTAGCTCTACATGCCATCCAAAATTGGGAGTCTTAGTTGCAATATAGCTAGTTGCATCTATTTCTTTGATAAATGCCAAACATTTATTTTCCTGGCAATGGTATTGCCAAGGTAGCTCCAACAGCAGATCACTGTTTCCAATAAAAGCAACACTGCTGAAGGCCAGCATGTGTGAGGAATGATGATGATGAGAGAGAAGAAGGGATGAGTGAGACAGTCAAGTATAAGTTTTGACTGTGGAAAAGGAGGAGAATGCAACACATGTACTTGTCTCATGACTGACTGCAATTCATTGAAGACAATGCCTGTACTGGGCATTCCATCAGAGCATTTGAAGTAAGCAAAATAACAACAAGGCAATGGAGATTCTGAATGTGGTCTAAGCCTGGGGCTTGTGGTCTTCCTCCCCAGATCTGGGCAGACCTGAACTGCTAGCAAGCAATGATTTGAAGTTGATGTCCACCTGATGGTGACTGTTTGTTGCATTACTAGCTATCTGGAACATCTGAAGAAAGAATTGATGTTCCTGCAAGCGCATGTGCTCTTGCCTCAAGCTCTCCTCATGTTGAAAGTTAAGTTGCAGCTCCTTGTGCTTGGTGCACTCTTCCTCAACTCTGATCCATGCTGCCATCGATTCAGCAGTACAGGCATGCACAATGTCTGACAGTTCTGTGCATTTACTCTCATATGAAGAGGTTTGAGTCTTCTTTCACCTTCCCACTGTAGGACCATGCTGAGAAGATGAGTTGGCTCCCACATTGGTGCTGGTGCCACTGCCAAAGGCAGCACTAGCTGAGTGAAGGTGGGTTGGAGTCCTGCTGGAAATGTTGGCAAGCAGAACAGGTGAAGAGGTTGAGACTGACCTCATGTCAGATGAAGAGGAGGTAAGAACCCTTTGAGCAAAAGGATCAGTCTGCTGGGTCTCAACAATTGAATCCAGTCTCAGAATGCTGTGCCCTGGACTGAAAGGATCATCCTTGGGTTCATCTTCTTCCATGGGATGAGCAACATCATGTGAAGGGCCTGAATCATAAGGTGTGCTAGTCACCAACACCATGGGTCCTGAAGCAGGGTGGCTAGACATGACCTCATGGAATTGCTCAAACTATGGGTGCTTCTGAGCCAGACCTACATGAGTCACATAGTCCTGTGGTCACATCCAATCAAGAGAGTCAAGAGAGTCAGTATGTATTGATAGCATGTCTATGATCAGTATCTGACTCACTGAGTGGTCTGGACTCATGTCATGGAGTAATATACCTGAACCACTTTGCAACAAAGACTTCTTGAGGCTGTTGTACTGATTGACAAGCCAGCAAAGCTTGGCTTTGACTCAAGAAGGATGGTTGGATTGGTGTTCTGGAAAGATGTCCTGGTAGAGCTGTCTACAGATGACCTCCTTGTTGGTCTTGAGGCCCTTTTCCTGCTTGGTGGTCAGGCATCCAGGCAGGAGTGCATGTTGGTACAATTCATTGTGGTAAATCACATTGACAAGACAACAGATATCTTCTTTGCTCCAAGTGAAGTACTTGTTACTTTCTTGCAAGCAAGAAGGATTGGAGCGATTGGTGCTTGAGTGTGTGTTGCAGGGAGGAGTATGAGGTGACAATGACCACTGTGCAGAAAGGGGGTGAGGGAGAATTGCTGGTAGTGGTGAGAGTTGAACCAAAGAGATATGACAGAACATTAGCAGTTGTGCTTACAAACAACTGCACAGCTGGCAGGTGGGGGAACAGAGTGGGTGCAGAATAGAGCAGACAGGGGTTCAGAGGGCTTACTGTGCACATCTGCATCTGCTAGCAATGGCAAATGAGGGTTTTGTGATTGTAGGGAAGTTGCTGTCTCTGTGCTAAGCACAAGGGAGGTGTTGCAGCTGTTGACAGGAGCAGAACTCCTCAAGGCTGCTGTTGACACTACTGTTGATGCTGGAGGACCCATTGAGCCTGCAATGGGATCAGTTTGACTCTCTTCATCACTGAAAAGGGGTTTCAACATTTCTGAAAGTATGGTATAATGCCAGGCACTGGCATTGCTTTCAACAGACTGTATAGGGCATGTGACCAAGCATGTGATAAACTGTAAACTGTACTTTCCAGCTACTCCAACACAAAGCTCAGTCTTTGTTCACAAACAGCTTACTTCACTCATTCACTCAAACCATCATCTTATCACTCACTGGCCTCCATAGGCAGTGATTTCTTTCTTGCCCTCCCCCCCTTTTTCCCTGTCTCACTCCTTTGCACACTTTATCATGTCTTTACAGTCTCACATGCATTTCACCCTGCTTTCATGTGATGCTCAGCTGGCCATGCCCCTTATGGACACAGCTGGGAGCCTGTAAGCAACTCCCTCAAGTTAGGCAACCAATTGATTTATTTATGATACTCCTGTCTTCATCTCTGGTGTGCTTGGCATGTGACCTGCAGGATGTTGATACAGAAGGGGTGGAGAGAATGATGGGTCAAAAGATAGTTGGTAGTCACAAGTGCAGAGACAAAGAAGCTGAGGGTTTGAAAAGTGTGGAGGCAGAGCACATTGTGTGCATCATGTGACAAGAAACTCAGCAAAAACTCAAGTTTTCAAATTTTGATGGTCCCTTGAAAACCTGTGTGACTGTGATTTGGAAAACTCAGATTTTTGTCCTTTTGGCTGGGCTTACATAAGATTTTGAGTTTTCAAAAACTCAAAATTTTGAAAATCCATGGGTTTTTGAAAACTCAAAAAAATTGAAACCCCCTAATGGAAGGTGGAACATCAAATGGCTTCTTATTGAGCAATGATGTGTGATTGTTAGTCATGCACACCTGCCAGTTGATGTACAACACCAGTTGGTTGACTGTGAGATCAACTGTGTATGATGCCTGAGTTGTGATATTGAGCAATGCATCATAAACCCTAAGATATTCAACCAAGAGTCTGAGTTATGATACCACAAGACCAATCAGTTGTTTATCAACACCAGCAATTGAATGCACAGAGGCTGGAAGCAAAGGGGAAGGTTACCACAAATACATGAACCAGTCAGTTGGTATGGCCAAGCAATGGTGAGTATTCAGAGTACATGAGTAAGATGAAGATTCGATAATATTTCAGTGGTGAGTGTGATTGGTATGTACATTATATACACATCAAGGGGGAATGGAGACTCAGTGCAATGGTTAGTGTAGTCCACACCATTTGGTCAGTGTATCTACCATCAAATGTCTATGTTCCTTTGGTGAGAAGCAATGTTGCCTGATGCATGTCTCCATCCAACCAATCATGTTCCTACCATGTGGTGTGTCACATCAGAGTGTGTATGTGTCATAGGAAAAGTTTCATCTTGGTGTTGAACCAAGTGTTCTCATTGGGTGAGTTGAGTGATCCTTCAGTTGGATCTGGACCAATGGATTGGTCATGTATATTTTGCATTGGTGGCATTTATTTGTTCCTTGCATTGGATGCAAGGGCATGCAAGGAGTCACATGAGTGGGAAAATTGGATGCCATGCATCTGACATGTGGACTAAGGTGGATATCCTCTGATGACTGTGAGGATTCATCAGTTGGTGTGGCAACCAACTGAAGGGGTGCATAAATGGCTGGTTGGTTCAAGGACCAACTGGTTGGTGTGTGCTTCCATGGTGAAGTATCCAAGTGTGAGATGAACTGTCAGAGTACCATGTACTCCAACAATTGACAAAGGATCACATGATCAGCAGGGAGCATGCTGAGCAAGAGCTGGTGGAGAAGCAGCTGGCAATTGCACAACACCAGGAGCAGCTCAGGAGGAGGCAGGAGCAACTCACCACAGCAGATGATGATGATGATGAGCTTGATGATGATGATGAACAGGTTTTGGCATCATTGGGCACACCAACACCACTACCACAGACATTCCTCAACCTTCTCAATGATGGCAAGGCTCTCAGCACTGTTGATGATGACAACAATGCATTTCCAACCATCTTTTATGATGAGGTTCCTCAGGCTAGCATATTGTGCAACATGCTCTAGTTCTCACATTCAGTTTTGTAGCATAGCTTCTCATGATCATTGCAATGCGAGTTTCGTGACTGGTTACATTGACAAACATGCTTGGTCATGAACACGGCGAAGTACTGACATCAAACTTTTCATTTCTCAAAATCGTTCGGGTACTACACATGTTCAGGTACTACAGTAATTACGTTACATATGAAAGTCACAAT
Source organism: Ustilago lituana (assembly GCA_928869825.1). Taxonomy (NCBI): domain Eukaryota; kingdom Fungi; phylum Basidiomycota; class Ustilaginomycetes; order Ustilaginales; family Ustilaginaceae; genus Ustilago; species Ustilago lituana. Next base: position 376,708 of record CAKMYA010000030.1, read on the forward strand.
TTTGATTGCGACATGGGAACCAACACTTGAGATCTTGGGAATGGGACTTTGAGACTTTTGGAACGAAGACTATGTCGGCTCACCCACCAAACTCAATTGGTGTAGATAGCGCATGCGGAATAAACCCACGTGTGCTTGCTCAGCCAGTCAAATCTCCATCGGTTCGTCTGGCGATGAGCCTTGTCCGTGTTCCTCGTGTGGCTGAATCGTAGCTGACAAAACTTCTTGGTCGTCGTTGCTGGCGTTTGTGGCCGAGTTCAAGTCCATGGGGTCAGGGATCCGATTGTAGACCTCGTAGTCCACACGGTTGGCCACAGTGCTGAGGAAGTCAACAACGACGTTGCGGATCCCGAGCGTATCGAGACACGGGTAGTTGGTCGGTCCGCCGATGCCTCGTAACCACAACTGCACCGACTCGGTCTCGTCAATCCTTCTTACCCTGGCTGGCTGATCTCTTGCACCCATGTCGGCAAGCACCGTCAGGATGCCGCGGTCAGTCAGCGCTGCTTCGGCTCCTTGCTCGTACCTGAGCCTCGGTCCAGCATGTGCAGCTCTCTTGGCAGCTTCATCCGCCTTGCCAGGAGAAGTGATCCGACGATTTTTGGCTTCCCAGGCTATGTACGTCATCTGACGAGCAGCCTGCGCCTCGCCGGCGTGGCGGTCACTGAGCCCAGTGGCCGTTTCCCATCCCGCACCCTCGTCAAAACGTTGACGGATGTCGCCGACAAAGACGGGGATGATGCCATCGACGCCATGCTGAGGATGCGCCATCTGGATGGCCACACCCCGCTTCCAACAGTACCACAGATATTCGGGAGAGACCTGTTGCACCTTGACCTCGAGGATGTCAAAGTGTGTAAAATGCGTCCAGGCGTGCACGTCGGCATCGGCAGGAGATCCATCTCGGACGCGAGAGCAGACGCGTTCGATCTGGCTGTGCACCGTGTTGAAGCTTGCTTGGTCTAGCTGGACCAGCTCGTCCAAGATTGACTCCAACGCAACGGGCTGCAAAAGCAACCGAGCCTTCCAAGCCAAGTTTTCGCTTGTTTGAAAGCCAGGCTCTTTGACTTTGGCCGCATCCCAGGCGGTCATGAACAAAAGGCGCGCCATCAGCTCGCCACGGACGCCCTTGAGAATGTCGATATCCGCAGAGGCAAGACACATGCTCTTGACGGTCTCCAGTATCGAGCCATAGCGGTTGGCGGCCTTCTGAAGCGGAACGGGGGTATCGGCGAGATTCTGTGTGGGCGTGGGCATCATGGCAAGCGACGCGGCGATGGCAAGCACAGGCTCCGAAGGCGAGCTGATGTGGAGAACGGCATCGCTATCCACGCTGTCGAGGATGCGCATGTGTCGATCGACCGCGTTGCGTGCAAACGTGGCCTGTTCCCCAAACAGACTGTTGTCGGCGCCTCGGGTGGGAACGTATCGCAGGGCAAGACGCGAGGCGAGGACGTTGAAGCAGATCGTGGGCTTAGCACGAACAAAAGTGCCCGTGCCCATCAGCTTGGTCATGGCCGTGGGCCAGAAGTTGCCTTCGACCAACGAGATCCACAACGGTCGGCCATATTTTTGGATGTGTGTCTGATCAGCGACGTTCAGGGCCATCTTAAGCGGTTCCAGCTCCACCCGAAGCACGTCGAAGCCGACGCCAACAAAGGTAGGCAAAGGCACAGCATTCTGATGCCTAAGTGAACTGTATTCCGACTGAGGCCGGACGAGGGTGGTGGCGCTGCTATTGGTGCTCAACAGCAGAAGCCAAAAGCAGACCAGATCATCCTCTCGTCCGCTTTTGCCATCATCCTCAGGTTCGCTTTTGCCCAGTTGTTCCCTCTCCCGGGGCGGTTGGCGTTGCCTGTCTTCCAGCTCTCCGATGTAAGCCCAGGCACGACAGATGCTGTCGAGCAAGCCGGGTGGAAACGTGACGCATTCGTCGATCGCCACAAAGACCGGCGTGTTACGCGCTGCTCCTACGCCCCGGAGCTCGAGATGCTCTTGTACCAGCCTGATCTGCTTGCTCAGGCGGCGCACCGGTGCATCAAGGTAATGTCTGAAGATCTCGTTGTACTCTCCACCGACAGGGCCGAGGTGGGCCAAAGTGCGTGCCTCCCTGGCAACGCCCTCGAAAAACGTGTCGCGCCGATCCTGATGCTCGCGGGTGCCAAAGTTGTTGAGCTCGACCAGTGCTTCAAACTTTGCCATCTGGCTGGCTTCTCTCTCAGGGTGGATGCCAGCGTGTCGAACCAAGCGGCAAGTAGAACGGAAGCCTTCTCGTTGTCAGTCAACCTGAATGTCGCCATTTCGGTCAAGGTGAGATCCACGATGTGCTTATCGCCCAGCGGGTAGCCGATGCGTGCGCTGCCGGCCGCAGGTCGAATACACACAAAGAGGAGAGGGGCGATGCGACCGAGTTCGAGCACCATCCGGGTCTTGCCCGTACCACTGGATTGAACGATGGTGGTGCCTTTGTAGTAGGGCTTTTGGCCCTCTGGCTTGTTTCTGAACAGAGAGAGATTGACCCCCATTGCAAAGGAAAGCAGACGGCGATGCGCATCACCTTGATAATGGTGGCTGAAGCCTTCGGCTAGACGCTGGCGGAGGGGCTCCTCAAAGGGATCCAACTGTTGCATTTGAGATGCAGCCGGACGCGGGAGAGAGGCCAGAAGGTAATACAGCGCTTCGTCACTTTTCAAGGGCGGGTCCTTGCGCAAGACACTGGTCATTGCGTTGCGGAGAGCTGCTTCGCATGCTTGCAGATGCGATTGGTCCTGACGATCAAAGGACTGCAAGTTCTTGAAGTGGGGAATAAAGCTAGACTTGTACCGGTCCAGCCTGCTAAAAAAAGTATAGATGGTTTCGCCGATCAATTTCTCGTCGCCGGCCTCCATGTGATAGCGGATGTCGTTGCAGGCCATGGAGAGGATGGTCCAATCCTGGCCGACCTTTGCGCGCAAGTTGTGCGCATCTACTCTGGCTTTTTTGGCTCGGGGTGAGTCATCGGCCGCAGGATGATGCGTTGAGGCGGGCCGAGGGGGCGTCGAGGGTCGAGGAGCCAACGCTGCATGCCGATCAAGATTCTGGACTGCCTGAGCAAGGACGGCAAGCGGAGGCAGCTGATCAAGCCCGCGATGGAGCGTCTCGATCAAGAATCGATAGGCGTTGGCGATGATCGGATGGTAACGAGACAGTTGGTCCGATTCGCTGCTGGCTTGCGCGATGAGTTGGATGACATCGCGATCAACAGAGGCTTGCAGGTCGGCGTCTTGATCAAGATTCATTTTTCCCCTCGAAGACATCGACAAATGCACGTGTTCTGATGGGCAAAACTACGCTGTCGAGACGAGACGAGACGAGACAAGAATCCCAGGACTCCAGTCAATGCGATGTGGGAAGCACCAAGTTGCAGCACTCGGTTGAGATCGAACGATGGATAGGTAAGCGATGTGGTAGGTGGAACGATCGACGTCGATCCAACACAGCACGTGGTGACGAGCAAGATGATTAGATCGGCAAGCGATGATGGTGGATGGTGGTTGGTGGATGGTGGATGGTAAGAGCGCTTGCAACGTGCGTTGTCTTGAATGGATTGTGTGAGATCACGTTGTCACCAGTCCAGTAACTTCTGCATTTCCAGTGATTTCGGTTGTTTCGGCCGGTTCTGGAAGGCCTTTGTGTGAGCCAGGATCATTGCTGGTCCTCTGCAGCTGATGCAAACCTGGTCTGGGCCACCATTGCTGGTTTGCCCAGAGTAGGGGCTGACCTTGCATGGCCTACTGGTGATGGTGTAGCTGGTTCTTCACCCTGGTACAAATGCCAGTTACCTAGCATGGCTCACTGCCATTCTTGATTTGCCTCAGCTTCTTGCCACTGTTGCTCCATCATCTGTTGGAGCATGGCTACCACTGACCCAAGGTTGACAGCCCTGAGGTGCTCCTCAGATTGGTCATTGGGTGCCATGATGAACATGGAGCACTACTTGAATGATCCACTCTAATGTCAGCAGTCACATGCCAGACACAAGAAATTGATGTTAAGATGAAGTAAACATCAATTTCATTTGAGATCAATGTTAAAGTGAGATTAACATCAAAGTCACCTGAGATCAATGTTAATGCCACATTGTGCTAAATGTTGACTGACCACTGTTGCCACTCCATTCAGCAGCAGTGCAGCACATCCATGGTAACTGAGAGTGCTCCACATGAGACAGGAGTGGGCTTACTGTCTAGTGTGAGGGTGTATGGTGCCACAGGACTGCATCACCATTGTCAATGATACTGGTTGAGGTTCCAGGATTGCAGTGTGGGTTCTGCCTTCACCGACTATGAGCTGTGGTGCCAGTGTAAGTGCTGACTGTGTCTATATGTTCTCCAACTCAAATGGAGGCACACTGAGTGGTAGCAATGCACTGCAATTGCTACACTACAAGACAAGATAAAGAGAGTATACTGAATGTACTGAAGAGTAAATGTAAGATAGAGTGGATGAGGCCCCACCTCCCCACTTGCACAAGTGAGTGTGTGTATATATAGACTGGCAGTGATTGCTCCAGAGCAACCCACTGCCAGAATCCAGCCAGTGTCGAGGCCTGCCTTGTTGGCTGATCAGGCATCAAGCCAGTGTTGAGGCCTGCCTCACTATCTGCAGGTCCCCCCTATCTGTCAGAGGTCCCCTGCATCTTTACCTAACCATTACTGGTAGGCCAGTGCACAGGCATGTTGCCTTCCAGATGTTGTTGAGGCTACCACTGATCACCTCCAAAGCATTTGACATGCTGTCATCACACTCATCATCTGTTGTGGCTGTCCAACAGTGTTGGGTGAGCCTTGTATACAAAATTGATGATAAGACCTGCTTAACATCAATTTCATTTGAAATCAACCATAAGACATGCCTAACATTGATCTCAAATCGATTTCGAATCTATGTCCTGTGACACATACCCAACAATGGGCTGGCATTGACCAGGTGTTTGCATAACTCTCATCCAAATGGGACATCCAGACCCTAGGGGCATAGCATGTTCTTACCATCTTCCTTGTCTTGCTGCACCAAGATCTGCTATAGTGCTCAACCATGTCTATCATCTTGACCTGGAATACACTCTTGAACTCAAGGATTTTGCAAGGGATTGCAATAAGTGCAGGTGTGAAGGTGTGTGTTGCTGTAACTTAATGCTGTCCTCTGCCAGTGGAAAGCTGAATTCTTGCAGACAAGCTTTTGATTTCAGCAACTGCCTCTGGTTGCAACAGGTGTTGTAGAGGCTCTGGATAGTTGGAGGGGCTCTATGTAACTTAGTTACTTGCTTGCAGAATCTGAAGGGGCAGTCAGAGATTGAGTGGATTTGGCTGGCTACCAGGGGTGAGCCACCAAAAGCACACCCAATAAAGAGGTCTTGTTGCCCCCAGCATACATTACTATTCTGTTTGAGGTCCATCATATGCTTCTTCACATACAGCAGTGATTATCAGCAGATTTAATTAATCTTTTGTCCTGCATAGTTGCTTTGTGGAGCCACATGACATACATTAATGTGAGTGGCCCATTATGGTATCAGTAATACAAAATTGTCACAGATTGTTAATCACTCCAATGTGTTGACTACATACTTGTGGAGAATTTGTATTGCTGATCCCATAATGGGCCTGATCCTTTAATGGGCCACTTATGTTAGAACATACAGATCCAGCTTTAATGGTTGGCATGCATCACTTTTGTTCAGTTGGAATCCTGCCTGATTTCTAACATCAACTTGAAAATGGTGATTCAACCTGCTACAGTCATGTCCAAAACTGCCCCACATAATTCAAAAATACCATGATCATGTCAAGGGCCTTTGTTGATGATGAACACAAAGCAGTGCACTTTGCCTGGACCCCACTTTGCCTGGACCCTCCATCATGTGGTATCATTGTAAAGCTTAGAAGCAGGGCTATCTGAATATGTGAAAATCAAGGACATGTCCCACCAAAGAAATGGATGAAAAGTGGCTTCGACTTTTTATGACCCCCTCCTCCTCCTCATTTTATACCATACAACACCTTTGTCATCATTGTTCACCACAATCTGCTAATAAACTTTGCTTCAAACTTCATAAACACCTAGTGTGATATAATGAGAGCTAGTTCAGTTTGGTTTGATGATTTTAGCACATCTTCAGCCATAGTTATAAGCTTTACCATTATAGGGGTAAAAAAATCAATATGGGCTGGACTAAATACACAACACCACACCATAAATGAGTCAAAGAGCTGCTCAAAATGGGTTTCTCAACCAGGGAGATAGCTAGCAAGCTGTCCATGAGCAAATCAATGGCTGCTAGGCTTGCAAAACTCATGCCAGAAGGTGATTTTGTCAAGAAGGTAGGGGGGGAAGACCCCCCACCTCTCTGCACACCAAATCTCAATGCTTGCCAGGGGATTTTGCCAGCACTTCTATACTTTGGCTACCAAAGCTTCTTCCTACTGGCTACAACACCATCAACTTTGTTTGTCCAGGCAGACCATCACTCATGCAATCAAGAGTGCCAAACTCAAGTTTAGGGCAAAAAGAAAAAAAACCCCTGCCCACCAAGCACCATAAACAGTGCAGGCTTGCCTTTGCCAAGTGCTATCAGTACTGGACTGTTGCACAGTGAAAAAACATCATCTGGAGCAATGAATGCAAGGTGCAGAGGCTTGGTAAGGACTTTGAAAAGTGCTACTGATCAGAGAAAGTGAATCTAGGTATAATGTGAGTGGCCCATTTGTGGGACAGAAATCCGGCCGACAAATTTCATGACGCGATGTGTATTTAAGGCAGCTCAGCACAACATCCATGCGCCACCCCTCTTCCTTCACTACCACCACCATCATTTGCCACCGACACTCCAACTACTCACTACCATCTGTATTTGTCATACAAACACATCAATATCATGACTCCACAGCTCACAAACCACAAGAGAGTTGAATACCGCACCATCAGGCAACAGAAAGAGGACAAAATCATTGAAGCTGTACAGGATGTTTGCTCTGGGACCTTCAAATCCATCCGTAAGGCTGCAGACCACCATCAAGTACCCTTCTCAACCCTCAGGAAGCATTTAAAGGGCATCCAAGTACGCCAAAATGCACACACTCATCGACAACTCCTCTCGGAGGAGCAGGAAAAATCATTAATGACACATATTGCAGCTTCCTCTGCAAGAGGCTTTCCTACAACGTTCAGGGAGCTCATGGACTGCGCAGAAGCATTTCACAAGGACAATACCAATGTTCCACAAGCTATGATATCAAGAAAATGGGCTCGAGGTTTTCTTTATCAACATCTGGAGCTTCTCAGCTGTTTTAGCAGGGTTTTGGACCATTCCAGAGCAAAGGTGTCAAATACAACTACAGTGACACAATATTACGAGCTCCTCCGCAGCACAATGATTACCAACAATATCCCAATCACTCAAGTATACAATATGGACGAAACTGGGTTTGTTTTTGGCAAAGGTCAGCGTCAAAAAGTGCTTGTCTTCAAGGGAAAAAAAATCAACTACTTCTTTCCAGACACAACCTGGTCAACGAGAAAGTACCACTGTCATCGAGTGCATTGGTCACAAAATCCCTTCTCCGCTCATCATCTTCAAGGGAAAAGGGTGCAATTCCTGCGCATTTACATCAAGATAAGGGACAAAATCATCACATCAAGAGCTGCAAGGGCCGCATTCAAGTCTGTCGGGATTGACAATGTCATTAATCCATCCCGTGTACTTGAAAAGCTTCCACAGCCCAGGGAAATGACACCAGAAATGACACCGGAGCCAGGAGGGAGCACTCTGCCGCCAACCCCAAAGACTTCGCGACAATTGGTGTCCATGGCTAGCCAAATACGGTCCTCAGAGCACCCAGATCGCTTTTCTCATCATTTGTGGACCAAAATCATAAAAGCAGCTGGTCATTTCCACAATGACAATGTCCTTTTGCAGCAGGAGGTGGCAGAGCTACGTCAAATGCTTGAATTCAAGCATACCAGAGCACAAGGAGACCAAGCTCGGCTCTCTCAGGCTCGAGTCTTGGACAGCAGGGAAATCAGGGAAGCAATTCAGCGCAAAAATGCTCCCAAACAGGCCCCAAATCAACAAATTCCAGCACAAAACCAAGGCTTGCCAAGCACAGGCCTGGAATCTGACAGCTCCTTGCCCAGCACAGAGGAAGATGCAGCCTCGGTAGCAAGCATAGCAGGCATAGCAAGCGAAGGCATTGATGATATTGATATGCTAAGCACAGCCTCGGAGGAGCCTGCTTGGACCAAATCATGATTGGGACAATCATGACAACTACTCAGATGACGAGATCAACCTTCTTTGAAGCCATCATCACCGTAAAGTGCAATTTCGGGTCATAAAGAAGCTTCCGGACGAAGTGTGTTGATGGGCCAAAAGTGTCCCACGAATGGGCCACTCACGTTATATACACCTACTCTCCAGGGAGGCAGCCACTCTGTCATGATCTGGGGCTGTATGACATGGGCAGGCCTGGGTTTAATGGTCTTTATAGATGGGACCTTGAATTCAGAGTACTACATTGAATTGCTGGAGGAAGTGGTGCCTGGCAGCATCCTGAAGTGGAAACAAAAACAGGGTATACCACCCAGGTGAAAAATGATCTTTCAACAGGACAATGCAGGCTGCCATACCTCAAGAGCAATGATGGAATACCTCAGAGTGGTAGAGCTTAATGTCATGGAGTGGCCTGCCATGTCACCAGACCTAAACCCTATAACTTATGACCATCAAGAAGAAGGAGACGCTTCTGGTTCGCATTCTGAGGCCTTGTATGGGGCTCAAAACAGCGTTTTAGCCAGTCTAGCGCAATATCCTGATTTGTCCAGCCATTTGGCAACACTGCGAAGGCCCAATTGGGTGGAATGATTTGCTGATGACAGAACCAGCCCAGCATGTGTGCTTTTCCCTTGAAGATGATGAGCGGAGGAGGGATTTTGTGACCAATGCACTCGATGACAGTGGCACTTTCTCGTTGACCAGGTTGTGTCCTGAATTTTGTGGCCGCTTTTTTTGCCTTGTGTACCAGCACTTTTTGACGCTGTGCATTGCCAAATACAAAGCCTGTCTCGTCCATATTGTAGACTTGATTGATGGCAATGTCATGTTTGGCCATTGTGCTCCGGAGGATATCGTAGAAATGATTTACTGTTGTCATGTTTGATGCTTTTGCTTGGGAGTGGTCCAAACTGCAGCTAAAGCAGCTCAAAAGTGATGGATGGCGATAAAGAAAGCCTCGTGCCCACTTCCATGACAATCCAGCTGAGAAATCATGTTTATGGATGTTGTTGTTTGCATTGTAGAATGCTGCAGCGTGCATCTTGAGGTCTTTGAATGTCGTAGGGAAGCCTTGGGCTGCAATGGCCTCGATATGTGCCACTAATGATTTCTCCTGGGCTTCGGAAAGGAGCTGACGGTGTCTGTGTGCATCTTGAGGTGCTTTGATGGCCTTTAGGCGTCTGTGGAGTGTAGATTTTGGTATATCATGGAGCTCGGCTGCTCTTCGGATGGATGGAATGGCTCCGGAGTGCAAATCATTGATTGCTTTGGCCACAATAGCCTCTTTCTGAGCATGATTAGTGCGCAGTTCTGTCCTTTTTGCTTTTGTGAGCTGTTTAGGCATGATTTTGAGGCAAAGAGATGGATGTCTGAAGCGGTGCTGAGACAAGGGGGAAGATATGGTGGTGGTAGTGAAGGAAGAGGGGTGGCGCATGGATGTTGTGCTGAGCTGCCTTAAATACGCGTCGCGTCATGAAATTTGTCGGCCGGATTTCTGTCCCACAAATGGGCCACTCACGTTATCAGCTGGATTGTCATGGAAGTGGGCACGAGGCTTTCTTTATCGCCATCCATCACTTTTGAGCTGCTTTAGCTGCAGTTTGGACCACTCCCAAGCAAAAGCATCAAACATGACAACAATAAAGCATTTCTATGATATCCTCCGGAGCACAATGGCCAAACACGACATTGCCATCAATCAAGTCTACAATATGGACGAGACAGGCTTTGTATTTGGCAATGCACAGCGTCAAAAAGTGCTGGTACACAAGGCAAAAAAAGCGGCCACAAAATTCAGGACACAACCTGGTCAACGAGAAAGTGCCACTGTCATCGAGTGCATTGGTCACAAAATCCCTCCTCCGCTCATCATCTTCAAGGGAAAAGCACACATGCTGGGCTGGTTCCGTCATCAGCAAGTCATCAAAATCATCACATCAAGAGCTGCAAGGGCCGCATTCAAGTCTGTTGGGATTGACAATGTCATTAATCCATCCCGTGTACTTGAAAAGCTTCCACAGCCCAGGGAAATGACACCGGAAATGACACCGGAGCCAGGAGGGAGCACTCTGCCGCCAACCCCAAAGACTTCGCGACAATTGGTGTCCATGGCTAGCCAAATACGGTCCTCAGAGCACCCAGATCGCTCTTCTCGTCATTTGTGGACCAAAATCATAAAAGCAGCTGGTCATTTCCATGACAATAACATCCTCCTGCATCAGGAGGTTGCTGAACTGCATCAAACCCTTGCTTACAGGCAGGTGCGAGAGCAAGGAGACCAGGTTAGACTGTCCCAGGCACGAGTCTTGGACAGCAGGGAAATCATGGAAGCAATTCAGTGCAAGAATGCTCCCAAACAGGCCCCAAATCAACAAATTTCGGCACAAAACCAAGGCTCGCCAAGCACAGGCCTGGAATCTGACAGCTCCTTGCCCAGCACAGAGGAAGATGCAGCCTCGGTAGCAAGCATAGCAGGCATAGCAAGCGAAGGCATTGATGATATTGATATGCTAAGCACAGCCTCGGAGGAGCCTGCTTGGACCACAAATCATGATTGGGACAATCATGACAACTACTCAGATGACGAGATCAACCTTCTTTGAAGCCATCATCACCGTAAAGTGCAATTTCGGGTCATAAAGAAGCTTCCGGACGAAGTGTGTTGATGGGCCAAAAGTGTCCCACAAATGGGCCACTCACGTTATGTCTTTTCTTCCTCTTCTTTCCAGTTGTTTCCTTGCAACAGCTAGGTGTCCATATAGGACTCCAGGAAGGGCTTCCCTTTATTGGGTCCTGTGCCTCTGGAGAGTGAGGACTTGTGAGTGTACCTTATTATTGGTTGTCTTCCAGGAGGTCCTGGGAGAAACTGGCAGACTCCAGAGATCTGTCATCTCATTGGTTGGGACTACCAGGAGGAATTATATGTCTCCTGGCAGACATGTCTCCAACTTCATTCTTCTGGGAGTACCATCCATGGCAGTCCCATGTGTCTGGTGAGACCTTCTCAGAGAAGTATGACCTATTTCTATCAGGAGATATGACCTAGCATCACTGATATTCTAACACAGATGATGCTGAACCCCCACCCCCACCAGAGCTAGAGGTGGTGGTAGGCTTGCTTGACCTAGTCTGCTGGCTGGGAACCTGGGCATGCACCCAAAGACCTGGAGATCCAAGCTCATCCATGCTGTCAATAAACAAAAGCTTACAGTACCATCACTGGAGCAGCTCACCACTTGATGGAAACTGTGCTTCTCAATTCTTGATGTAGCAGAATGGTTACAAGTGGTTGCACTGGTCCATGAATGGAGAGACCTTGGGTGAGAATACCATTACAACATGGCTGAAGGTGATGAAGACTTGGCTGCAACAAAGGCTTGGCCAATCAGCTCCTTTCCAACCTTGCAAATCTTCAGGTCATTGTGCAGATTCAGATATGAAATACAGAAACAGTGAACTTGATCTACTGCATCCATGAACTTGTGTTGGTGCAATTTGACTCCCACACATGAAGCTGCAAAAAAGAGTTAGTGCAAACAGCAAAAGCAACTGCAAAAGAGAGTAACAGCTTTAGTTTTATAATGTGAGTTATCCTGACCTGTGTGTCTGAAAAAAAAAATGCAGTTGAGTGAGGACTTTGGACAGGTTCCAGGGTGTGTCCAGTCTGACTTTTGAGGTTATTGGGTCTAACAATCATTGTTATTAGAAAGCAGAGTTCTTTTAAGCAGAATTACTAGACTCCCTTTCCACTTGCATTATACATGCATGTGCAGGACCTTTTTGAATTGTGAATGGTCTTGTACACAGCTCAGATCAGACAATGACACAGACAATGACACAGACAATGACACAGACAATGACACTTCCACCACCATCATCACCACATTTGATGTGCTTGCTTTGCTTTTGATGGCTGCAATCCTTTGCAAGTTGCTGCCAGTGCATGCAACATTCATTTCACAGACCATGGACATGCTTGAGGCTCAGCCTCAGTTGCCACTGCTGCCAAGCCAGCCTAACAGCACAATCAGCTCATTGTTGAGAGACATCATCCAGGACCACCAACACCAAGGAGGCCTATACCTTGAGGCAAAAGGAGTGGATTGCTTGGTGTGATGAGCAGAACAACTATGACTTCATTGGACCTATGTGGTAAGTATTGCATTGCTTCCATCATCTTGCTCTGTTGTCTTGTTGATGAGCTGGCTTGCTTACTTTATCCTTTGCATTGCTTTTGAACTACAGATACACAGTTATGCAAAACAAACTTGTGTTCTTCCTCCAGTCATATGTGCTCAAGAAATGACAACAGAGGAGGAAACAGGCCAAGAGTATGAAGCAAGCCAATATGGATGTGCTGATCCTGATGGTGCCCACCATTGCTATGATGCCATTGACTTTGTCCTACATACAAGACACAGACATGCAGAATCTCAATGACTTTGAGCAAATTCTTGGCTCTTCCAAGGTGCTGGATGTCACAGGACATAGATTTGAAATCGATTCAAGATCGACATTAGATGCATCTTATGGTTGATTTCAAATGAAATTGATGGTAAGTGGGTTTTATCATCAATTTTGCACACAAGGCTGCCTGATGCTGTTGGGCAGCCATGACAGGTGATGAACATGATGACATCATGTCAAGTGCTCTGGAGGTGATCAGTGATGGCCTCAGCAACATCTGGATGATGCTGTACCCTTGCACTGGTCCTCCAGTAATGGTTAGGTAATGACACAGGAGCCCCCAACAGACAGGGGGACCTGCAGACAGTGAGACAAGCCTTGACACTGGCTTGACACCAGTGGTGAGCTGCTCAGCCAGCAAGGCAGGCCTTGACACTGGCTTGATGCTGGCAGTGGGTTGCTCTGGAGCAACTGCTGCCAGCATATATATACACACACTCACTTGTGTGAGTGGAGAGGCAGAGCCTCATCCACTCTATATTACATTTACTCTTCAGTACATTCAGTATACTCTCTTTATCTTGTCTTGTAGTGTAGCAATTGCAGTGCATTGCTACCACTCAGTGTGCCTCCATTTGAGTCAGAGTACATATAGACATAGTCAGCACTTACACTGGCACCACAGCTCATAGTCTGTGAAGGCAGAACCCACACTGCAATCCTGGAACCTCAACCAGTATCATTGATGACTGCAGCACAGTCCTGTGGTACCACACACCTTCACACTAGACAGTAAGCCCACTCCTGTCTCATGTGGAGCCCTCTCAGTTACCATGGACATGCTGCACTGCTGCTGAATGGAGTGGCAACAGCAGTCAGTTGACATTGAGCATAACACAGCATTAACAACAATCTCAGGTGACTTTGATGTTAATCTCACTTTAACATTGATCTCAATGGAATTCGATGTTTACTTCATCTTAACATCGATTTCTTGTGTCTGGTGCATGACTGCTGACACTGGAGCAGAGTGGTTGCAATCAGTTGCATAGGAGAGGCAGCTGGCAGGGGAGGAGTAGCTGCTGCACCCAGCCCTTGTGAGGGTGAAGGTGACACTTAGCTCTGTTGCACCTCCTGGACAAGGACCTGGAGTAGTTGGGCTACATCTGCTATGGTTGTTTCTGTTGGAGGTGGGGATGCTGGCAGATGGTGCTCCAGCATCTCTCCAACATCAGTCAGGGTCTCATTGATGAGGGAGTGTTCCTCATCCAGAAGAGGGTTTCAGTGGGAAGTACAGGTCATGATCACTTATGATGTCATCCCAGGGGAAGGTTGCATGTAATGTCAGGACTGTAGGGTCTGAGTACCACTTTTTGGCTATGGGTCAGTGTGGTGGCCAGGTACAGAGGGGTCATAGGGGAACTATGGTAGGAACTGTCAGGAATAGTGTAGTGCAGAGAACAATGGTTGGGGCCATCAGAGGTCAGGGCACAATACTACATTGCTATAGAGCAAATAAGTAATACATGCAATGGAGGTCTGTCAGGAACCTCCATCAGGCATGACAAGGAGTAACTAACTAAAAGGGCAGGAAGCAACTGGCAGCAGTTGCTCCAAGCATGGTCAGCTCTGACCATGGAATCTCTCAGCTGGGAGGCCAACTGCTATGCTGGAGGGTTGGGGTTGTGACCCTGACATTACCCCCCCCCCCCCAACATCCAGGGTCATGACCCTGACACTATGTGTGGTTTTTTTGCTCACACTGTTTGCATGCATGACCAGATGGATGGTCTGGCCTAAGGTAAGTATGTTTCATTGCTCTCTCCAGGTCAAGGGACAGCTTACTTCTAGCTTGACAAATGTGCTCTTCATGCTCCATTGTCCAATCTATACCATAGCCCCCCACCTCTCTTTTCCCTGAAGAACCTGATCTCTGTTCTTTCTCATGCATGAGTCTGTGTTGGTGTGTCTTGTTGCCTCACTCACTCAAGCTGATGGACTGTGTGTATACATTTGCTCATTCAGGCTGATGGAATGTATATATACATTACTGATGATGCATCTACAAGTGCTTGTCTTTCAGCCAAGTTGCTCTTTCAGCTGATTCATCTGTTTGGAACACAGAAATGAATGCACAAAAACCTGTGTTTTGAGCAGGACTGATTTAAGAGGGGGGGGGGGGGTGTCAAAATGATGAAAGTCCTGCATTTTTGAAAACATGCATTTTCAAAAATGCAAAAAAAAACCTAGTGTTATTCCACATTTACCTCATCTGCATCTTCACTCTTGCTCATTAACCCAACTGTCTCTACCTCCTCACCAACACATTCACTTTCCTTCAACATGTCTACCATCAACAAGGCCACTACTGACTCTGGAAGTCAACCCTCATCCTCCCAGCCTTGGCCTCACCCCCCAACAGCTCATACAGAAGGTGTGCTGGCCATGCCTGAGGCATCTCTATCTGCACAATCAGGCACACAGTCTCAGTTTGCTCATCAACCCTCTGCTGCCCATTCTTCTTCTTCTTCTTCTTCTGCTGCTGCTGGCAAGAAGAACTACATCTGGTCTACAAAAGATGTTGTTCACCTTGTCAAAAAAAATCATTTCCAACAATGAAGCCCACTAATGCACCCACTGCTGCCATTAGTGAAAGGGGTACAAACAAGTAGCAACAACAAGCTGCACAAGGAACTCAATCCTTCAAGACCTCTTCCACACAATCTTCCCCCAGGCACTGTTGTTGGAAACACATTGCATCAAGTTTCAAAGCTTCACAGGGCTCACCTCAATTGTACAACAAGGAAAAATAGGCAAAGACCTCTCACTTACTGGCACTGGAACCACTTTTGCAAGTACTTGGACTCCAACCAATGCCAGTAAGTTTTTTCTGCTATCTCCTTGAACTTGTTATACTGACCATGGACACTATCCTTTTTTTCAACATGATTGTACAGACTTAGATCTCTCATGCTGCCCTCACAGCCAAGCATCCTTGGTTTGAGAGGATGCACAAAATGATGAACAGGTATTTAGCTCAGGAGATGATGCAGCCCTTGTGATGACCACCTGGCTTCAACTTTAACATTCAGGAGAAGTTTGATCTCAACAGGCTTGGTGCTGGCACTGGTGGTGATCTTGAGCCCATGGACAAAACTGGTGATGATGATATGGTTCACTCCCCCCATGGACACAATCTGCCAAACATGCTTTGACATGGTGGGCACTGCTATGACTAGCAGTGCTCCCTGACAACACTTACACCTTGAGCCCCCCTTCCTGCTTCCAGTCAACCACACTCTGCTACCTCCCTCTGGGCTTCTCAGACATCTTTGGTTCAAGTGCAAGCAAGGTGTGGTGGGTCAGAAGCATGACTCCCTGGCAGAGGCATACTACTGCAACTTCCATTAGATACTCCTCAAGATCCCATCTCCAGCTTGAGAAAGAGTGTACCAGGCATGAAGAGTATATGCCTTCAGCATGGAAAGGAGGAGAAGGAGCAGGAAGAACACATCTGCACCCAAGACCACAACATGATGCTCAAAATTGGTTTGCATGTTTGCTTTAGCAGGGTGGTGCTGGTCAGGTCCAGGCTCAAGAAGGTAGCCCTCAAGATCCAAACAACACTAGCACCCCCCAACCCTCAGTAGAAGCATCAATATGCCCACCACTGTAGGCTGTTCCAGTTCAGTAGTTCCACAGCCTCTGTTACTTCTAATGTTCCCCATACCTAGCCCTTTTCCTCATCCCCTTCATCATACCCATTCCATGTTATCTCACCATACCCTTGACCTACTGTAGCACCAAATGCTCAAAGCTGTAGTGCTAGAATGGCAACTTGTATTGTTCTTGTGCACTCTGTATGACTGTGAGAGCTGATTGTGCACACCAAATATACTGTGGGTAGACATGGTGCAACACATCAATTGGCTCATCCTTCCACACTTGCCACCACCATCAACACCAGCCAACCTCTTTTTTTTTTTTTTTTTTTTTTTTTTTTTTGCTGCTGATTCACTCCCACTCTCAACATGGTGCAAATTCAACAATAAGCAAACACTACTCAACAGCATCACCCAACACCCTTGAGATATCAATGCAGATGGAGATTCAGCAGTACAGAGAGCATGCACATGCCATGGACTCATTGCAAACCTGTTCTTCTAACAACAACCCTGACTTGATGATGATGCAGGAGAACTGATCCCCATTTGTCCCAACAACCAATCAACCTTTATGTCCTTCCTAAGCCAGCAATGCTACATTGTGTCTTGCACTCATGTCAAGCATCATTTTGGATAAGCTTACCAACCTTCTTGAGCACTATGTAAAACAACAAAATGCTTGTATCTTTCAAGGACTGGTTAGGATGATGTGCCAAAGCATTTCAACCAACTTAGCATTTGACCTTTAATCAACATGGTTTATTTGGGGTCAGGTTGGCTCCCTCTTGAAAAGGTGAGAGAGAGATGGTTTCAGTTGTGCTGTACAGACTTGGATGCACTGCAAATTTTTTTTTGGGGGGGGGGGTCAGTTGGAGAATGTGATGCATCCTTGCAATGCAGCTGCAGCAATTGGCAGCCTAATGGCACCATCCAGGCTCTTTATGAGCTGAACAGTGAAGTGATGCAATTTGCAAGCAAGGAGGAATGACCAAGCACATCAGCATGGGGTACAAAGGATGAGTGGTGTCACAGAGTGGGGGGGGAGGCTGGCTTGTTGTTGATGGTACACACACACCTTCCCTCTTGCCTTGGAAGCCAGGGAGGTTGACACAAGAAGCACTTCAGCTACAAAGGCTTTTACTATCAGCATCAACATTGTGCTTTGGTCCATCCTACCACACTTTGCTTTACACATAGTGGCAATCAGTTGTGGGACCAACCTGGCAGCTGTTCAAGATTCCAAGCACAAAGGTGTGTGGGTACTTGTGGTAGCAACCTCCTCAGGATCAAACCTCAACTCTATCTGGATGAGAAGGGTGAGTTTATCTGGGTTGATGGTGGCTATGGTCACTCTGCCTTCCACCATTGGGCCATTTTATTTTATTTTATTTTCTCACACATTGCAGCCAAAAAGGAGTTGAGATATGAAGTGCTTCAACAACAGTCTCTCACAAGTCTGGCTTTCAGGTTGAAGCATGCAATGGTGTACCTCAAGAATCGTTTTCAATGCCTCACTGGATATTGAGGCAACATCTATTGAATTCAAGACTGTGTGACAGCAACCAAGACCCTACAGGCATGCATCATTGCCCACACCTTTGCCAGGCAATATGATAGGCTCTGATGATATTGCAGATCTGCTGATGCCTTCAATTTGCCTGGGGAGCAAGTGAATCAGGCTGTACAAAAGCATGCATACTAGATACCTCAGCAGTCCAACAACTCAAGGCAGACTGTCAGGGGTTTTACAACCCTGACCCTCCAGCACAGCAGTTGGCCTCCCAGCTGAGAGGCCCCCTGGTCAGAGCTGACCACACTTGGAGCAACTGCTGCCAGTTGCTTCCTGCCCTTTTAGTTAGTTACTCCTTGTCATGCCTGATGGAGGTTCCTGACAGACCTCCATTGCATGTATTACTTATTTGCTCTATAGCAATGTAGTATTGTGCCCTGACCCCTGATGGCCCCAACCATTGTTCTCTGCACTACACTATTCCTGACCATCCCTACTGTTGATCCCCTACAACCCCTCCATACCTGGCTGCCCCACTGACTGTAGCCATAAAGTGGTACTCAGACCCTATGGTCCTGACACAGACCTGATGTGCAAAAACCAGCTAGTACTAGGAGCCAAGATTACTGCTGCCCACCACTCAAGGTATGTCCCACAATTTTGCTGTGTTGAGACTACAAAGCCTCTCTTGCACACAAATGCTTGAGGAAGACATGTTTTTTCAGGTGGCTTGTTTCAATCAACAAACAGGCAAGAGGAGAGAATACATCAGTATGCTTCTAAGGCAATCATGAGAGGACAGTAGCACACACTATAATCTGAGGATGGCAAGGAGACTTTAGCCAACTTTTGGCAAACACCAATGCCCTTGTCCATCTTGACCACACACACACTTTGGTTTGTGCTCCTTGCAATCACTCCTTGTATGACACTACACCCCAATCAATTGCATTGCAGACTGTCCTAAAGTGTGTGTGTGTGTGCAATGGGGTGAAGCTTGAGATGCAAAGGGTTTTGTCACAGGACATAAAGTCAAACTCAAATTGAGATCAACATTAGATGCATCTTACAGTCGATCTCAGATGAAATCGATGCTAAGCACACCTTACCATCGATCTTGCCTACTGGGCCATATGATGCTGTGGAATGAACATGACAAGCAATGACTATGATGACACCAGCCCAAATGGGTTGGGGGGTGATCAGTGATGATGATGGCAGCACCTGGAGGATGTTGTTGATGACCCTGGACTGACCAGTAATGGCCAAGTAGGGCACAGGGGCCCCTGCATAGATAGGGGGACCTGCAGGAAGGGGGGAAGAGCTCAACACTGGCTTGAGGCCATGGAGCTAGCTAAGGGCCACTGGTTAGACACCAGTGACACAAGTCTCAAGGACAGCAGGGCAGGCCCTGACACTGGCCTGATGCTGGTGATGGGATGCTCTGGAGCAACCGCCACCAGCATACATACATATATATACACACATTCCTTGTGTGAGTGGGGAGGCAGGGCCTCATCCACTCTATCATTCACTTACTTGTCAGTACATTTAGTATTCTCACTCTCTTTGTCTTGTAGGGTAGCAATCATAGGCATTGTTATCACTCAGTGTGCCTCTGTTTGAGTTGGAGTACATAAAGGCATCAGTCAGAACCACCACTGGCACCACAGGTCTCACCTGTGCAGGTGGAACCTACACTGCAGTCCTGGAACCCACACCAGTACCATTACCTTACGATGATGCCATCCAGTGGCACCATACAAGTCTTGACATCACCCTCAATGACAACAATGCAGCTTGGCAGCATTGTAGGCCTACACTGGGGACAGTTAGCCCACTCCTGTCAAGTGTAGGACACACACCAGGCTACCATGAATGTGCCACATTACCTCTGAATGGAGTGGCAATGGCAGTCAGTTGACATCAAGCATAAGATGCAGTTAACATCAATCTCAAGTGAAATTGACATTTGCTGGCCATTAACCTTGAACTCAAATGAAATCGACATTTACCTCAAGTTAACCTCGATTTCACATGTCTGGTGCATGACTGCTGACATTAGAGTGGATCATTCAAGCAGTGCCCCACATTCACCATGGCACCTGATGATCAGTCTGAGGAGCACCTCAGAGCCATCAACCTCAGGTTGGTGGTAGCCATGCTCCAGCAGATGATGGAGCAACAGTGACAAGAAGCTGAAGTGAACTGAGAATGGCAGCAAGCCATGCTAGGTAACTGGTGGTTGTACCAAGGTGAGGAGCTGACTACACCATCACCAGTAGGCCACACAAGGTTGGCCCCTCCTCTCAGTGAATCAATGACAGCTCAGACCAGGTTTGCTCAAGTGGAGGATCCTCAAACCCTGATGCCCAGGTCAATGGTGAAGGCATGGCCTGTGGAGTTCAGCAATGTCAATGTTTACATGACTCCCACAGGTCCTAGGCATCATTGTGAGCCTCTCAAGCCCATCACTGTGTTCGAAGGTGAGGGCCAGGAACCCAAGGTACTCCCCACTGACATGAAGATCCCATTCCCAAAGCTAGACACCAAGGATGTCAAGCTGTTTCTCATCAAGGCCAACAACTGGTTTGCTCAATATGGTATCACAAGCCATCAGCATCAAGCGGCCATTGCTTTGGAGTGATTGGAGGGTTCAGCCAAGGAATGGTGGGATTCCAAGCTACAGGTTGACCCTAAGCTTCAGGGACAACTGTTCCATGATTGGGACATGTTCTGTGCCTGCTTGAGAGATCAGTTCGGTCAGATGGTTGACTCGTTCACTGCCTACACCAAGCTCTCCATCCTTTGCCAAGCCAGCGATGAACCAGGTATGGCCACTTGCTACATTGAGCGCTTCTGTGACCTAGTGAACCATGCAGGCCTCAATGGGAATCCCAAACTCATCATGGGTCTCTTCAAGATGGGTCTCACTGCCAGGATGCATCAAAAGTTCAAGCACAATCCCCCCTCTGACCTCTGGGAATGGTATTGCAGCATGGAAAGCATTGACCATGTATGAACCTTGGATGCCAACAATGCTTGCCTCCTCTTGACCCCAGCTCATCCTGCAAGCATGACAGCACCCTCCACAGATAAGGGGAAGGGGAAAGAGATGCTGCTGCCCAACAACAGGACAAGCAGGTGGGGTCAGCACCCTGGAGCCATGCCCAACACTGCTTTCAGGAGGCCCTTGCCACCTCACTTGGCTCAGAAGCTGCCAGTGACCAATGTTGGTGGCACCACCTTTGGGCCAGATCAATGTAGCCTATGTGGCCAGACAGGCCATTGGTGGTGCAACTGTCCCAAGGCCATGCCCAGAGTACCTGGTCCAACAGGTGCACCTCGCAGCCTCGCTCCACAGAGTGGCTGTGTCTATGCCATCAACAAGCAAGCTGAGGATGCTGGAGATGATGAAGAGGCATCTGAGGAAGGCAACCAGGAAGCCAACATTGACCTGGCTGCTTACACTGATGAGGATGAGGAGGAGGCCCAATCCCAGGAAGGTGAAACCAACCAGGGAAACAGGCATGGGACAGTGCACTGATGACATGCATTGCCCTGAATCCATCCTTGTCATCACACTGTACATATCAAGACTGTCATTTCTGTTTCTCTGCAGTGTCACAGAAGCCAGTACTCAAGATTGACAGGACCATCATGGGCCACCCAGCTCAAATGCTGGCCAACACAGGTGCTGGAGTGTCTATAATTGCTTGTACATTTGTTTCAACCCATCAAATACCCACAAAACCCATACACAAAAGAAGCATTCATGGTATTACCAGTCATACCTTACAGATCAACAGCACTGCCTTGGTCACTGCTGGTATAGGAGGCTACCTAGTTGGTCCTTTCAAAGCAGAGGTGACAGACATCGATGACTATGATGTCATCCTAGGTTATGAGCTACTCAGGAAACTCAGGCCCAGGGTAGATTGGCATACCAGTACTCTCTATTTCCAGCCTGGTCTTGAAATCGAAGTTAAGGGACCATTACCATTGATTTCACCTGAAATTGATGATAAACATCACATAACATCGATTTCAACTGAGATCCAAGATAATATGCCCTTAATGTCAATTTCAGCCACCAATCTTGTAGCTCATGGGAACGAGTTTGTCTCTGCTGAACAGCTCATATGAGCATCCCTCCACAATGGCCCCATAGGATGTATGTGTCAGCGGTTGTGCACCAGACATGTGAAATCGAAGTTAACTTGAGGTAAACATCGATTTCGTTTGAGTTCGAGGTTAACAGCCAGTAAACATCGAATTCACTTGAGATCAACATTAACTGCATCTTACACTCGATGTCAACTGACCGCTGTTGCCACTCCATTCAGAGGTAATGTGGCATGTTCGTGGTAGCTGGTGTGTGTCCTACACTTGACAGGAGTGGGCTAACTGTCCTCATGTAGGTATGCAGTGTGGATAGACTGCACTGCTGTTGTCAGAGATGATGCTTGAGGCTGTATGACACCATTAGCCAGCATCGCCATATAGTAATGGTACTGGTGAAGGTTCCAGGACTGTGGTGTAGGTTCTGCCTGCACAGGTGAGGCCTGTGGCACCAGTGGCAGTTCTGACTGATGTCTATATGTACTCCAACTCGAATGGAGGCACACTGAGTAGTAGCAATGCCTAAGATTGCTACTCTATGAGACAATGAGTGTGAGTATAGTGATACTAAATGTACTGACAAGTAAATGAATGATAGAGTGGATGAGGCCCTGCCTCTCCACTCGCACAAGGCATGTGTATATATGTATGCTGGCAGCGGATGCTCCAGAGCATCCCACTGCCAGTGTTGGGCCAGTGTCAGGGCCTGCCCCTTCTGTCCTAGAGACTTGTCACTGGCCTCCAACCACTACCTCTTTGCTGGCTCCATGGCCTTGAGCCAGTGTTGGGCTCTCCTTCCCTTCCTGCAGGTCCCCCCTATCTTTGCAGGGGCCCCTGCGCCTCACCCAGCCATTACTGGTTGGCCTAGGGTCATCAACAGCATCCTCCAGGTGCTGCTGACATCATCGCTGATCACCCCCAACCCCTTTGGAGTGGTGCTGTCATAGTTGTTGCTTGTCATTTTTGTTCCACAGCATCATATGGCCCAGTAGGCAAGATCGATGATAAGGTGTGCTTAGCATCGATTTCATCTGAGATCGACTGTAAGATGCATCTAATGTTGATCTCAATTTGAGTTCGACTTTATGTCCTGTGACATTACCCCTGTTTTCAGAGCTGAGCTCCTGCAAAGTAATGAAGTCCGTTTGGAGCCTAAACCTTTGTGGCCTGTGCAGAAAAGGGTGGCTTGTATTTGTGGTGTTGGCAGTGTTCCTTCCTTTCTTTCCTTCCTTCTCATCATCATCTACCACTACACCACCACCTACCATGTCAGCCCCCTCATCCAACCCTCCATTGTGCTGCTTGACTTGTCAGGCAGCTCCCATTGTTCCTTGTGTGGCTCTCCATCGCACAAGCCATCGCTCCTCTTCCCCTGCTGCTCCTGCAGCTCAGGCTCCCTTGGCCATTAGTGGTGCTGCACCTATCTCAGTGCAGTCAGTGGGCACTGGCCCTAACCCCTCTGGTGATGATACAGGCTCCACCATCAGGCAGCCCACAGATCCTGCAGTGCTGCACACCACTTCTGAGGTGGCTGTCATGCCCATTGAGGAAGCTGTGGCTGCCTCGCTGGTGGAACTGGCCTCCCATGGCCCTCCTACTTCCACCCTTGAGCCTCTCTTCCTGGGTGGGCACCCTCCCAGCAAGGAGTGCCAAGAGGCATATGAGGCCAAGTTGGCACACCCAGACAGTGCTCCTGCTTCTCCTGTGATGCCTGGAATGCCTGCATATGTTCTGTCACCTCCTCCTCCAGGTGTGATGTGGAGGGATACTCCCTCTGACAGCAGGCATATGCCTCCTCCCCCAGTGCCTCTGTGCCATCCCTCTCCATCACCACTGGTGGCCCACACTCCGAGTTGGGCCAAGATTGCTGCCTGGACCCAGGTACTTTGGGCTCCAGTGCTGCTGATCCTTTATGCAGCTGGCTGTTACCCTGAGCTGTGGACCATCACTCAGGGTGATGCTGCAGATCGATGCATTTGCAACATCATTATGCAGTGTCTGACTGAGGGCTCAGCCCCCTGGCTGACTTGGACTTGTGAGCACTGCACAGCGCTCCGGATTCCATAAGTTGCCCTCTCTGCTGTCCTTGCTGAACTTGTTGAGCTTGTTCACTGACCTTCTGCTTTGACTTTGCGACCCAGTTGCTTTCCCTCATTGTTCGTGGATCTGCTGGGTTGGTGATGCTGTGTGCCTGCATCATGCATGCACTGCCATGCTGTAGGAATAGCACACTGCCAGTGGTCCATCACTCACCACCCAGCATTCATCTACCATGGCAACTTCCTGGGCTGGCAGCACAGGCATCATGAGCATGGCACCAAGCATGCCTACCTCTCGATGCCTGAGGGGGTCGGTATGGGCAAGGTACATCACGATGACTGTGTCTACCTGCCCACCAATGATCACCACTGGGCAACGGCCATGGTTTGGCTTTGGCACCTCAATGATGCCAACTTTCCTGGTGTCTTGAATGCCATGTGCCAGTACATGGTGGTGAACAGCGCTCTTGTGAGTGAGCACCAGCCCCATGAGTCATGCTCCTGCCCTGGTGGTCCTCCACCACCTGTTGACACACTGTTGTCCCCTCTGCCAGTCCCTGAGGGTGAGGACAGTGAGCCCTTCTATGTAGACATGTAGATTAGTCCTCTTCTCATGCTGTGTTTGTCCCCTTTGAATTCCACCGCTGTTCTCCTTGTCCTCTTGTATGTGCCTCATGAGTGTCTGATGAGCTTTGACACTGAGACTGGGGCCTTCTTGGTGACTTTTCCTCCTCTGGAGCTGACCTTTTTGAAATCGAGGATAAAGTCATGTAATCCTCAATTTCATGTGAGATTGACTGTAACTCACTTTTAATGTCAATTTCATATGAGTTTGACTGTAACATGCTGTTAACATCGATTTTGCGAAACTGAGGAGATGGCCCTATTCTCGAGGAGCAGGGATGCCTCCCCCCCTCAAAACCTCATAGTCCCAGATGAGGTCAGGGCAATTGAGATTCTCAGCAGGCTCCCAGGTTGCCTGTTCCTTGGGATAGCCCTTCCAGAACACCTTGTACTGGAGCTGGCTGTGATGGGTGTGACAGTCGAGGACATGCTCCACCTCATACTCCAGCTCATCGTTGTGCAGCAGCAGTTGTATGGGCAGCTTGTTGCACCCTGCCAGTTGGCTCGCTGGCTGCTTCTCTAGCATGAAGACATGGAAGACATTGTGGACTTTGAAGGTCACTGGAAGCTGTAGGTGGTATGCTTGCTGGCTGATGCATTCCAGGATGGGAAAGGGGCCAGCAAAGTGTGTGTTGAGCTTGGGACTAGGTCATCAGGTCTTCCAGTTCTTGCAGTTGATGTGATTGAGGTCACCGACTTTGAATTCCACATCCTTGTGCTTGCAATTGTATTGCTTGACTGTCCATGCTTGTGCTTGCCAAATGGCTTCCTGGAGATACTTGATCCAGTCCTTGGCAGTCATGAGCCATTCATGCCATCCCAGGTCATGTACTCCAAGTCGCTCTGGGATCTCCAGGTGAGACTTGGGATTCCAACCATAACATGCAAAGAATGGTGATATGCCAATGCTGCTATGTACCATGTTGTTGTACATGAACTCAGCCATGGCCAACAGGGCATGCCAGTTGTCTTGTTTGTAGTTGCAGTACATATGGAGGTACTGCTCAACAACTTGGTTTACCTGCTTGGTCTGTCCATCGGTTTGTGGATGGTAGGCCATGCTGAGGGAGTGGTTGATGCCAAGGGTGGCAGTGAACCTCTTCCAGGCTGCTGATATGAACTGCCATCCTTGATCAGAGACAATGTGGTCTGGTGCACCAAAATGTATGAAGACTGTGGACTCTAAGAGCTTGGCAGTATCCTCTGAGGTTGCCAACTTATGTGTCAGTGCTAGGATGGCAAACTTGGTAAGATGGTCAACCACAACTAGGATCGAGTCATAGCCTTCCAAAGGTGGCAGTCCTTCGATGAAGTCCATGGAGATCAAGCCCCAAGGCTGCTCAGGTGTAGACAATGGTTGCAATAGGCTGTACAGCTGATGGTGTGGGGCCTTGTATCATGCACACACTGGGCAGCTAGCTACATAGTCTCTGATCCATGCAGCCATGCATGGCCAGTAGTAGTGCTGTCATGCTAGCTCCAATGTAGCATTGCACCCAGCATGCCCAGCAGTTGATCCATCATGGCATTGCATCATGACCATGTAGCGAAGGTGCTCAACCAATAGAGATTGGTCTCATACCCTGGCTGCACTCCTGGTGTCGTTGCTACCCTGCCTGCCAGGCAGTGTGACCTTCAGCACAACCAGGTGGCCATTCTTGTACCACAAGCCATCCTTGAGCTCGAATTGGCCTTGATCATACAGCTCTACTAGTTCATGGTCGAGGGGCTGGAAGGTCCTGATGAGCTCCTTGAATCCTCCTGCCACAATATCTGCCATAGAGGGCAATGCTGGAGGTGTTTCATGAGATCAACAATTATTGTCCCTTATGCTTGAACTCGATTGAGTTCGATGATTATGTGTGTTTTTGGTCAAACTCATTTGAGATCAACATTTAATGGTGTTTATTGTTGATTTTGCATCAGGTTTGGCAAATAGTCAGGCCAGCAGCAGCTGTCAAACATTATGCTCTTGTTCTTCACCAGCAGGCTGCATATCACTCTGCCTAGTCAAGGCATCAGGTTCACCTGCTTTGTCCCCCAGCCTATATTGCAGAATGAAGTTGAAATCGGCTAGTAGCACTGCCCACTGAGCTTGCTGACCATTGATGCACCATTGAGACTTGAAGTACTTGAGCACCTTGTGATCCATGAGGATGACCAACTGCATTGGCAAGCCTGCCAACATATGGCACCACTGGGTTAGACATGCCACCACTGTGAGCAGTTCCTTGTCATGGATCTCATAGTTACACTCTGCTGAGTTCATCTTGCAAGAGTAGAAGGCAATCAGATGCCACTGGCTTTCATATTATTGTTTGAGGACCCCAGCAATGGTGTAGTCGCTAGCATCCATCTCCATTCATGTGGGCAGGTGATAATCAAAATGCTGTAGAACCCCTGCTGATGTGAATGCCATGATGAGGCTGTGGAATGCCTTCTCTGCCTCCTCTGGCAGCTTGAATTTCTTGAAATGCTCAGTTGGTTTGACTAACATTGTGAGTGGCCTTGCAATGCATGCAAAGTGCAAGATGAAACATCAGTAGAAGTTGGCAAAGCCAAGGAAGCGCTGGATGTTGTGGATCGACTCAGGGACCAGCCATTCCTTAATGGTCCATACCTTCGCTTCATCCATCTTGAATCCTTGCAGCATGATAACATAGCCTAGAAACTCAACAGTTGTGGTATGGAACTTGCACTTTAACAGCTTCATGAAGAGTCGATGCTTTCACAGCTGCTGTAGCACTTCTCGTACATGGCCAACTTGCTCCTTCAGGTGGTCACTGAAGATGAGGAAGTCATCTAAGTATACCACCACATAGATGCTGAGGATATCACAGAAGATACCATTAACCAGCAACTGAAAGTGTGAGGGAGTGTTCACCAGCCTGAACAGCATGATGAGGTACTCATAGAGCCTGAGTTGGGTACTGAAAGCTGTCTTCCATTCATTGCTGTCTGCAATGCATACCAAGTTATACACCACCTTGAGATTCAGCTTGCTGTAGACCTTGGCCTTCCACAGTAGGAAGAGCTGCTCCTCGATGAGGGGTAATGGGGCATGATTCTTCACCATAACCTTGTTGAGGCCTCAGTAGTTGATGCATAACTGGAGGCCTCCATCCTTCTTTGGTATGAAGAGCACAGGTGAGCATGCTGGACTTTTCGACAGATGGATGAAGCCCTTCATGATGTTCTCATCAAGGTATTTGCACAACTCTTCCAGCTCTTTGGGTCCCTGTAAGTACAGAGGCCCTTGAGGCAGTTGGGTGCCTGGCAATAGCTCGATTGAGAGATCATGGTCCATCCTCAGAGGCAACTTGTCAGCTTTGGTCTCACAGAAGACCTGATGGAGAGTCTGGTATTCCTCAGGTATCTCCTTCACCTTCAGCTCCTCCTGAGGTTCGACCTCCATCTCAATACCCTTGTCGCTGCCTGTAGGGATGAAGCCATACATGGGTACCATGATGGGATCGATGTCCAGGAGCATGCATCCTATGGGGCCATCATGAAGGGCTGCTCATATGAGCTGTTCAGCAGAGACAAACTCGTTTCCATGAGCTATGAGATTGGTTGCTGAAATCAACGTTAAGGGCACATTATCTTGGATCTCGGTTGAAATTGATGGTAACTGCCCCTTAACTTCGATTTCGAGGCTGGGCTGGAAATCGAGAGTACTGGTGTGCCAATCTACCCTGGGCCTGAGTTTCCTGAGTAGCTTGTAACCTAGGATGACATTGTAGTCATTGATGTCTGTCACCTCTGCTTTGAAGGGGCCAACTAGGTAACCTCCTATGCCCATGGTGACCAAGGTGGCACTGTTGATCTGTAAGGTATGACTGGTAATACCATGAATGCTTCTTCTGTGTATGGGTTTTGTGGGTATTTGATGGGTCAAAATGAATGTTTGAGCAATTATAGACACTCCAGCACCTGTGTCAGCTAGCATTCAAGCTGGGTGACCAGCAATGGTCCTGTCAATCTCAAGTACTGGCTTCTGCGTTGCTGCAGAGAAACAGAAATGACAGTCTTGATATGTACAGTATGTGTCATTCAGTTTTTAAAAAATGAAAATCGCTTTTTTTGTGACACATATATCTGTCAACATACATCAACATTGAAAGAAACTTCACAACACAACCTTTGCTATGCTCTTGGGGATGCTTTCTGTGGATGCTGGGGTGCATGTACTACAAATCAGTACTTTGTTTGGCCACCTTTGGCCTGAATTACAGCCTCCATCCTCCTAGGCATGCTCTCCAGGAGCTTTGACAGGTAATCCTCCTCTATAATGTTCCATGCTTCAAGGAGAGCCTGGAAGATTGCATCTTTGACTGTTTCTGGTCCTCCTGATAGCAGGTAAAGGTGTGGGGAGCTTTGATGGAGCTTGTGCTTGAGGTAAGCCCAGAGATTCTCAATGGGATTGAGGTCTGGTGACTGAGGTGGCCATGACATGGTCTGAATGTCATATAATGCAAACCCCTGCTTACTGTAGGTGCTCTTGTGGATTGCAGCATTGTCCTGCATCCAGACAGTATCCTCTGGCTGTCCCTTGAACCAACAAAAGACCTCCTGCTCCATGATATCCATGAATACCTTGCTGTCAATCCTCCCAGATGGCATCCTGACCAGGGGACCTTTTTGCATGCCCATGAAGCTACCCCAAACCATCACTTTGACTGTCCCTGACCTGGTGGTAAGCTGAATGCATGCCTGATGATACTTTTCCTGTGGTCTCCTAAGCAAATGCCTGTGCCTTCTGTCCTGTTTCTCCACTGCAGATTCATCTGTCCAAAGCACCTTCTTCCAATCCTCCAGTGTCCAGTTCCTGTGCTCCATAGCAAACAGCAGTCTCTTGGCTTTGTTAGCAGGGGAGAGCAGGGGAGCTCTGGTGGCTTTGTAACAGTTGATCCCAGCCTTCCTGAGCTGTCTCCCCACTGTGCTAGTTGACATACCCCCATTTTGCTTGCCTATCTCCCTGAGTGGTGTCCTCCTGTTCTGTGCATCCTTCTGAGTGCTCCTGACCATGTTCCTGATAGCTTGAGGGCTGTACTTTGGGTTCCCATGAGTGTGGTAGGCATTCTCCTTGCTGCCAGAGGCATCATAGCACTTGAAAAACTGATATATAGTGTGATAGTTGAGGTCCAGATGCCTTGCAATCTTTGGGAGCTTCCATCCAGCTGTTCTGAATGATAAGCATGCAGTTTTCTGAGCATCAGTGAGTAGCTTGTGTCCAGGGGTTTATGATGGCATCCTGCAAGGTGGTGTTTGAGCAAGATTTGATGACTCTATGGTGATTCTTGTGGATGATGGTGGTGAAGAAACATGATTCAAATTTGCACTATCTGACATTTTTTTAAAAACTGAATGACACATACTGTACAGTGTGATGACAAGGATGGATTCAGGGCAATGCATGCCATCAGTGCACTGTCCCATGCCCATTTCCCTGGTTGATGTCATCATCCTGGGATTGGGCATCCTCCTCCTCCTCATCAGTGTAGGCAGCCAGGTCGACATTGGCTTCCTGGTTGCCTTCCTCAGATGCCTCTTCATCATCTTCAGCATCTTCAGCTTGCTCATTGATGGCATAGACATGGCCACTCTGTGGAACAGGGCCACAAGGCACACCTGTTGGGACAGGTACCCTGGGCACAGCCTTGGGACAGTTGCACTGCCAATGACCTGTCTGGCCACATAGGCTGCACTGGTCTGGTCCAAAGGTGGTGCTGCTGATGTTGGTTACTGGCAGCTTCTGAGCTAAGTGAGGAGGCAAGGGCCTCCTAGTAATGGAAGGTGTAACATCAAAAGGGCTTCTTATTGAGCAGTGGTGTGTGATCGTGAGTCATGCACACCTGCCAGTTGATGTATGACACCAGTCAGTTGACTGTGAGATCAGCTGTGTATGATGCCTGAGTTGTGATCTTGAGCAACACATCATAAATCCTAAGATATTCAACTGAGAGTCTGAGTTATGATACCACAAGACCAATCGGTTGTTTATCAACACCAGCAATTGAATGCACAGAGGCTGGAAGCAAAGGGGAGAGTCACCACAAATACATGAACCAGTCAGTTGGTATGGCCAAACAACAGTGAGTCTTCAATGATTGTGAGGATTCAGTGGTTGGTTTGACAACCAACCAAAGGAGTGCATAAATGGCCAGTTGGTTCGAGGACCAACCGGTTGGTGTGTGCTTCTATGGTGAAGCATCTGAGTGCAAGATGAACTGTCAGAGTACCATGTACTCCAACAGTCCCCCACATCAAGCACTCACACCACAGATGGCACACACAAAGTATCGAATGAGAGTGAACATTACCTGAATGAGTGAAAACCTAGATGGAGGGGCCAGGCTCGTTGGTGCTGGCAGTCTTTTTGTTGCCTTTGAGTTCTTTGGCAAGCTCTTGTGCTCGCTTTGCAAGCTTGATGATCTCCATCAGCATATACTCGACCAGGTCAGGTTGCTGTGGCATGCTCAAGTGGGTGCAGATGGCCAGGCTGCATGCCTTGATGATATTGTTGAGCTTGTCATCAAGCTCCTTGGCCACTCTGGTGTGGCAGTTTCGCTTGCTGGCATATCTGAGGCCATGGCATGTCTTTGTCATGATCAAGCAGAGGTCGCACAACCCTTTGGTCAGGTCAGACAGGCTTTGGCTGTCCTTTCTGAGACCTGCACCAAAGGTGCAGATCTTGTTGTGGGTTTTGCACATGGTGCACCCAGGGTTGGTGATGACGAAGCTGGGGTGGATGTGTTCCCCTACTGCTGGGAAGTGCATCATCTGGTATTGCACCTCACTGGCAGGGACAACAAAGCGGCATTGGTCGCCAATTGGTCTCTTCTCATCCATTGGGCCAGACCAAGCATAGTCCAGGCCCAGGGGCCATCATGTGCAACCACCTGGAGGCTGGACCTCCAAGGGTTGCTCAGGGGAAGCAAACTTCCCCTCCTTGCATGGCTGGTTGAGGGCAAGCTGGCTCTTCCTCTCAATGAGGCTGAGAGCATGTGAGCTGCTCATGCAAGGAAGGGGAAGGGGAGACAGTGGGTGGTCAGATGGACCAGCCTCATTGTTGGTCTCACCATCAGCATCCTTGTTGATGGTCTCCTCATCTCTGATGGCCAGGAACATGGCATCGGAGTCACTGGCCTCAGATGGCATAGCGAAGGGAGTGCTGGCCCTGGCAGGCTCAGCAGAGAAATGCACTTGACCCTCCATTGAGGGGAGCTCGATGTCGAGGAGGGGCATGCTCACTGCTGCCTCCTCCAAGTCTGGATCGATGGGGATGTCAATGCTGACAGAGCCCCAGGGGATGGCGGTGGCATCTGTGCTGACTGCAGGTGAAGTCATGGCATCACCAGGGAGGGCAGAGGCTGGAGGAGAGGGGGCAGCAGCAGTTGTGCCAGCTGCAGGAAGAGTGGAGGCCTTGCCAGAGTGGGTGGAGGCTGGAGGAGGGGGAGGTGCCAGCTCTGAAGAGCTCAGCACAGTGTTTGACAGGTTGGCCTCACCATTGGTGGCAGAGGCTGTGATGCATGGAGATGCCAGGCTTGGAGAGCCTGGTGCCATTGGAGAGGGGTCCACAGCCATGTCATCCTTGACAGAGGGCTGGGCATTGGTTGTGGGGGTGGCTTCAGTGGAGGGCAGCATCTTGACATCCTTGTCAGAGAGCTTGCTGGAGGTCTCCACCATTGCAGCATTGTCAGCAGAGGCTTGAGCAGCTCATAGAGCTGCTTGTCATGCAGCCGCTTTGCATTGTTGACACTGTCGCAGGGCCTTCTTTGTGACAGCCATTCTTGATGTCTTGGGTGCTCTTGGTGGTAGAGAGGAAGGATCTTGCACTCTCCTTTGTGCAGATTCTTGAGGCCTCATTCACTGAGTCATAGGGGTCTTCATAGAGTCTTGCCCTTTGTTGTGTGCTCTATTGAGCTTAGTGATTGATGTTGAGGACCAATCAGTTGGTCCTGCAATCCTGTGGTGGAGTTTGCACAGTTGCAGTCTCTTAGCTTTGTTCTTCATTTTGGATGTGATGTCTGCACAATGTGATATCAATGGAGTACCATGATGGTTTGGGGCATGTATCTTGATTATTTGGTGGATTTCCAGATCAATTGGTTGATCTTATCCTTTTGTGATGAAGGTTTTGATGCATCCAGTATCTTGTTTTTGTCCTTTTTGTGGGTATTGCGATTTTTTGATGGTTTTGCTCGATGTGTCAATTGGTGCAAAGATCAATCGGTTGATCCTTTTTCTTGCTTGTCAGGGGGAATCTTGTTCGTTGGGTCTTGAGGTTTATGCTGTGATCTTGAGGCTCACCACCTGATCCTTGGGGTTAATCAATTGATGTTGAAGATTTGTTGGTTGGTAGGGGAGCACACATAGTGCTTCTCGATTTGCTTGTGCCTTGCCCTTTTTGAGTGCTTTGGTCAGCATGTCTGCAAGCTGACAATTTGTGGAGATTGATCAGACGATGAGGACACCATTAACTTGATACTCCCTCATGATGTGATACTTGAGGTGGAAGTGCTTGGTCCTATTGTGGAACTTGGGTTCCTTTGCTAATTTGATGGCTGCACAGTTGTCAACCAGGAGCTCTGTTGGTTGGTTGACTTTAAGGCTGAGTTCAGCCACCAACCAATGAGTCCAGATAACCTCCTTCGCAGCTTCAGCCATTGCGATGTACTCAGCATATGTGGTCGAGTCAGTGACAATTGACTGAAGTTTCGAGACCCAGCTGTACAGCATGGACTGTACAGTGTTGATGATTCCTGATGTGGATCATGATGTCGATGTGTCCCCTGCATGTTCTGCATTGGTGAATGTCTGGAACAATCAGCCAAAGTTGAACTCCATCAGCAGAGTTGAGGATGTGTCAGGGGAGCAATAAACCAACCCTTGGGTGTCAGTACCCTTCAGGTAACACAGAAGATGCTTCACTTGGATCATTGCATTTGCATGGGGTTTTGCTAACTCACAACTGAGTTTCTGAACAGCAAAACTGATATTGGGACATGTGCATGTGGTGATATAGAGGATCTGACCAACAATGCTGTGATATGTGGAATGCTCTGTCAGTAGGAGCAGCTCTCCTGCAGAGAGATTGGTGCTTGGGTTGAGAGGTGTGTGGATGATGTTTGCTGAATCAAGTCCATAAGTGAGAAGCAGGTGCTGAATGTAGCTGGCTTGGCTCAAGTGAATGACACCAGGCGATTGGTGAACTTGGATACTGAGAATTTAATCCAGAGGTTTGCCACCAGTCATCTTGAAGTGTGGATGGAGTTGTGCCATGACTCCATTGGTGGATCTCTTGTTTCAAGCGAAAATGAGGATGTCATCCATGTAAAGTGTGAGGACCAGCAGAAAATTGTGCCCATCAACTGATTGGTGTTGAAAATAAAGTGTGGAGTTGTGACTGCTCTGCTTGAACCCTATGGAATGGAGGGTAGAGTCTGCTTTGTGATACCAAGTCCAGCCAGCTTGCTTGAGGCTGTAAAGGGACTTGTTGAGCTTGCAGACCAATTGGTTGGTGCCAGCATCATCGCTTGGTGGCATCAGGGGCAGTCACATGTAAAGGTCCTTGTTGATCTCACCATTGAGATAAGCTGTTGCAACATCCATTTGGTAGATGTTCCATCCAACATAAAGGCTGAGGATCATAAGCAACTGGAGGGTTGCCATCTTTATGACTGGTGCGAAGGTTTCATCATAGTCAATACCATGCTTCTGAGCAAAACCTTGTGCCACCAGTCGAGCCTTGTATTTGTTGATGGAGCTGTCACCTTTGCATTTGATCTTGAAGACCCATCAGCTACCAATGATATTCGTGCCTGGAGGTGGCTCAACCAACATCCAGGTGTTATTGTCCTTGTGGGAGAGAAGCTCTTTGTCAACAGCTTCCTTCCAGAGGGACCAATCGGCACATTTTGCTGCCTGGTTAATGGTGTGCAGTTCATCATCAAGTAGGCCCACCAGATCATTGATGTTGACATCAACTGGGGGGTCCTGGCATGCTGTGATGAAGTCTACCATGGTGCATGCTTGCAGGTGCAGTGAACCAGGGGGTGATATGGGTGGTGTGGCTAGTCCAGCTGCTCATTCCTCAGGTGTGAGGTAGGGCCATGCATTGAGGTTTGGCCCTTTGGCAGCAGTATCATTGGGATGCAGTGCTGCATCTGTCACACCAACCATCTGGTGGACTGGACTTGCAGGGGGAGTATAGGGTGCATCGATGGATGGCAACTCCCACATGTCAAATTCATGAAAATCAGGCAGATCACTAAATCCCTCTGTAAATGGGAAAGATCCTTCATCAAATGTTGCAGGCATTGTGGTAAGATATTTACCAATCATGGGATTGTAGAGCTTGAATGCTTTGGTGCCTGCTGTGACACCAAGGTAAATGCAAGACACAGCTCTTGGGTTGAGCTTGTTGCATCATTCAGTGGGGATGTGTGCAAAGGCAGCACACCCAAATGTTTTGACCATCGACAAATCGATTGGTCTGCGATGCAGCAATTGGTATGGCATTTCCATCCCAATTCCTTTTGTTGGCAGATGATTGTTAAGGTACACCACATGGAGCAATGCATCGCCCCACATGGTGTTTGGAGCCTTCGATTGGATCATAATGCAATGGACAATGTTGAAGAGTGTCTGATTCATGCATTCTGTGACACCATTCTGCTCCAGAGTGTATGGAGCAGTGTGCTCGTGGATGATCCCATGCTCTTTGAGGAAGGCACTGAGCTTGTGACTAATGTATTTGCCACCATTGTCTGATCTCAAGTGCTTCATCATCTGATCCATCTGCTTCTCCATGGTGGTCTTATACTCCTGGAGATAGTTGTAGACCTCACTCTTCTGGGACAGAAGGTAAACCATGGTATAACAGGTGTAGTTGTTGATGAACGTGACCACATAGCAGTATCCCTGTGGAGTCTCATTGGGCATTGGCCCCACCACATTGGTGTGGATAAGCTCCAGAGGTTTCATAGCACCAGTCGATTGATGTTTGAATGCCTGCTTGTGGGATTTACCCAACTGGCAGGTTTTGCACTTCATCGATGACTTGCAAACATCAATCGCAGCATCTGGGACTGCTTTGGCAATTTCCTCCAATCACTGTTGGCCTGGATGGCCCAGCTGTATGTGCCAGTTCACCTGGCTGGCACTGCAGTCCACAGCGATGCCTGCAAAATCAATTCCAACTTGGTCAATGTATGTTAACAGACCTATGTGGACACCTCTGCAGGTAACCTGACCATCAGCCATCTGGGCTATGGTTTTGTTCTCCTTAATGATGATGTTCACCTTCTTGTGCATCAAGCTGGTGGACAGGAGATTTATGCCAAATGATGGGATGTATGTGATGTTTGAGAGGGTCACCCAATTGGTTTTCCCATTCCCAATGTTGACATCCATATGCACTGTACCCAGTCCCTCGATTTTGACTGGTACTTCATTTGCAACCCAAATGGGGGCCATCAAGATGCCCATGCAGAGCTCTGTAAACAGGGCTTTGTTGCAGCAGATGTGGTGACTGGCACCCAAGTCCATCAGCCACATAGAGTTGCGGAGGGGTGCAGATTCACTGGCAGAATACACACTCAATTCCTTCGAGTTCAGAACTTGACAATTGGAATTTGAGTTTTGGCAGTTGGTACCATTACCAACTGATTGACATTTTGGTTTTGGGCACTTATTTGCATAGTGGCCCTTTTCTTGACAGTTGAAGCAGGTAATTTGTTCAATGAGGGTTCTGCTCTTGGATCCATTAGTCCCCCAGTTGGTGTTCTGCTTCCTGCAGCTGGTTTCCTGCCCAGCGAAGTAGGCTGATGCATTCTGCCTGGTTTGCTGGTGCAAGCTGTGGGAGTTGAGTCCCAATCGCAATTCTTCACTGCACAGCTGCATGACAATGGAGTTGAACTCCACTTTCTCATTGATGATCTCTCACTCGACTGCATAGTGTTCAGTCATATCACCGATGCAATGTATGACCATTCAGTTGGTCTCTCACCTCGTATGGTAGGTTTCCTGGATTTGGGAGGAGATGTTCTCATACTCCCTGCAAAGGCCTTTGATCAGGATATTGTACTTCTCACCAAAGGTTACAACAGTTCCTGTGAGCATCAGATGGTCTGCTAACTCATTGATGTGTCCGATGAATCCATCGATTGATCATCAGTCTTGGCAGAGACTGTTGAGCTCCACCTTCATTTCTTCTAGCTGCCATCACATAGATTTTGTGAAACAGTCCTTGAGAGTCTTCCAGATCTCATGAGCTTTTTCCAGGTCATTGATCATGTGCTTGATATCGTTCAACAAGCAGCTTCGTAGCATGCTGCATGCTGTAAAATTGGCATTGAGCCAGTCCCCATAGGTGGGGTCCATTTGTAATGGTTCAGGAATCGTCCCTCTAATGATTCCATAAATCTTAGCACCTTCTTGCATCAATATGTTGATGCACTCATCCTTCCAGTGGTAATAGTCCCACACTTGTGCAAGCTTGGGTAGCCACTGGCTGGAATATGGGATCCCTTCATTGGACATCATAATTGTGATTGGTTCTTGGCAAACCTTGTTGATTGTATGGATTTGCTGATTGGTATTCATATCAGCCAGTTGATTGTCACATTCACCATCAGGGCCAATCGAATCACCAAGCTGAGATCTTGAACAAGTATTGGGGCAGCCTTCTCTTTTGTTTCTGGAGATGTTTGGGCTCATAACCTAATGGGTAGTGTAACATCAAAAGGGCTTCTTATTGAGCAGTGGTGTGCGATCGTGAGTCACACACACCCACCAGTTGATGTATGACACCAGTCAGTTGACTGTGAGATCAGCTGTGTATGATGCCTGAGTTGCGATCTTGAGCAACACATCATAAATCCTAAGATATTCAACTGAGAGTCTGAGTTATGATACCACAAGACCAATCGGTTGTTTATCAACACCAGCAATTGAATGCACAGAGGCTGGAAGCAAAGGGGAGAGTCACCACAAATACATGAACCAGTCAGTTGGTATGGCCAAACAACAGTGAGTGTTTTATGTATGTGAGTGAGATAAAGATTCGATGATATTTCAGTGGTGGGTATGATTGGTGTGTACATTGTATACTCTTCAAGGGGGAATGGAGACTTGGTGCAATGGTTAGTGTATCTACTGTCAAATGTTTGTGTCCCTTCATTGGGGAGCAATGTTGCCTGAGGCATGTCTCCATTCAACCAATCATACTTCTGTCATGTGGTGTGTCACATCAGAGTGTGTATGTCACAGGAGAAGTTTTGTCTTGGTGTTGAACCAGGCATTCCCATTGGGTGAATCGAGTGATCCTTCAGTTGGATCCAGACCAATGGGTTGATCATGTATATTCAGCATTGGTGGCATTAATTTGTTCCTTGTGTTGGATGCAAGGGCATGCAAGGAGTTGTGTAAGTGGGAAAGTTGGATGCCATGTGTCTGGCACATGGGCTAAAGTGGATATCCTTCAATGATTGTGAGGATTCGGTGGTTGGTTTGACAACCAACCAAAGGAGTGTGTAAATGGCCAGTTGGTTTGAGGACCAACCGGTTGGTGTGTGCTTCTATGGTGAAGCATCCAAGTGCAAGATGAACTGTCAGAGTACCATGTACTCCAACACCTAGGAGTGGTATTGGGTATGGCTCCACTATGTTGACCCCACCCGCTTGTCCTGTTGCTAAGTGGTGGCGCCTCCTTCCCTTTCCCCTTGTCTGTGGTGGGTGCTGTTGCGCTTGCAGGATGAGCTGGGGTTGAGAGGAGATGGGTGTTGTTGGCGTCTAAGGTTCAAATGTGGTTGATACTTTCCATGCTGTGATACCATTCCCAGAGGTTGGAA
The DNA here is from genome assembly GCA_928869825.1 of Ustilago lituana. Taxonomy (NCBI): domain Eukaryota; kingdom Fungi; phylum Basidiomycota; class Ustilaginomycetes; order Ustilaginales; family Ustilaginaceae; genus Ustilago; species Ustilago lituana. The sequence goes on from CAKMYA010000030.1 coordinate 415,242, forward strand.
GGGGGATCACACTTGAACTTTTGACACATCCTGGTGGTGAGACCTGTCTTGAAGAGACCCATGATGAGCTTAGGGTTTCCATCAAGGCCTGCACAGTTTGCTAGGTCCCAGAAGCGCTCAATGTAATGAGTGGCCATGCCTGGTTCGTTGCTGGCTTGATGGAGGATGGAGAGCTCAGTGTAGGTGGTGAATGAGTTGACCATCTGACCAAATTGGTCCCTCAACCGGGCACAGAACATGTCCCAGTTGTGGAACAGCTGTCCTTGGAGCTTAGGGTCAACCCTTAGTTTAGAGTCCCACCATTCTTTGGCCAAACCTTCTAATCGCTCTGAGGCAATGGCCACTTGATGCTGATGGCTTGTGATACTGTATTGAGTGAACCAGTTGTTGGCCTTGATGAGGAACAGCTCAACATCCTTGGTGTCCAGCTTGGGGAATGGGATCTTCATGTCCACTGGGAGTGCCTTAGGCTCCTGGCCCTCACCTTCGAACATGGTGATGGGCTTGAGAGGCTCATGATGATGCCTAGGACCTGTGGGAGTTGCATAAATGTTGATGTTGCTGAACTCCACAGGCCATACCTTCACCATTGGCCTAGGCATCAGTGTTTGGGGATCCTCCACTTGAGCAAACCTGGTCTGAGCCATCATTGACTTGCTGAGGGGAGGGGCTGACCTTGTGTGGCCTACTGGTGATGGTGTAGTCAGCTCCTTGCCTTGGTACAGCTGCCAGTTACCTAGCATGGCTTGCTGCCATTCTCAGTTCGCTTCAGCTTCTTGTCACTGTTGCTCCATCATCTGCTGGAGCATGGCTACCACTGACCCAAGGTTGACAGCCCTGAGGTGCTCCTCAGACTGATCATCAGGTGCCATAGTGAACATGGGGCACTGCTTGAACGATCCACTCTAATGTCAGCAGTCGCATGCCAGACATGTGAAATCGAAGTTAACTCGAGGTAAACATCAATTTCATTTGAGTTTGAGGTTAATGGCCAGTAAATGTCGATTTCACTTGAGATCGATGTTAATTGCATCTTATGCTTGATGTCGGCTGACCAGCATTGCCACTCTGTCCAGAGGTAATGCAGCACATTCATGGTAGCCTAGTGTGTGTCCTACACTTGACAGGAGTGGGCTAACTGTCCTCATGTAGGTATGCAGCATGGATAGACTGTGCTGCTGTTGTTGGAGATGATGCTCGAGGCTGTACAATGCTGTTAGCCAGCATTGCTGTATAGTAATGGTACTGGTGAAGGTTCCAGGACTGTGGTGTAGGTTCCACCTGCACAGGTGAGGCCTGTGGCACCAGTGGTGGTTCTGACTGCTGTCTATATGTTCTCTGACTTGAATGGAGGCACACTGAGTAGTAGCAATGCCTAAGATTGCTACTCTATGAGACAATGAGTGTGAGTGTAGTGATACTAAATGTACTGACAAGTTAATGAATGATAGAGTGGATGAGGCCCCACCTCTCCACTCGCACAAGGCATGTGTATATATGTATGCTGGCAGCAGATGCTCCAGAGCATCCCACCACCAGCATCAGGCCAGTGTCAGGGCCTGCCCCTTCTGTCCTAGAGCCTCACCACTGGTCTCCAACCACTGCCTCTTTGCTGGCTCCTCAGCCTCGAGCCAGTGTCAGGCTCTCCTTCCTTCCTGCAGGTCCCCCCTATGTTTGCAGGGGCCCCTGCACCTCACCTGGCCATTACTGGTTGGCCTAGGGTTGTTGACAGCATCCTCCAGGTGCTGCTGACATCATCGCTGATCACCCACAACCCCTTTGGGGTGGTGCCATCATAGTTGTTGCTTGTCATTTTCATTCCACAGCATCGTACAGCCCTGTAGGCAAAATCGATGATAAAGCCTGCTTAATGTTGATTTCATCTGAGAGCGACCATAAGATGCATTTAACATCGATCTCAATTCGAGTTCGATTTTATGTCCTGTGACAGTATGCTCCTGGATGTCGATCCATCCTCTGTACCCATGTATGGATTCATCCCTACAGGCAGCGACAAAGGCATTGAGATGGAGGTTGAACCTCAGGAGGAGCTGAAGGTGAAGGAGATACCTGAGGAATACCAGGACCTCCACCAGGTCTTTTGTGAGGTTGAAGCTGATGAGTTGCCTCCAAGAACTGACCATGACCTCTCAATCGAGCTATTGCTGGGCACCCAACTGCCTTGAGGGCCTCTGTACCTATAGGGACCCAAAGAGCTGGAAGAGCTGCACAAGTACCTTGATGAGAACATCACAAAGGGCTTCATCCATCCATCGAAGAGCCCAGCATGCTCACCTGTGCTCTTCATAATGAAGAAGGATGGAGGCCTCCAGTTATGTGTTGACTACTGAGGCCTCAATGAGGTCACAGTGAAGAACTGTGCTCCACTACCTCCCATCGAGGAGCAGCTCTTCCTACTGCAAAGGGCCAAGGTCTACAGCAAGCTGGATCTCAAAGCGGTGTATAACTTGGTATGCATCGCAGATGGCAATGAATGGAAGATGGTGTTCAGTACCCAACTTGGTCTCTACAAGTACCTCATCATGCCATTCAGGTTGGCAAACGCTCCCTCACATTTTCAGTCACTCATCAACAGTATCTTCCATGACATCCTTGGCATCTATGTGGTGGTGTACCTAGACGATTTCCTCATCTTCAGCAACCACCTGAAGGAGCATATTGGCCATGTACAGGAGGTGCTACAGTGACTACACAAGCACCGACTCTTTGCAAAGCTGTCAAAGTGTGAGTTCCACACCATGACCATCGAGTTCCTAGGCTACATGATCACACCACAAGGAATCAAGATGGATGAAGTGAAGGTACAGACCATTAAGGAGAATGGCCAGTCCCTGAGTCGATCCACAACATCCAGCGCTTCCTTGGCTTTGCCAACTTCTATTGACGATTCATCTCACACTTTGCACACATTGCAAGGCCACTCACATTGTTAGTCAAGCTGACCAAGCACTTCAAGAAGTTCAAGCTGCCAGAGGATGCAGAAAAGGCATTCCACAGCCTCATCATGGTGTTCACATCAGCAGGGGTACTCTGTCACTTTGATTACCACCTGCCCACATGAATGGAGACCGATGCCAGCGACTATGCTATAGCTGGGGTCCTCAAGCAAGAGCATGAGGGACAATGGCACCCAATTGCCTTCTACTCCCAAAAGATGAGCTTGGTGGAGTGGAACTACAAGATCCATGACAAGGAACTGCTTGCAGTGGTGGCATGCCTGACCCAGTGGCACCACATGTTGGCAGGCTTGCCAATGCAGTTGGTCATCCTCACAGATCACAAAGCACTCAAGTACTTCAAGTCTCAACAGCACATCAACAGTTGGCAAGCTTGGTGGGCAGTACTACTAGCCGATTTCGACTTCGTTCTACAATATAGGCCAGGGGACAAAGCAGGAGAACCTGATGCCTTGACTAGGTGGAGCGACATGCAGCCTGCTGGTGAAGAATGAGAGCATAATGTTCAACAGCTGCTGCCAGCCTGACTGTTTGCCAAACCCAACATGAAATTGACAATAAATGCCATTAATCATTGAAGTCAAATGAGTTCAAGCAAAAAAAACATGCATAATCATTGAACTCAATCGAGTTTGAGCATAAGGGGCAATAATTGTCGATCTTGTGAAACACCTCTGGCACTGCCCTCTATGGCAGATATCATAGCAGGAGGATTTAAGGAGCTCTTCAGGACCTTCCAGCCCCTCGATCTTGAGCTGGTAGAGCTGTACAATCAAGGCCAATTTGAGCTCAAGGATGGCTTATGGTACAAGGATGGCTGATTGGTTGTGCCAAAGGTCACCCTACCTGGCAAGCAGGGTAGCAACAACACCAGGAGTGCAGTCAAGGTACAAGACCAATCCCTATCGGTTGAGCACCTGCACTACATGGTGATGTTGCAGTGCCACAATGGACCAACTGCTGGACATGTTGGATGAGATGTGACCATGGAACTAGTGCAATGACATTACTATTGGCCATGTGTGGCAGCATGGATAGCAGACTATGTGGCTAGCTGCCCAGTATGTGCATGCTACAAAGCTCCATGCCATCGGCCATATGGCCTTCTACAACCATTGTCCATGCCCAAGTGGCCTTGGGGCTCCATCTCGATGGACTTCATCAAAGGCCTGCCACCATCAGAAGGCTATGACTCCATCTTGGTGGTAGTCAATCACCTCACCAAGTTCACCATCCTGGTGCCAACTCATAAGTCTGCAACATCAGGAGATACCACCAAGCTCTTAGAGACTATGGTCTTCATACATTTCGGCATACCAGACCACATTGTCTCTGACTGAGGATGACAGTTCATATCAGCAACTTGGAAGCGATTCACCACCACACTCAGGATCAACCACTCCCTCAGCACAGCCTATCATCCACAGACCAATGGGCAGACTGAAAGGGTAAACCAAGTTGTTGAGCAGTACCTCTGTATGTACTGCAACTATGAACAGGACAACTGGCATGCCTTGTTGGCCATGGCTGAGTTTGTGTACAACAACACAGTACACAGCAGCATTGGCATATCACCTTTCTTTGTGTGCTACAGCTGGAATCCCAAATCTCACCTGGAGATCCCAGAGCAGCTTGGAGTACACAACCTGGGATGGCATGAATGGCTCATGACTGCCAAGGACTGGATCGAGTATCTTCAGGAAGCCATTTGGCAAGCACAAGAATGGGTGGTTGAGCAATACAATCACAGATGCAAGGACATGGAATTCAAAGTCAGTGACCTCGTTCACATCAACTGCAAGAACTGGAAGACTCAATGACCTAGTCACAAGCTCAACACATGCTTTGCCAGCCCCTTTCCCATCCTAGAATGCATTGGACAGCACACATACTAACTACAACTCCTGGCAACCTTCAAAGTCCACAACATCTTCCATGTCTCCATGCTGGAGAAGCAGCCAACGAGCCAGCTGGCAGGGCACAGCGAGCTACCTGTCCAACTGCCATTGCATGACGACAAGCTGGAATACAAGGTGGAGCACATCCTAGACCATCATATCTACCATGGCCAGCTCCAGTATAAGGTATTCTGGAAGGGCTACCCCAAGGAGCAGGTGACCTGGGAGCCTGCTGAGAACCTCAACTGTCCTGACCTCATCTGGGACTATGAGGTTTCAAGGGGGGGAGGCATCCCTGCTCAACAATAGGGCCATCTCCTCAATCTTGTGAAATCGATGTTAAAGGCAGGTTACAGTTGAACTCATATGAAATCGATGTTAAAAGTGATTTACAGTCGATCTCACATGAAATTGAGGATTATGTGACTTTATCCTCAAACTCAAGAAGGTCAGCTTCACAGGAGAAGAAGTCGCCAGGAAGGCTCTAGTCTTGGTGTCAAAGTCCATCAGACATTCATGAGGCACACACAAGGGGAAGGAGGACAGTGGTGGATTTCACAGGAGCAAACACAGTACAAGGAAAGGACTAAACTACATGTCAATGTAGTAGGGTTTGCCATCCTCACCCTCTGGGACCAGCAGAGGGGACAATGGCATGTCGACAGGCAGTGGAGGGCCACTGTCACAGGACATAAAATCGAACTCGAATTGAGATCGATGTTAAATGCATCTTACGGTTGATCTCAGATGAAATTGATGTTAAGCAGGCCTTATCATCGATTTTGTCCACAGGGCTGTATGACACTGTGGAACGAAAACAACAAGCAACAACTATGACTGCACCTCCCCAAAGGGGTTGAAGGTGATCAGTGATGAGGTTGGCAGCACCTGGGGGATGCTGTTGATGACCCTAGGCCAACCAGTAACAGCTGGGTGAGGCGCAGGGGCCCCTGCAAAGATAGGGGGAGCCTGCAGGAAGGGAAGGAGAGCCTGACACTGGCTTGAGGCCAAGGAGCCAGCAAAGAGGTAGCAGCTGGAGGCCAGTGGTGAGTCTCTAGGACAGCAGGGGCAGGCCTTGATGCTGGCCTGATGCTGGCAGTGGGATGCTCTGGAGCAACTGCTGCCAGCATACACATATGCATATATATATACACACTCCCTGTACGAGTGGAGAGGCAGGGCCTCATCCACTCTATCATTCATTTACTTGTCAGTACATTTAGTATCACTACACTCACACTCATTGTCTCATAGAGTAGCAATCTTAGGCATTGCTACTACTCAGTGTGCCTCCATTCAAGTTGGAGTACATAAAGGCATCAGTCAGAACCACCACTGGTGCCACAGGCCTCACCTGTGCAGGCAGAACCTACACCACAGTCCTGGAACCTCCACCAGTACCATTACTATATGATGATGCCAACTACCAGTGATGTACAGCCTCGAGCATCATCACTGATGATGGCAGTGCAGTTCATCAGCGCTGCAGACCTACATGAGGACAGTTAGCCCACTCCTGTCAAGTGTAGGACACACACCAGGCTACCACAAACGTGCCGCATTACCTCTGAATGGAGTGGCAATGGTGGTCAGTCGACATCGAGTGTAAGATGCAGTTAATGTCAATCTCAAGTGAAATCGATGTTTACTGGCTGTTAACCTTGAGCTCAAACGAAATCGACATTTACTTCGAGTTAATGTCGATTTCACATGTCTGGCATGCAACCGCTGACAGCCACCAGGACAGGAGCATGACTCATGGGGCTGGCACTCACTCATGAGAGTGCTGTTGGCCACCATGTATTGGTGCACAGTGTGCAGGATGCCAGGAAAGTTGGCATCATCGAGGTGCCAGAGCCACACCATGGCCATAGCCCAGTGGTGATCATCAGTGGGCAGGTAGACATGATCATCATGATGTATCTTGCCCATACTGACCCCCTCAGGTGTCATGAGGTGGGCATGCTCGGTGCCATGCTTGTGATGCCCATGCTGCCAGCCAGGAAAGTTGCCATGGTAGACAAATGCCAGGTGGTGAGTGATAGACTGATGGCAGTGTGCAATTCCTGCAGCATGACAGTGCATGCATGATGCAGGCACACAGCATCACCAACCCAGCAGATCCACATACATTGAGGGAAAGCAACTGGGCAGTGAAGTCAAGGCAGAAGGTCAGTACATGAGCTCAACACAGACAGTGAGGACAGCGGTGGGGACAACTTATGGAATCTGGAGCACCATGCAAAGCTGCACTCACAAGTCCAAGTCAGCCAGGGGGCTGAGCCCTCAGTCAGGCACTGCATGATGGTGCTGTGGATGCATCAATCTGCAGCATCACCCTGAGTGATGGTCCAAAGCTTGGGGTAATGGCCAGCTGCATAGAGGATCAGCAGCACTGGTGCCCAAAGTACCTGGGTCCAGGCAGCGATCTTGGCCCAACTGGGAGTGTGGGCCCCCAGCAGTGATGGAGAAGGGTGGTGCAGAGGCGCCAGAGGAGGAGGCATGTGCCTGCTGTCAGAGGGTGTATCCCTCTGCATCACACCTGGAGGAGGAGGTGATGGAGCATAAGCAGGCATACCAGGTGCCTCAGGGGGATGCTGGAGCACCATCCAATCGAGCCAGTTTGGCCTTGTAGTGCTCCTGGCACTCCTCGCTGGGAGTGCACATGCCCAAGAAAAGAGGTTTGAGAGCAGGAGCAGGGGGGCCATGCAAGGTCAAACTCCACCAGCAAAGCGGCCACCATTTCCTTGACAGGTGCATCAGCTGCCTCAGTAATGACCCATGATGACATTCTGACTGTGCACTGCCCATCAGTGGAGCCCATATCACCACCACCTGGGGAAGGGCTGGTGCCCTCTGACTGCATCGATGCAGGAGCAACATCAACAATGGAGGGGGCCTGAACTGCAGGAGCAGCAGGGGAAGCAGAGCAATGGCTTGTACAATGAAGAGCTGCATGAGGAGCGATGGGAGCTGCTCGACTCATTGAGTGGTGCAATGGGGGGTTGGATGAAGGAGCCAACATGGTAGACAGCAGCATAGGAAGATGATGATGAGCAGGAAGGAAGAAGGGGTAGAAGCACTGCCCAACACCATGAATACAGGCCACCCTTGTCTGTGCAGGCCATGAAGAATTAGGCTCTGGATGGATTTCATTACTTTGCAGGAGCTCAGCTCTGAAAACAGGGGTAATGTCACAGGACATAAAGTCAAACTCAAATTGAGATCATTGTTAGATGCATCTTACAGTCGATCTCAGATGAAATCGATGCTAAGCACACCTTACCATCGATCTTGCCTACTGGGCCATATGATGCTGTGGAATGAACATGACAAGCAATGACTATGATGACACCACTCCAAAGGGGTTGGGGGTGATCAGCGATGATGTCAGCAGCACCTGGAGGATGTTGTTGATGACCCTGGACTGACCAGTAATGGCCAAGTAGGGCACAGGGGCCCCTGCATAGATAGGGGGACCTGCAGGAAGGGAGGAAGAGCTCGACACTGGCTTGAGGCCATGGAGCTAGCTAAGGGCCACTGGTTAGACACCAGCGACACAAGTGCTCAAGGACAGCAGGGCAGGCCCTGACACTGGCCTGATGCTGGTGATGGGATGCTCTGGAGCAACTGCCACCAGCATACATACATATATATACACACATTCCTTGTGCGAGTGGGGAGGCAGGGCCTCATCCACTCTATCATTCACTTACTTGTCAGTACATTTAGTATTCTCACTCTCTTTGTCTTGTAGGGTAGCAATCTTAGGCATTGCTATCACTCAGTGTGCCTCCATTCAAGTCGGAGTACATATAGACATCAGTCAGAACCACCACTGGTGCCACAGGCCTCACCTGTGCAGGCAGAACCTACACTGCAGTCCTGAAACCCACACCAGTACCATTACCTTATGACAACACCATCCAGTGGCATTGTACAAGTCTCAACATCACCCTCAACAACAATGATGCAGCTTGGCAGCATCATAGGCCTGCACTGGGGACAGTTAGCCCACTCCTGTCAAGTGTAGGACACACACCAGGCTACCATGAATGTGCTGCATTACCTCTGAATGGAGTGGCAATGGCAGTCAGTCGACATTGAGCATAAGATGCAGTTAATGTCGATCTCAAGTGAAATTGACATTTGCTGGCCATTAACCTTGAACTCAAACAGAAATCGACGTTTACCTCGAGTTAACCTCAATTTCATGCATCTGGCATGCAACTGCTGACAGGTTTGATGTGGACAAACCACAATGGGGGGTGCTGGGGATTGCCAGCAGAAAGTGACAAGAGAGCAGAGGATCAACAGGATATGTTTGGATTAGCCTAACTGACAACACTTTGTGTAGTTGGGTTTCCAAAGATCTGGAATTTTGGCTGGGGCATTCAAATTTATTTATTTTTTTCCCCCAAAAACTTGAGAGAAAAGAAATGCAAGTTTTTACAAACCTGGGAAAAATTGATACCCCCCCCCCCCCCCCCTCTCTTTTGGTGGAAGATAGCCTTACAAGAATAGTCTTTGATAGACAGCATGGTCTGCAGGCACATCTACAATACAATTTGATGATGAGCAAGTTCACAAGAAGCAGCTTTGGGGGGGGGGGGGGGGGGTTCTCTCTCTTTGTGTGCAGATGAGGGGCTGGAAGCCTTGCTGTGTACTGTACAGTATTGGAAATTGACCACTGCACAAGGAGCAACTGAAGGTGGAGAATTTCCAGGATGAAAAAGTGTCCAATATCTGCCAAGAGATCTGGAGCAAGTAGCTAGCTTGCTAAAGTTCTTGCTGAGGGTGGAATTGCATGTAGAGCTCAGTCTGAGGATATTTCAGCTTAGATACATTCTGTAACCACTGAGTATGATGATAAAGGACTTGCAGAGGGCTGAGGGGAAACCACCAATGGCAGTACAACACTTGCCTGGATGGCAGAAGGAATAAGGGCAGACAGATGATGAAGGGGTATGGTAATGTAAAGAATGTATTTGATTGAGTAAAAGATTGTGGAACTGCCATAAGGGTGATCCATATATAGTGAATGCCTTGCCTACATCCCACACACATGGTGATGATGTAGGGAGATGCTAAGATACAAGGCAAGAACAGAAAGTAAACTATGTGTGAAAGACTGTGAGGCAGTTGTATATAAACCATGAGACTAAAACTAAGAGAGAGTGTGTTTTGAGTTATATGTTCCATCATCAGGTATCCAATTTGTGATGCTATGGAACTTGTCAACAATGAGTGGGTGCCATGCATGGAAGAGTCAGCCCAAAGTACTTGCACATGGTGTTGGATTGGGACATGGCATCAGCCACCAAGCATAGCTGATACCAACATTGGCAAATATTGGTGATGAAGATTGCAGATCTCTCCATGTGGGAAATCGTGGGAAAATAAGTGCACATGGTCATGATAGAGCTCCCAATCTGGCAGGATGGGGAGTATCAACGATGTAAAGGAAGACTGTTTTCCAACAGGTTGGTGTGGAGGCAGGAAGAAAAAAAAAAAAAAAAAAAGTGTGGGTGGGAGAAAGAAAGAATGCCTGCCTCTCTTTTTTTTTTTTTCTCTCTCTCTGCCCCGTGTGCCATAATGCAAAATGATAGATCGAGCAGGCGGAAGGCGGAAGAAACTTCGAGATTTGTGAGAAGAAGGCGCGGGTTCGGTTGACGGATTGCCAGGCTCAGCTGCTCCCCGTCTTGCATCACCACCACCATCATCATCACCACCATTGCACCCTTCTATATCAAAACCATACGAGAAAGAGGGGGAGAGAGATGTCAGCAGCGCCACCGGGAAGAGTGCAACCCGCAACCGGCTTTGATCCGGCATCCTATGGATCCATTGTGTCGAGCATTTCGTATCTCGAACGTGGCAAACCGCACGACGAAGAAGAAGAAGAGGATGAGGATGACCATGGCGAGAGTGCAAGTGCAATATGCATGGGGGAGGGGAGGGGAGGGGAGGGGGATGCAGCGTCGAGTGTGTTTAGTGATATTGCGTCTATTTTTCACCCGAACGAGTATATTACCGCTCAGCAGAGGGGGAGAGGGAGAGGGGGAGCGAGGGGGTCGTGGGATGAGGAGCGCACGCCGGTGTTGGGGTTTGGTTATGGAGGAGGCGGAGGGGGGAGGAGGCAGGGGGGGATGGGGGTGGCACAGCGCCGACCGCAGTTGATTCGCGAAGAAGAAGAACAAGAACAAGAACAAGAACAAGAACAAGTGCAGCACAACGGCAGCAGCGGTGGGGGTTCGACCTGGACCAAACCTCCTCCCCCCTCAACCGGGGGGGGCGATGTTAGCGCCATCTCGCTGCGTCAAGCCCTCCTCTCCCCCTCCACCACCCCCGGTTCCAACCTCGGCCTACTCCTCATCGCCATCAGCCAAATCTCCTACTCCACCATGAACCTGTTCGTCAAACTGCTCGACCAACGCGAACGCGAAGCAGCAGGCGAACCCATTGGTGCATTAGAGATTGTAGGTGTGGAATGTTTCATTATTTGGATTGGGTGTTTGGTAGCGATGGGTTTGGCGCGGACGGAACACGTGATTTTGGGACCGCGCGGGGTGAGGCGGTGGTTGGTGGCGAGGGGGATGTTTGGGTTTGCGTCGACGTTGGCGTTGTATGTTTCGTTGCAGAGGTTGTCGTTGGGCGAGGCGACGGTGATTACGTTTTTGTCGCCACTTGCGACGGGGTTTTTGGCGCATGTGATGCTGGGGGAACCATTTACGGTGAAGGAGAGGGTGGCAGGGGTGCTTTCGCTCGCAGGTGTCATCTTGATCGCCCGCCCGTCGTTTCTGTTTGGCAACAGTGCAGGTCAAGGCACACCCGAAGACGGCGATATCAACCCCCCCACCCCTCCCACCTCCCCCAACTCCGAAGCAGCGCACATTATCGGCATCCTCGTCGCACTCTGCGGTGTCCTCCTCATGGCCGCCGCCTGGGTTTCCCTGCGCCACATCGGCAAACGCGCATCCACCTACCACTCTATCCAATCCTTCGCCCTCTGCAGCTGGACCTCCAGCTTCATCGCCATGTGGATACTCAACCAACCCTTTGTGATCCCTTCGTCGACGATTTCGGTGTTGTTGTTGGTGGGGGTGGGGGGGTTCAGTTTGTTGGCGCAGGTGTTTCAGACGTTGGGGTTGCAGAGGGAGTCGGCGGGGAGGGCGGCGATGATGGCGTATTTGCAGATTATTTTTGCGTTGGTGTGGCAGTTGGTGTGGTGGGGTGAGGTGCCGGATGCGGTTTCGTTGGTGGGAAGCGGGATTATTCTCGCAAGTGGCGCTTGGGTCGCGCTTAACAAGGAGGAGGGTGGGGCGGCAGCGGCGGCGATGCATTGAGAGGCATTTCTTTATTTTTCCAGCAATCCTTCCCCGTCCGCTCGGGCTTTACTTTCATCCCCCACGAGACTTCCCTCTTCCCTCTTCCCTCTTCTCTCTTCTCCATAACATTATCAATGTTGAGCAAGCTTTGCGTGTTTCATGCATGCATAACGTTATGTTTTTTCGATTCTACGCAAATGTATGGTTGTCGGGGGGGGGGGGGGTTTGGTTCTAACTCAGCTTTGGACGGGATGGATGTCCTTTCCGTGCGATGCGCAGACAGTCTTTTTCCAGCTGACCCTCGTCATCTTTGCTGTTTCTGACGGTAAAGACTTGGATGTGGCTGTCTCGGAGAAGCGTTTGGCTTTGACAGTGGACAAAGTCGTCTGGTTCTGCTACGCCTTGAAAGACACGACGGATGCGCAATCGGACCTGCACGGGTTGGGTTTCGGTTGCTCCCGACTGTGCACTGGTGTGCTGGATGAGATGGCGAGGGAGAGCAAAGAGGCTGGTTTGCTGGTTGAAGTTGAGGATGCGTTGCACGCAGGGGAGGTGGCCAGAGAGGCGTTCTGAACAGGGTTCCATGGTGGTATACAGATCCAGGTCGAGGGTGGGCACGCTACTACTGCTACTACTGCTGCTGCTGCTGTTGGGTTGCTGGGGGGGCTGAAAGTTGGAAGCAAGTTTGGCGAGAGCGCATTGTTCGGCGTGCGTGTTGCCAGGCAGCTCTCTCGAAAACCCAGTGGCGAGGATTTCAGAGGTGCCAGAAGAAGTAGTAGCGTCGCTGGTGAGGCAAATGACACAGCCCACACAAAACGCAGCGTCTGTAGGCGCAGCCCTGTCTGCTTGAGCGAGTGCCAGCTTCATCATCGCATAGTGTCGTGGTAGCCGGCCCACATCGTTGCCAGCTGCAACACTGGCGGCTTGAACCGCCTTGGTGGGGGAGGGGGAGGGGGAGGGGGAGGATGCGGATCGTCGTGCTTCCCACTCGCGTCTCCATGCGCCATACTCTCCTTCGATACCACCATCCCTCCATACTGCCCAGCTGTCTCTGATGCGGAAGGCGATGGCGATGGGATGATCGAGCAGCATCTGTCGAATGGGAGGCGAGGGGTGCAGTTCCGGTAGAATAATATCGCTGAGCGTGGAGGAGCGTCGACGTTGCCTGTTTCGCTGTCGTACCACGTTATCCTTGCGTTGGGCGGCGGGGGGGACGCTGGACGTGTTGACGGGCTGCAAAAGACGATTAGCTCGGATGGCCAGAGGCGAAGAAGATTCCGACACAGCCAGAGGCGCTGGCAGCCACAGCGGCTTCCTCGAAAGATACTCTGTAAAGTAATAGTACACTCCTCCGAACGCAACACCAATCGAAAACCCAATGACAATCTGCCATGGAGTGTGGTAGTGCAAATGATGCCTCGAATAGCAGGTGAGCACAGAGATGGAAGCGATCAGCACCATGGCGAGCGCATGCTCCAACCGCCGCATCGAATTGATCAAGGTGCGAGGCTTGAGCAACCGCGGTCGATTCAGGTAGAAATGCAAAAGGAAAAAAGCGGCAAAGAAACCCAAGAATTGCGAGTGAGACGAAGGCATTCCGTATCCAGCACCTAGCTGACCTGTAGGCCGGGGCTGCTTGAAGAGACGCTTAAGCGCCCAATTGAGACCCTCACATGCGAGCTGGCCAATGAGCGCATTGATGAAAGTCAGCTCGCGCCGGAGGAGAATAATGGTCACATAAGAGCAAAGCAGAAAGATGGGCGATAGAGTGACCAGAGCAAGCAGCTTGGCGAGCGGATCCGACGGGTCGTCTGCATCCAAAATACGTATGAGCATGCTGCGCACCTTTCTGCGGGAGAGGGGGAGCGGTGGGGGGTGCTTACACTGGACGTGAGTTAGGCCTAGCGAGGCATAGTTGGTTGGATCAATGGCGCTCGTTGCCTTGGCCATCTTTCGAGCGGAGAGATGCGCTGGCTCATGCACACACCAGGAAATGTAGATAGTCGTCCTGAGGAGGAGATGGTGTTTCGTAGTACCGTGCGACGATGATGATGATGGAGATGTGGTTTGGGAGGGAAGAGAGGTGGGAGCAGGTGGGAAATGACATTTGGGATGGTCCGAGCTCACCCCTCCACGAGAATGAAATTAAATCCGGCGGGTAATGGCAACACCAAAAAAAGGTGGCACAAAAAAAGAAAAAAAAAGAAAAAAAAGGTATTATATGTATTCGGCTATTGCTTCCGACAGCAAAGTCAGCATTTTGGCACCACGGTTCATCCGAAGCTCCAACATATCTTCACTCTCCTTCACTTCTACAAGAGCACATCATCATTGACACTTTCACTGCGGCCCCTCCGGATCACAGCGCCACAGCCACAGCCATCGACATTGTCGTCACCACCAACACCACCACCGTGATCGCTATTCGCTGTTCGCTGTTCGCTACTCGGGAACCATGCCCAAGAGAGGAAAAAAGGCATCGCGTCCCACAATCCGACCGAACGACTCTTTGCGCAAAGACATCAATGTGAGTCCACCGTTGGTACTCTTGGTCGCAGACAGTAGGGGTGCAATGCTGACATGGCTTTTTTTGGGGGGGGGTTGGTAAATGTGACTGCGGTTGGGAGACAGGATCATCGGGATGGGTTTGCGGACGAGGATGGGTTTGATATTGCGGATGAGCTGTTGGCAGCATTGGACGCGCGCGATGCTGCCGATGCGCAAGCAGCAGAAGAAACCAGGGACAGCAACGCGGCTGCTATTGATACAACTAGGGAAGCAGCTTCCGTCGCTTCTGATTCGAGCATCAAGTCCAGTTCGCCATCTCAGCACTCGGGGCTTCGAGGCGCAGGCGAGCGGCTAATCAACGGCCTGCTCCTGCATCATCACCACCACCAAGATACGGAAACCTCGAGTCAAGATTCCGGCTTGTTGGCAAGCACGAGTCCGTCGCATGCGCGCAAATCCAGCATCCGTAAACTGTTTGGCAGCAGTCCCAAGAGCCCAGATCCATCGCCGATAGACGCAGCAGCACCAAAGAAGAAGAAGGTGAATCGACAACAGCAGAGAAGGGATCGTAAAGCGGCAGAGATGGCAGAGATGAGGCGTCAGGCGGAGGAAGAGGTCAGGCAGGGCGCAGGTAAGCAGGATGAGGCGGAAGAAGAGCGTCAGGGCATTTCGGCTATGTGTGCTGCGCTGGGGGTGACAATGCACGAGATCAATCCGGATGGTCATTGGTATGCATCTACTCTAAACCCCCCCCCCCCACACTATATTTCTCGTGCCCTACTGACCAATGACACACTCTCGCCAAATGTATGCTTTCGTCCGCTGGGCCAAACCAGCTTGTATGCGGCGGTAGCGGATCAACTCAACCTGCACGGCAAAGTCACAACCCCCACCGACTACAAGGCGACTCGTCGAGCCACCGCACAAGAAATGCGCACCCACCCCAACGAATACAAGCCCTTCATCTCTGACTCGGACGAACACATGGCAGGCATCGAAAACAAGGAAGCTGGCACCCTGCACAACGAAAGCGCCCAAGCGAGTGAGTCAGAGCTAAAAAAAAAACTCTCCCATCCCCACTGTTCCTGTGCAAACGAAGCAAAGCAAAGCTAAACTCTTGCTCGACTGAATCTTCAAAACTTGCTGCAAAACAGAATACTTTCTCGACTACTGCGCCGCAGTCGAGAATACAGGCGTGTGGGGGGGTCAGCCAGAGATCCTGGCATTGTCAAGAGCTTTTCGCACCCAGATCAATGTGGTGCAAGCCGGCCGGCCCGTGCTCAAGGTCGGAGAGGGAGAGTATGAAGGCCAGCCATTATACATTTCGTAAGTCATCCGAACCTTTTGCAGATTTCGCAAAAGTAAGAGGTACAAGGCGCGCTCATTCGTGTTTTTATTTGCCTTTTCTGCATTGGTGTCGGTACTCAGGTATCACCGCAAGATGTACGGTCTAGGCGAAGTAAGTGGTTTCCTTCCATCACTTTCTATCGATCAGAACAGGAGTACTGACCCTAGTCCCTTTACAACTGTTGTGTCGCCCATGCCACCGTCTTTAGCATTACAACTCTCTCCGTCCAGCACCAGCAACATAACGCTCTGTCCCACTCGAGACCTCAAACCCAAGAATCGTAGACTCCCACTCTCTCTTTGCCACGCATCATACACCTTAAGGCTCACCTGATTATAAGTTAACAGAAACTCTGGATGTTCAAGTGTGCAAGTGGGGGTGAAAGGTGCAAAACCGAGACACAGGAGCGGTGCTTGGATTCAAGTAGAGGCAAGATGGTATTGTGCAGACCCGGAATGTAGGCTTGGTACTGTGCGAAGGGCTGAACTTGGCCACATTGTGAGTCTCGATGAGGAGCGGCGAACGATAAAGGGAGATTCTGCATTGAGTCTGTGACAACCCTCAAGTTGTGGTGACGCTTGGGTCGTCTTTGTGTTGTGTTCCACTTGACGCCCAATCTCGCAAGCAAACTCACTTCCTCAATTATTCCTTCGCTGACTAGGTTAGGTTTCGAACTGCTCTTGGCGAAGCGCTCTCTCGCGCTCTCTCGCGCTCAAGCAACTTCGCTGACGAGCTCATGAATCACACACAACACAACACAGCTTGCTTTTGGTCGGGGTTCGGAAGTTGGAACGTGAGATGGCATCGAGACACGATTGAGTCAGGATTCGGGAAAACAAGCGATTGATGGGACTGTATACACGACTAGAAAAGAAAAAGAAAAGGGAAAGTTGCAAGGCGATGCGACGGCGATGGCTCAAAGACAAAGCGTAGATCGCAAGGAAAGAGGAGGGGAGGGGGACTTTTGATGCAGGTGATGTGTGGCAGATCAACGGTCCGATTGCTTGTTGTATTTTTTTGTTTGGGTCTTGCTTTGGAACGAACAAACATTCGCAAAGCAAAAGTGAGTTTGAGAAGGGATGACAACTTAGGCGGTAGCCGTGGCGTTTTCGATCGAGCGAGCGTAGTTTCTGAGAATCGCGTCTACATCCTCCATCGTCTGTTCACGCACATCCGCAAGCTGCTTGATCTTAGCCGTAACCTCCTTAACCTGCTCCTCTGTCAGCGTCAGCTCCAGCTGTTCGCATCTCGATTTGACGGCGTTCCAACCGGTCAGACGGTGGCCGATGGAGACGTAGCGGCTCATGCCAAAGTCTTCGGGACGGATGATTTCGTAGGTGGAGGGGTTGGCGAGGATGGCTTTGGCGTGGATGCCGGCTTTGTGGGTGAAGGCGCAGTAGCCGGTGACGTAATTGTTGAAGGGCACTTGGATTTGCACCGCTTCGGCGACGAGGTTTTCGACTTCGCGGAGGGCTTTGAGGTTGTATTTGCTCATGACGTAGTCGCGGTCGGCGGTGTACATGCGGGCGATGAAGCCGCCGAGTGAGGGGATACCGTTTCGCTCGCCGATACCGAGGACTGAGGTGTCGACGTGGGTAGCGCCGGCCTCGAGCGCAGTGTATGCGTTGGCGATCGCAC
Organism: Ustilago lituana; assembly: GCA_928869825.1. Lineage (NCBI taxonomy): Eukaryota > Fungi > Basidiomycota > Ustilaginomycetes > Ustilaginales > Ustilaginaceae > Ustilago > Ustilago lituana. The sequence goes on from CAKMYA010000030.1 coordinate 432,940, forward strand.
AGCCAGTGTCGTTGTGGAAGTGACACTCGATATCGCATCCAACCACACCACGCAGAGTGCGCACAAGGTCGTAAACCTGTCTTGGGTTGGCGACACCCACAGTGTCGGCGATACCAACACGGTTGACACCGACCTTGTCGACGGCCTGGTAGATGGAGAGCAAGTCGACCAGATCCGAACGGAACGAGTCCTCGGTGGAAAATCGAATCTCGATGCCCTTGGACTTGACAAATTGGATCACCTCGATGGCGGTCTTGGTAATATAGGTCATGTCTTTGCCATGGGAGAATTCACGGAGGAACTTGGAGGTGCCCATGACCACATCGACACCATCGACACCGGTCTCGACGGCGATACGCGCATCGTCCATATGGCATCGAATGTGAGTGATAACCTTGGCCTTGAGACCAAGCTTGCAGATGGCCTCGCAGTCCTTGCGCGACTGCTCCGAGGCGGCGGGCGAGGTGAGCTCGATGCAGTCGACGCCAAACTTGTCGAGCGCCTTGGCGATCTTGATCTTGGTCTCGGTGTCGAAAAAGGCGTTGGCGAACTGCTCGCCCTCGCGAAGGGTGGACTCGATGATCTTAAAGTTGGAGACGTTGCTCAGAAAGTCCGAGTAGCGAGTGTTGAAGGGTTGGACCGAGCCGACGTTGCCATGGTCCTTGGCGACAGCACCGTTGGTGTGGGGTGCAGAGGTGTCGATGGCGACATGGGTGTCGGGCGCAGTGCCGTTGACGTGCTGGATAGCAGAGGGTTCAGAGTGATCACACATGATGAGTAGCGATAGTATATGGGGGACAAGGATGGTGGAGAAGGAGAAAAGTGAAACAAAGCCAATGTGATTCTTTTGGAAGAGTCACTCTCTACTTCTACTTTCACTCGACTCGACTCGACTCGACTCGACTCGACTCGACTCACAAAAAGGGAGGCGAGGCTGGCTGACTTCGGAGAATCGCCGAAATGGGATGGGAGAGTGGAAATTTGCAGTTGCAGAGCCCACACGGTGCCAATTCCCAGCTGGATTCAGAGTCACACCCCCTGCCTGCCCAGTTGCAATTGCGGAATAAGGCGGGGGGGGGGGGAGGGAACCGACTCGCGCTGCCACCCCTCCTCTCCTCTCCTCTCCTCTCCTCTGCAAGCACCGTTTCTCCACTTTGAACTCATCTTTAAAGCGTGGGGATGATGCTACGCTATAGTCACCATTGATCGTGAGAAAGACACGGTTAGCATTCATCGGAATGGGCCCGACAAGATTGCTTCAGCGGATGGGCGCCGGATGTCGTTTGCGAGCAGTGGCTGCGCTCGCTGTGCTGCGATTGCCATCAGACTGCGTTTGTGCGCGCCTCCTCTGGGGCTCAAGAAGAAAACCGAGAGTTGAAAGCCGACAGACGCATTGCGAGTCACCCACTTTCTCCTTTCTCGTCTCTCATCTCAGGTTTTTTGCCACACTTAGTACGGTCCGCGCCACACTGCCCTGCAAAATTTGGAGACAAATTTTTTGCTCTTTATCGGGCGAGTCAGCGCCAATCTGCACACAGCGGTAATTCCACCGCTCAGCAGCGTCATCCAGCTTTGAGCAGCGAGAGCTTCTCGACTTGAATTTCAGTTCGACTCGACTCAAAGCGCGCGTAGACCACCGGACTCGATCAAGCGATTCGTACAATCCCGTCCTAGTCCAATCGGGCTTGTTCGGGTTCGGGTTACAGATATACTCTGTGCACCGAATACCTCTCATTCAATACAACTCGCGGGCACAGCAGATGGCAGGATAACGTCAAAATTGCGTGTGAAGGAAGTCACAGATCCCACATCACGACTAAGCTAACTTACGATCTTTTTACACACCTCAGAAAGCATCTATCGACGCGGAGGAGGCGGTGGCATCGCCCTCCCGTTTGTGGCCGCACCAGTCGGTTTTGGCGCAACAGCCGGCTTTGCAGCCACCCTAGGGGGTGCTGCGCCATTGCTGGTGCCGTTGGCAGCTGCAGCAGCGTTTTCAGCCTTCTTCTTTGCCAGAACCGCTGCGAAGCCCCCTGGAGCGCCCAGGCCGGGCATGACGGCGACAGGAGCGGCCGTTGCATCGGCCTGAACAGCAGCAGGTCTCTCATGTGGCTTGGCGCCCGCCGGTGTCGTCTTGACCGCTGGCTTGGGCTGCAGAGCTGGCGCTGCGCCACCCATGACAGGCTTTGCGCCAACAGCAGGCTTGTTGGTCGGAGTAGACGTGCCTGAGCTCGTCGCTGAAGGAGCAGGAGGAGGCGCACGCTTCATTGGAAGAGCAGGTGCGGCCTTGGGTTTGGGCGGAGCCTGTGGGATGAGCTCGAGGTAGTTGCAAGGTGCCCAGCCCTCGACGCCGTTCTTCTTGACCAGCCACCATCCGGAACCGGTCTCGTCCTTCTGGGTGACCTCGACAATGTCGTCCTTCTCGAGCGCCATCTCGCCAGCATTTTCGGTGGCGAAAGCGTACAGAGCCTTGTAGCGTGGCACCTGAGGCTCGACGGCTGCGGCTCCTGCAGGGGGCGGAGGAGGTGGTGGTGGAGGAGTGGAGCGGGCTGTGCCAGCGCCTGCACCCGCGCTTGCGGTAGTCATGGCTGCAGCTGGCCGAACAGCAGCGCTCGTCGCACCGCTGCCCGGAAGCTTGGCTGCGGTTGGAGTGGAGCGAGGCATGGCGCGCGGCTTGGGCTTGTTGTTGGCATTGGATGCACCCCCCGCACGCAGCAGCTTTCCAGAGGTGATCGGTCGAACTAGACCCGGCTTTTTCTTGGGCGCTGGCTTCGAGACGCTGTTGGCGGGCTCACCGGAGCAGACCGAGACGGTACTACTCTTGTAGACGTCGTCCTTCTTCACCATCTCGTCCTTCTTGAAAGTGATGTGCGCCTTCTTGTCCTTCTTCTTCGAGTACTCCAGACTGTTTGAGATGATGACATTGACCGCGCCGTTGGTCCTCTGCAGCAGATGGGTGACCAGCTCGGTCTTGAAGTAGCAGTGGAAGACCGGGTCAGCCTCTTCGGCACCGTTCACGTTGAGCACGGCCCAGTCGTCGCGCAGGTTGGAGAGCCCGACTGCAGAGATGGCGCCGAGGTTGATGCGTCTCTCGCAGGAGGTCGACACCTGCTTGTTGACGAGCTGAGTGACGAGAATGTAGATAGCCTTGTCGGTCAAGATCAAGAAACGTGGACTGCGGACACTAGAACGACCCAGACGCGAGACAAGCAGCTGTATACGGCTGCTGAACGCGACGCTCTCACCAGGAGCCATGCCAGAAGCTTGACGAAGCATCTGGCCTTCAGCGCTTCCCCCGCCCTTGCCGTTGGCTCCGCCGACATCGAGATAGTCACCCATGAAGCGACGCGAACCAAGCAGACTGAACCTCCTGCGCTCCTTGCGGCCCGCGAGGACCTGATGACCATAGTCGCGCAGCTGGATGTACTGAAGCCCCTCCTTGTTGTTCTTCCACATGCGCTGGATACGCCTAGCGCACTCTTCCTTGTAGCGGAGGTAGTTGCGGTACGCGCGCTGGATACGCATAGCCATGTTGTGCCAGTAGCGGTCACGCATGGTCTCTAGGGCGAAGAGAGTCTCGGGATTCTTGATGAAAGCTTTGGTGACACCCATCTGCCACTCCTCGCGCGCAATGCCGGTATCCGTCAGAATGCGCTCACAGCCACTGCGAGCGTCTCCTTGCCAGGTGTACTCTCCGGCGTACGAGGTGTTGGGCGACAAGAGATAGAAACGCTCCACCATCTTTTCGAACGTGTTTCGGTAGGCGAATCCAGCACGACGGACGCGAATGTTTTCTTGCAGACCGAGGTACTTGATCTGGTGGAGAATGGCCTGGGTGTCGTACTCGGTGGGGCTCTTGTTCTGATTGGGTTTGATGGTGCGAATGTAGGACGGCTGTGCGCGCATGAGGTTTTCGACCAAAGCGTTGGCGCTGGCTTTGATACGGTCGCCTGCTGTGGGAGGACGCTTTTTGCTGTTGGGGTCAGGGCGGTCGGGGAAGAGCTTCTGGAGATACGGGTTGGTGCTCGAATCGACGAGATCAAGAATGTCTTTGAGCAGCGAGTCCTTGTTCTTGTCGGTCATACCCTGAACGTTGTACATGACATCTCCGGCGTAGTGCTTGATCAAGAATTTGGTGCCTCGCGAGTCGAAATGGGGGTTAGACGAGAGCATGCCGGTACGCTGAATGAAAGAGTTGTCGGCTGCGGTGGGATCGGCGTGAGCAGTGGCGCAAGCGTCGTTGAGCGCGGAAAAAATGCCTGGTGGACGCTTCTCTTCGATGAGGTCGCAGACAATCTTGTTGTTAAAGTACTTGATGGGCGTCCACTGGATTTGCTCGTAGGCGTACTCCTCCTGCTCCTTCTTGAGAGTGAGCTCGATGAAAATTTGCTGGAGCTTCTCGTTGACGTAATTGATGCAAAGCTGCTCAAACGAATTGTTGTCAAAGATCTCGAAACCGTAGATATCCAGGACACCAATGACGTTGGAGCTTTCAGATCGCGGGTTCATGGACTGGTTGATGCGTTCTACGATCCAGTCAAACATGTTGTTGTAGATGGCCTTTGCGAGGGCGTCTCGCGCCGCGGCGGCTTGGGTCGGATTGAGCGGGACCTCGTAGATTGAACCTCTTCTGCCTCCACGCTGGGTCTCCATGATGCGCTGAGTCAAAGCCTTTGTTACCTTGGCGGCATCGACTTCGAGGAGGTAAGCGACAAAGTCTGGGACTCCGGGATCCGAGATTTCTGCGTTTCCTTCTTGGTTCTCAACGTATTGGACGTTGCCGATCCAGAGGATGGCGGCAATCATACGGAAAATGTTGTCCTGCTCGTCGGCGGAGAGACCAATGGTGTTCATGGCTGCGAGAGTCTCCTTGTAGTCGGCATGATCATCGATGCCGTTGACTTCGAGACACTGGCTGTTGGCGGTGTAAGCATATGCCTCGGGACCCTGTATGCCGTAGTTCTCACGGTGTGCTGCAGAGGCGGCTTTGGTGAACTGGTAGAAGATGTGGAAGTTGCGCTCGTCTCGGATCTGCTGAACGACACGGTTCTTCTCGAGGAGGTAGTTGGTGATATTGGCTCCGATGGGTTCGCCCTGCGCGTTGAACATGATTTCCAAGTATTTGCCATGGCGAGACGAGTTGTTGTTCCTGAGCGTTTTGGCACAACCGAAACTCTCGAGAAGAGGGTTGGTGGCGAGCACCATATCCTTGACGTCCTGGATACCGCTATTGGACCCACCACTGACAGCAGCAATGTATTGCATGATTCGCTTGGCAGCTTCTGTCTTACCTGCACCAGATTCACCCGAGATAATGACGCATTGGTTCTCCTTGTATGCATTCATGTTGTAATAGGCACCTTCGGCGATGGCAAAGACGTGGGGCGTCATTTCAAGACGGTTCTTGCCCCGATACGACTGGAGGATCTCGTCGGTGTAGATACCCAGATCACGGAACGGGTTGACCGAGATGAGCACGTTGCCAATATACGTGTAGATTTCTGCATTCTGGAAACGTTTCTGGAGGTTTTCGTTGATGGCTTCGTTGGTGACTTTGGATAGCAAAGTCATATCCGAGACGCCTGCTTGCGGCTTCTTGAATCCTTCCCTCCAATCCGCTTTGGCGACACCACCCTTGGAGGCTCCTCCGCCCGACTTGGCGGGAGGTGGTTTCGAGATAGCGCCGGCTTTTTTGGCGCCTGCCTTTTTGGAGATGGCCATCTTGAAAAGAACGAACTGCGGCTTCAGTGATCGATAGTGGCGACGAACGAAAGCAAAGATCGTCGGGACAGCGGCTCGTCCGAAGTGGTAACTGAGACCGAATCAGATGACCTCCGAGTCAAAGACCTGCCGGATCTCCCGACAGATCAGTGTGGGAAAGAGCAGTGGTAGCCGCAAAGGAAGCAGCGAGGGTCGGATAAGTGATAACAACAGGGAAAGGTGATGCGTGATGCAGGGAAGAAATGGCTGCGGATGATGGTGGCAGAAGGAGAGAGCGTGGAAGCAACAGACGGACGGAAGTTCCGACAGCTGACAGGCTGTCCGATAGGAACAGCCGATTCGACGGGAGTCGCAGGGTCCGACTGCCTCGATTGCAAGCAATAACTTAAGCACGCGTGGGGAAAATCCACTATGTTAGCTCGACCCCTCTTTCTCTCCCTCGGCGGCTGCCTTGTTCGCACCGACCAGCCCTCTCAATTCCGACACGAGGCTGAGCCTTGTCTGTGGATGGCTGTGTTCAGCGTTCAGGAAGTGGAGAACGGATTACGGATTGCAGTGAAAGTCGAAAAGTGCAGTTCAAAAGCGCTGCGTAATTTGCATATGCAGGTCGCGATAAGTTAAGCCGGTCAGCACACAAAGGACTCGCGCTTTCAATTTCAACTCACACTTCCTGGGATTACAACGCCTGCAAAGCAAATGAAATTGGAAAGGAATCGGTGTTCGATCTACCCGATTCCACACCTTCTGTTCCAGTTCAACACGGTGAGACAAGACACATACACGAAGCGAGCACGCAGACGTCTCTCGCTCGTATACAAACGCTGTGCCGAAAGTCATTCAAAGCAATTGCACTTCCCCCTCGAATCGCTACACGTCGGCTCAGCCGTCAACTAGTTTTCATGGCCGACGCTCAGGATCACACCACGCAATGATCACATTCCGGCGAGTCTTCCACTAAGCGTGCTGAGCCTGAATGCATTTGTGATGGTTTGGGTTGTTGGGATTGTTGGGGTTGTTGGGGCTGTGCTTGATCGGGCCAGCTCCGTGCTGAGTTGCTAGAATGATTAGGCGGCAAGACCGTCACGCTCCAACACTTGACCAATCACTTCCAACACCTCTTTGCATCCTGGCACAGCAAACATGTCTTCAGGCTCGTCGATCGCATGATCGAGAATAGCGTCGAGCAATCTCCTCAATTGAGCGCAGAGCACGCCGATCCTAGCATTCGCTCTCAACCGCACCCAGTTCTCGTCCTTGCTACCCTTCTCCACCGCCTGGTTGGATCCAATCCCGATTCCACCTGCCAAATGGTTGATCTTGAGCTTGCCACCAAACAGCAACAGTCCAAACAACGGCACCTCGGTGGCGTCGCGAAGGTACACTTTGGACTCGCTCGCTGCTCCCGTCGAGCTTTTGGCGAAAGTGGTGAGGTATGATGACTCGAATCCTTTGCAGCTGAACAGCGTCGACGACGGATGCAGGAATACGCGTCCGTTTCTGTCAAAGTACTTGACTTGCCTTGCTTCCGCCTCTCGTTGCACTGTCCCGCTCGACGACTGATCAAACTTGGCTGAGGGCAGGTCGATCCTCACTATTTCGGGCCATAATCCAGCGAGGATCACCGATCGGAGTACGCCTGTGTGCTGCGCGTTCTTGTCGTAGACCTCGTCATCGTATACACCGAAAGGGCTGTAGCTGTTGGGTACGAAACCCATCTCTTGCAGATGCGACAGCAGGTCCAGTCTATTTGTTTGGATATCCCTCAGCGTCGACTGCGAGATAAAGTTGCTCTCGCACCAGTTTCCTACCTCGCCATTGGACTTTCGCTCCGCTCGCATTCTCTGCCACTGTTCAAACGCAGCTGCGTCTGCAAGCAAGTCACTTCTGCAACCAGCAGGTGCAAAGCTTGCCCTCGCCTTGCTTACCTCCTCCCTCTTTTCAAACGGTGCGGAGAAGAGTGGCTTGCAGGACATGATGCTCGCCACCGTCAGCATCGGTCCCAGGCATCCAAAGATCGTTCCCATAATCAGCAGCTTTGCCAGTCGCAGATCCAGCGGCAGCTGCGCCAAGTGCTTTCCCAGCGGAGTCAGCCTGCTCTTAAAGCCCTTGTCGGTTTGCAAAGCGCCCGCTTCGATCAGGTTGCTTAGCGCCGCGTCCATCGACGCCATGCTTGGCGGGTCTAGTGCTTTGTTAAGGTACTCTTTCACATCTTCGTCCTCGCGCATCGACTTGACCTCCAGGAAGAGCGACTCGAGGGGCACACGACGCATCTCGGGCGTTTGCTGTGCCGCCATCTTCTTCTCGTCGACGAACCTCGAGTACAGGTGGTAGCATTCTCCGGCTCGCACTCGCCCCGCACGGCCGCGACGCTGCTTGCATGCAGCTCGAGACGCCCAGCACTCGACCAGTCGAGTCAAGCCGCTCTCGGGCTCGAAGCGTGTCTCCTTGACTCGACCCGTGTCAATCACGTACGAGACATCCGGAATCGTGATCGACGTCTCGGCCACGTTTGTCGACACAACAATCTTGCGAAATCCTGCGCGGACTGGTAGGAACACCCGACGTTGCTCATCCGAGGACAGGTTCGCGTGTAGCGGCAGGATTTCAACCTTGCTTTGGCCTCGTAGCGAAGTCGAGATGGCGTCGATCGCTTGCCTGATTTCACCTACACCTGGGCAAAACACTAGCACCGCACCACCGACGCTTACATCTGCGGCCCCGCTCAGCTCTTCATTTTCAGCGCGTTCGACCACGTAGCGCACAGCCGCGCCGATAAGTTCGTAGCTGATCCTGCCGCCTGAGCGAGAGATGCTCTCAATCGTGCGCATGGTCTCCTCGTCCACGTTCTGCGACTGCAGATATGTACGCAGCTGGCCCAGCTCCTCTTCAATTTGCTTGCCGCCGCGTGCGCCGAAGCGGAACTCGGAACCGGAAGGCCGAAAGCCGCTTTCTCGCACAATGTCTTCGAGGTAGTAGTCTCTTACGGGGAACGTGCGTCCAGGAATCGAGATGCAAGGCGCTTTGCCAAAATAGCTCGCAAACGTCTCTTGGTTGATGGTGGCGCTCATCAGCACCACCTTGATCTGGCTGTTGCGCTTGAGAAGCTCTCGCAGTTCCAGCAGCAGAAAGTCGGAGTCGACGTTTCGCTCGTGCACCTCGTCCACCACGACGTGCGAGATGCCCTTCAGATCGGTATCTCCGCCAGCACCAAGCCGACGCAACAACACTCCCGTCGTGGTGAAGAGCAGCCGACACTCCCTCGAGGCCCGACGCTCGCCTCGGATCGCGTAGCCAACCAGACTGCCGGACGCTACTGGTTTCTTCCTGCCATCCAGGTCCTCGCCGCGCTCGACAGCGACACGGGACGCGACTCCGATGGCACTGACCCGCCTGGGCTGTGTGACGACAATGTTGCATTCGCTGCCCATACCTGCCCCAATTGCTTCATCCAGGATGAACTGCGGTACCTGCGTCGTCTTACCACATCCCGTCTCTCCGGCTATGATCACGACACGGTTGGTGCGAATCAGGTCGAGGATCCGACCTGCAGCAGAGGCGGCGGGCAACGACTGTCGTACAGCGTGCATCTTGGAGTAACTGGGTGAAGCGTGCAGCTGCTTTTGCTGGCGTTGCAGCATCGTGTCGATCTGGGGATCGCGCTTGAGGGAACGGCCACTACCTCCTCTTCGCTTGTTGCTTGCCTTCGGATGGCCTGTGGGAGTCGCAGCACCCGACGACCTTGGTGTAGCTTCCACGCGTGCTTCATCCTGCTCCGTGCCGGTCAGGAATCGCATGACTTCGTTAAGCAGAGGCGGGTCATCCACCAGCTTGGACCAAGTGCTCTCGAGCTCCTCAACCAATCCGAGCAGCACGCCTCCGTCACCCGCGTCGACGGCGTCGAACCAGTCTGCTCTCCTGTTGTCTCCCTGAAATGCACGAAGCAAGTGCTGGGTCAGCGCAAGCTTCAGGTATGAGGGCAACGTCTTTGAGACGACAAAGAAGGCAGGCAGCGCAACTACGCCGGCCTTTTCATGAGCCAATGGGTAGAGCGCTTGAGGATGCGACGAGATGCGCAAGCGAACGTCTTCCATGCCGCCGGCAGGCATGCCTGCTCGGGCGATGATAATGTCGTAGTCTTGCGCGCCCAACCGCTCGTGTTCCGACGGCTCAACCACTCGGTCGTCGCCAAGCACCGCTTCGACAGCCATTCGCTCGTCAACACGCTTAGTCTCGATGTCCACCTTGTCAGCCTCGTCGATGCTGGTTGGGAAAGAGAGGACAGCATCCAGCAGCGCCTCTGAGGTGAATTGGCGGTCGTTTTGTTCGGCGGAATCCCACCCGACCATCTGTCGAAGCAACACTTCCAGAGCCAGACCCTCCTTGACAGTCCTTGACAGCTCCATTCCTTGCGCACGTTCGGCCGCAGCGATGCGCTTGAAGGCGTTCTGAATGGCGTTTCGCGGGAAGCCTGCTTGCTTTGCCAACTTGTCCACCGCCCACCCAATTGCAAGCGCATCGCCACTCGCACCAACTTTCGAGGCTGTGACAAAGCTTTCCGACGACGTGCTCGGCTTGAACCTCGTCGGAAGATCTTCCTCGGGAGTGTAGAGCATCAAGTATTCAAGGGCGGCTTCGCGGTCGCCCAGATTAGCGGCGGAAGCGAGCATTGGGTCGACCAAAGAAGCTGTGGCAGCTGCAGTCGACGAAGATGGGTTGGCAAGCGCAATGCGAGCAGAGGTGAGCCAGGAAATGGCGCTACGAGCATGTCCACGTCGGAAGCCGTAGGAGGTAAGCTCCTTCTCGAGGGCTGCCGCGTCGATTTTTGGCGATGATCTGCCCGACGCAGCAGCATTTGGATCTTGGTCCTCCTCGATCAGGTCCAGAGGGGCGGTGCTGGCGGAAGGAAAGATGCTCATCGCTCTGCGAATCGTCGCTTCGATCTTTTCTCGCAACTTGCTAGCCAGACGTACTTCTTTTGCCTCTTGCCATGCTTTGCTCAGCGGCTTGCCTGCACCGTTCAGCTTGCCGTTGATAATGTCGACGTCGCCTCTGCTAGCCGCATTAGCAGCTGCTTGCTTCTCCTGCTCTTTCTTGGCCTTTTCTGCTTCCCTCTTTGCTGCAGCCTCGAAAGGATCCGACTCCCACATCCAGTCTTGATGGCTCGGTGTGGCCTTTTTGTACGCTTCCATCTTGAGCCAATACTCTCTCGGTCCTGGAGGTAAAGCAAGGTTGAGGGATAGGTGGTTGAAGATACGGAACAGGGCGTAGGTTGCGCCCCAGTGCTTGGCTTCTAGGCTGGACTGGCATTCGAGGCGCAGGCCGGGTTCCTTTGGTTCGAAAGTTACGGTAAAGGGGTTGGAGGCATCCTTTTTGTTGATCTTTTTCAGGGTCACTGCACAACTGTAGCCGTCTTTGTGCCTGCGCGGCTCGACGATGGGTTTCTCCCACCCTGGCAGCTTGTTAACTCGTTCGTAGAGCATGTTGAGCGGCGTCTTGCTGCCAGGTGGGAAGAGCATCTCTCTCTGTCCCTGACCAGCTGCCGGCGTAGAAGGACCAGCTGCTCCACTACTGCCACCATCCTGATTGGAAGCTGCATCTTTCGGTTGCTGTGCTTGTTGCTGTTTGGCGGCCTTGGTGTAAGATGGTGGTGGTTTGGGAGCTCCACCTTTGACCCAGTCCGGAAGAGGCGAGGCTTTGGACGAAGTAGTGCCGCTCGATTTGATTGCGGGATTCTTCTTTCTTGGGGCCATGGTGCGGCCTCTTTCAGAGCTTGTCCTTGGCACAGCAGAGCACGGAGTGGAGGAGCTCCTAGTGACGGTGGAAGAACAAGAGTTGCCGGTGTTTGCGAGAAAAGCACGTTGGGTCCACACACAGCACACGCCAAAAAAATCTATCACCGATTTCGACGCGCCGCGTTTTCTCTATATCGAGCGTCGAGACAAAAGGCATTCCAGCTCTGTCCCACTTGGCAAGGAGAACTCACTCGGTCGTGGAGAACGGAGCTGTCCACATTACAACAACACCTTTTCTGCGTCAGCCGAGGCCATCTTGCTTGGAATGGCATGCTCGCATCGCTCCCATTCAATCGGCGATGATAGTATGGTTCTTTTCAACAATCGGCAAGATGCGACGACCTCTTGCCTCCACTTCAGGGTTCAGACACGGTCTGGGCCTGTTTTCTTTCGTTCCGCTCTGTCGTTCCACTCTGCGAGCTCCTCGTCGTCCACAGCTCCTCTGTTTAGATGATCACGCCGCCACAATCGTTACCCCCAAGATTTCTGCATCGATGCAGACCCTTATCTTTCACCTGGTACATATGATCAAGTCACACGATGAGAGCTAGCTTCATGCAATCACCTTTCTCATACCCACTCGCTCAACACCTTCCAGCATGAGCGACTCCAACATCAGCGATGTGGATCTGCTGGAATGGTCACACGAGCTCAACCGCAGCTTCCTCCATTTCCCTTTCAAACCGCTGCGATCCACCGCAGATGATGGCCATGCTACTTTCCTCTACAAGCTTGCCCGCTCGACAGAGCGCAAACAAGTTGGCCTTCTCCTTCTCGACTGCGATGCATGCACTGCCTTCTACGAAGGTGTATCCCTACGTACGCTTGACCGCAGAACCCAGATCTTCACAACAGCAGTCAGCTCCTCAGCGAGCGCAAAAGAGAATGCTCACCTCGCCTCCATCGTCTCTGCCATACAACATGCACTCGATCCGCGCACAGCACATGACACCATGCTCAGAACAAACATTGGTCTCAAGTCTACTCGATTCTCCTCTTCTCTGTCCATCAGCATCAAGCCCAAGGATGATTCAACCGACAGCACCTTCAAGACATCCTTCGATCTCGATCCTTTGGATCACGCCGCCCTCTCAAATATGCTCTCGTCCCACTTTGTTCGACCCCTACTCGGTCTCGCCACCGCATTCGCTCGCTTGGCCTCTCGAAATCAGCTCGATAATATCTCATCAGACCACAGCGTTACAGCTGACTCACTTGAGCTTATCCGCCTCTCCTCTCTAGCCCAGGCGGGCTTGTTACCTCAAAACTTTCAAGCCTTGTCGAAACGCACTTCCAACAGCCCGCTCGAAGCCTTTGCTGATCGTCCTTCATGTCCCAACACTACACTCCCCACATCCAAACCTGCCTTATCGGATCACAGCGATGATGATGCTGAAATGGTCTTCTTCGGCCTGCCAGGTTTGAAGCTGCCCGAACGTATGTGCAATGCCAAGCCAACAAAAATAAAAGATGAAGCTCGGTCATCATCTCCTCTCCAGCAAGCCACATCTGAACCAGAGGATGGGGATAACACCCTCACAGCCCCTTTGGCAAAAGCTGCCGCACCTATCCATTCCATTAAGTCCACATCTGCTGAGAACGTCCTGACCAACATCGCATTGACGCCGTTTGCATCTCGAGACTCAAAGCGCAAGGTTCTTGCAGGCGATGACGACGATTCCGATACCAGCGAGGAAGAGAGTCTCCCACTACTTTATACCAGCAACGCAGAGCTCGGGTCCATCCCATCTCCATCGGTCTCCAAAACTAATGATTTGGAGACTGGGACATCTACAAATGGACCAACACCTCACGTATCTTTGCGAGCCAGGAAGAGCCAGAGCCAACAGTGTACACCATCACCAGAAGAGGCCTCTGCTCTCAGCACTCCACCTCCGCCTCTTTCCTTCGTGCCCACTTCTTCGCAGCTTAGTCCGACCAAGAGCAACGCTGAACGTGATCAACAGCAGCGTCGACATGATGAGATCGCAAGGATCAAGAGCGGAGCCACAAGTCACGACCCCAACAGCTTGGCAAACTCAGTCAATACCTCCGCAAGCACAAGAGCAGCACCTTCGACCCGCAAACGTTCTCGCTTCTGATCGTAATCAACTTCGTCAAGTTTCGCTTTCGAGAGCTGTTTGCACAGTCCAAACTACAGAAGTGATTCTCATATCAGCTCTTTCGCTTGTTTCACTCGTTTCACTCGTCACTCGAGCTTGAAGCTAAATATCAATCTTTGCTCTCCATATATCAGAGGTCAATCTTGTCTGTTGAGGCACTGTCAGTGTCAAGGCAAATCACTGTCCACACTAGCATGCTTTGCGGACATCACTGATGCTGTGTGTCTGAGAGGAGTGCTGATCCCTTCCAACTGTCAAGCGGACCTCACCATGTTCAAGGCTCCTCACATGCCCCCAAAAGGGCTTGTTTTCATGCTGCTGATCACAGTCACCTTTGTGCACACACAAATGCACTTCTTTCTGCACTGCAGCATGAGCTGGAGTGTGGGAGTGTGGCATACCCTGCTTAGATGGTGAAAAGGAATGGCATCTGTGGGAAATGGGCTTTGGACAAAGGGACAGGGTCCAGAGGCAATGAAGTTCAAGACTTCAACAGGTGCATTGTGCTGCTTGCTTTGTTTGCAATGCTACAACAGATAGTCATGTCAGCAGATGTGCACCAGACATGTGAAATTGATGTTAACATGAGCTAAATGTCAATTTCATTCGAGATCTAGGTTAACACCCAGTTTAATGGAAGGTGGAACATTGAATAGCTTCTAAGTGTGCAGTGGTGTGCAATCATCAATCACACACACCCACTGGTTGATGTACAACACCAGTTGATTGATGATGAGATCAGCCATGTATGATGCCTAAGTTGCAATCTTGAGCAACACATCATAAATCCTAAGATATTCAACCAAGAGGCTGAGTTCTGATATCTCAGGACTAATTGGTTGTTGATCAACACCAGTGGTTGAATGCACAGAGGCTGGAAGTGAAATGAGAATGCTGCAGCAAGTACACAAACCAATCAGTTGGTATGGCCAAGTGGCAGTGAGTGTTTGATATATGTGAATAAGGTAAAGATTTGATAAAATTTCAATGATGGGTGTGACTGGTATGTACATTATATATGTGTCAAGGGGCATGGAGACTCAGTGCAACAGTCAGTGTGGCTTTCCCTGTATGATTGGCCATCATGCTATGTTGGCCAATGTATCCACCACCAAATGTCTGTATACCTGCAGTGGAACACACCATTGCCTGATGTGCATCTCCATTTGACCAATCACATTCCCATCCTGTGGTGTGTCACATTGGAGAGTGTATGAGTTATGGGGGAGTTTCATCTTGATGTTGAACCAAGTATTCTCATGGGATGATTTGAAGGATCCTTTGGTTGGATCCAGGCCAATGAGCTGATCATGTATCTCTGGTGTTAGTTGTGGAGATTTGCCCCTTGCATCTGATGCAAGGGCATGTAAGGAGTCATATGTGTGGAAAATTTGAATACCACACACCTGGCACATGAGCTGAAATGGGTATCCTCTGGTGGTTGTAAAGATTCATCAGTTGGTGTGATGACCAACTGGAGGGATGCATAAATAACTGGTTGGTTTGGGGACCAACTGATTGGTGTGTACCTCACACAGTGGAGCACCTGAGCATGAGATGAACCATCAGAGTACTCACATACTCCAACAGACTTGCACTCTCTGCACAACCTCACACATGTGAGCCCACAGACTTGACAACCCCAACCCTCTCATCCACTTGGTGTGATGTACATGGCTCCAACTGAAACCACCTCATCCACAACTATGCCTCCTTCTAACACACTAACCAAAACTGTAGGAGCATGACAATCATCAAGGTCATGGTGGAGTAAAGAAGTGGGTGAGCTTGTATTGACCCTCAGCATCTTCACTTTGCTGGTTGGAGGCTGAAGGTCCAGGCTCATTATGAGGTGGATTGTATGGTGCCTCTGTTGGCAACTTCCTTTTCTTGCTGGTAGTTGATCCACTCATGGGCTTGGCCACTTTAGCCTTATCTGTGTTGTTGACCCTTCCTTTTCCTTTGCTCTTTTGCACTCCCTTAGCTCATATCCCCTCATCTTCCAAATTGTACATTGCTCCCAGGTCTCTTCAAGCTGAAGAGTCTCCCATATTGCTGCTGTCATCAATGGTGATAGGTTTGGCATCCATGCTCACTTCTGCAATGTTTCTTTCCTCCTCAAGAATCTGTCCTTCCTCATCTTCCTCAACCAGGATTGGTTTGATCCTGGAAGTAGATGCTTAGGGTTCTAGGCTACATCTGAGTAGGGTTGAGTCTGTGTGACACATCTTGCCCCCCTTGAGAGAGAATTTCATTTGAATTTCCCAAGACAGTCTACTACAAATCCAAGATGGTCCATTTCAATTTTGAGATGCATCTGTATTTTCCTGGAAGATGGTCTACTACAAATCCAAGATGGTCTACTATAGCAGCACTTAGGGTTAGGGTTAGGGTTAGGGTTAGGGTTAGGGTTAGGGTTAGGGTTAGGGTTAGGGTTAGGGTTAGGGTTAGGGTTAGGGTTAGGGTTAGGGTTAGGGTTAGGGTTAGGGTTAGGGTTAGGGTTAGGGTT